>CM052650.1:147362914-147386684 GCA_028533165.1 Leontopithecus rosalia | reverse complement strand
ATCCAGACCCATTTTACATCCAAAGATACACAAAGACTTAAAACAAAGGGATGGAGAAAGATTTACCAACCAAATGGAGAGCAAAAATAAATAAATAAATAAATAAAAAGCAGGAGTTGCAATTCTTGCATTTGATAAAATAGATTTCAAAGCAACAAAGATATAGTGGTAAAAGGATCAATGCAACAATAAGAGCTAATGGTCCTAACACCCAGATACATAAGACTTATAAAGAGATTTAGACTCAATGAGACAGAAAATAAGGATATCCAGGACTTGAACTTAGATCCGGAACAAGTGAACTCAATAAATATTTATAGAGTTCTCCATTTTAAATACACAAAATATACATTCTCCACCTTAAATACACAAAATATTGATTGGCCATTATTAACATCCATTTTTAGAATAAAGCAATATTCCCTTTCTCTCTCCCTCTTTTTCTTCCTCTTTCTCTCCTTCACTCCTTTCTTCTTTCAAAAAAAAGAAAGAAAATTTATAATTTTCTAAGTAATGTCAAAAATCTTGAAAAGTGAATACTTGAGTTACAATTCTGTATATTTTCTTATAAAAAGATGAATGGGGCACACAAGGTAACCTAATATTCTATTAGGCACCAAAGAAAATCTAGATTTTAAAAATTTTTATTATTAATTCACAATTTGCCACATTTGATACATCTTGTGATTAGAATATTATTGCTAAACTTTAACTTGCTTGTAATGTCATAAATGTTATTTAAATATCATTAAATTTGGGTAATTCACAAAACATGGGGTAAGAAGAAAAATAATCTAGAAGTTAACCTAAAGTGCTACTTACATCTTGGAGATTTTTTTAAAAGCTAAGTATTATTTTTTGAGTATTTTCCTAATTTATAAACAATAAACTGATCATTACAGTGATAAAGCGTATCACAACCATAATCCAAAAACAACTCCAACGACTATGACAAAGCAGTATTTTGGACTCTAAATGGCTTATATAACGTCAGTTGAATATATCTCATTGATTACTATATTTGAATAGTGATTCTGTCAAGAACGCAATTGATTAATACATAATGTGAGCTCTAGGATTCTGGGTTTGAACTGTGGAATGATATTTTGTCACCTCCAAAGCAGCACTGTGGTGGGAAGGTCCCTAGTAACTCTGAAGGGCTTGGTTAGAGTATGTCAACAACTATCTACAAAGCAGAATGATGATGGAATATTTAACTTGTGCTTATTATACAAATGCCCTGGAATTCCAGTGGCTCTCATGATTTCTACAATAAGTGAAGGGCAGAGAGTTAGAAGATTAATCAGCTTTGTAATCAAAGTGTTAGAGAACCGTTACTGGTACTTTTCTTCCCTTTTCCATTAAATATACTGTATTTTTAAAAATCACTTTTAAGGATAACAATTTTTAAAATACTTATAAAGAGAAGAAAATCCTGTGCATTTTCTCCTCTTTCCTCTCTATTCTATCATTATAAGAATTGAGAATGTTTACATAACACTTCATAACCAAAATTAAGGTTTCTGTGCTTTATAGTTTAGTACAGAAAATTATAAACCCATAAATAGCTAAACATTTCTTTGCTCATCCTACCTTCCATTAACTGAAGTAATCGTATGTAAGTCCTGCTCAAAGAAATTGCAGTGTTTTGTTTAGATGGAATTTGAATTACATTTTTTTCATTCTCTTTTTCAAAAATAATTAAAGTTTTGTTTATTTAATTTTTGCAAAGATAAGGTAGTCATGTTGGTGAAAAACACTGAAAATCTAGAGGAGAGTTCCAGCATCTCCAGCTGCATTTTACAAGAATGCTTGCATTTCTTTATAGATTTTCTCAAATTTGATTCATCAGTAAATTAAGATTTATGGCTATAAATAAATGAAAATGTTTATCATCAGACCAAGGTTATCTCTTTTAAATATTCAAATAGTCGTATTGATATTCACAAGACCATATGTAATTATAAAATATTATTTACATACTTGGATTCACATACTAATCCAACTATCAGATATACTTGATTTCATTTTCCTTAAATATTGAACATTACAGAAGCATTAACTTCTTTCTAAATCTAAAATTTTGTTATTATTTTCCTAAATAGAAGTTCGATAGAAGTTTGTTAAATATATGGAAATAAAGATTTAAGCTCTTTTAAAAATATACAAATCTGTAGCTCTCAGATCAATAAACAGTATGAAAGACATAGAGAGCCCAGAAAAAGAAAAGCAAATCTCACAGACCAAGCACATTTGAAATAAACCATAAATTCGGCATTAAAAAAGGTAATAAAAAAGGAAAAACATTTTATACGGCATCAATTTTCCAATGCATCCCACAGAGATGTAAGCCTTGATGATTAAAAAGTAAGGATAGTGCAGCGCATAGTCATTATGACAGAACTGAAAGTTTTATAACCATCCTATATATTGTTACTGTTGCCATGGAATACTAAGTCAACACATAATTGAGAAAATAAATTTATTATGAAAATTGAAGTTTGATAAAGAATACTAAAAATGAAGGATGGAAGAAGAGAATAAAATAAAGGAAAAAATAGGAAGAAGGAGGAAGGAAGGGAGATGAGCATGAGAGAGAACACAAATGCAATGGCAATAATATGTGGGATGGAAATTACATAAATAAAGACATTCAGAGAGTATATTTTTTCTAATCTAGGTTAGAGAAGTTTTGGATTTAGCCTGGTGCCTAGAGAAATTATATATTTAAAGAATGCTCTCTGATAATGACTGATTAAAAAACACATTCAATGTATTAAATATTAAGGGAGAGAGGGAAAAGAATATTAACTATTACATCTAGCCCCCACATTGATGATGCCCTGTGGCTACCAACAAATTCAACTACAGAGGTTACCTGCTTCATGTGCTGTACATTTTTTAAAACATTGACTATATTTACATTTGTTTTACCTTGCTCAGGAGTCCCTACTTAATGTAACTATGACCGTTTGTGATGTAAAGTGAATTGTGAAATTTGTTTAGAATAAAATCGCATAGCATAATAGTTGGATAACTCAAAGGCATCAAATCCAAAGCTTTACATTTTAGTATCCAAGAGAGTGAATCCTTGCAGGCATATTGAACCACCACACAAATGACAGAACATGGCAGGGCTACCACAACGAGGAAAGAATTCTGGGTGTCCCAGCCCATACTTCACCAAGTATCATTATCTTTCTTTTCCACATCCATCTCAGTAACATTTCTTCTTAATGAAACTGGTGATTTAACACCTGGCTATATATATATATATATATATATATATATATATATATATATATATATATATAAAATCATACATATATATAAAAACACACACATACACACACATACACATACACTTATATTTGAATACTGGATAGTTGTAGACAACTGAGAAATCTTATATTTCTGATTTTTGAAAAATTGTTATAATTAAAATTTATTTCACTCAAATTTTCTTATACTAAAACTAAAGAAACTCTCCTAAGTACTTTTTAGTGATTTAAATAATGTATATTTATTGGACACTTGAATTATCTTTGTGATTTTTTTACCATGGGAATTTTATATTTTATAAGCATATAACAGTGCTTGATAGTATATTGAATACATGAACAGTTTAGTCCCAATTACTAGAAAATTTTTACCAGTCTATTCAATAGCCTCAGAAGATTTTAGTAAATAGAATATTCAGGATAAAAAATGTAAAATATTTGTTGGGACAGAATAAATTCTTTTATGTCTTTAAAATATTTTGTCTTATTTATATGGGAATGTTTCCTATTTTTTTGTAACAGCTGGTATTTAGTATAGATTTTTTTTCCCCTTCCTATACTGGCAATGTGCTAAGGACAAAATGCCATTCTAGAATATTTATTCTGGAAGTTATATGATTTAATAATTTACATTTACATTTAAAAGTTTAAACATACGTTCTAAGAAGTTTGTGATACATTTTGTTTTTGTATTTTTATACTGATATTTGGGTCATGAATCTTTCTTTTTTCCATATGATTGACTGGTTTTCAAATGTTATTTATAAATGTGTTGGTTTTATTTCAATATTTTAAAATGTTATTTAATCATAAAATAAATTGCAATATAAACCTGATTCCAGGAGGTGATACTCTGAATACTTAACAGTAAGTATAGTATAGACATTGACCAATCAGGATTATTTTGGGCTAATATCAGCTAACAATCAGCTGTACAAAATTCTGGGTGTATAATTCATAATTTACACCACTGATGCATCTGTTCATTCTAGCATAAGGGCTACAATTTTATTTATCACAGCTTTGTGATATATTTTAATATTTGAATGGGCATATATCATCCCTCAATTATTTTCTCTAAATTCATTCTGTCTATTTGATGGTCTTTTTTTTTAACCACAAGAATACAATGATTTAATGTCTAAATTATAAAATGATTTACTGTTTAATTACATTAAAGTTATTAATTAACTTGTTCTTCTATCAAATATTTATCTCATATAATGAATTTAGTTTTTCCCTTAAAGAAGTAAATGTCATTTCAATAAATATTTCCTTTATATTTTTCAGTATTGTTTAATAGTTCTCCTAATATTGATGCTGCCTATTTTGTTAGGTTGATTTCTAAGAGTTTTACATGTTCTGCTATTATAAATTGATGTTTTGATAATATTTGAAATTATTCCTTGCAAGTATATTAAAAGGCCCTGGATTTTGTAACCAGCCAGCTACATAAATTTTCCTATTAAAAAATATATATTTTTTCAATCTTGTTTTCCAGGGAGATCTCTTCCAAAAGAAGTGATTTTTCTAAGTTATTGCATTTAATTTTATTAAGTCTAGGTAATTTTGCAAAAACTTTTGAATGAAAACATACATTTAACCCTAAACTCTGTGTTCTTGAAGAGAGAGAGTCACTATTTTACACCCTAAAGTTGAACTATCTAATTTTTTCATGCTTTGAATAAAGCCATGTACATATCATTCATCTCTGTGAGAATTAGAGCATAGCATGTGGTAATGATTCTTCATTAGTTTTTATGAATTTAACCTTGTGAAGACTTTCATTACATTTTCTTAGCCATTAATCTAAAACAATCATGAAGTGTTAGTACTTTTATGTTCTCAGCATGTTTCAAATAAAAATATGGTAAATCAGTATTGTAAAAGATCACGTTCAGCCATTTTGTTCAAAGTATAACAAGAGATAAAATAGTATATTGTCTCTGGCATGAATATTCCTTTTTTTTCTTTTCTTTTTTTTTTTTTTTTTTGAGACAGTTTCACTCTGCCGCCAGGCACCAGGCTGGAGTGCAGTGGCACAATCTCGGCTCACTGCAACCTCCACCTCCTGGATTCAAGCAATTCTTCTGCCTCAGCCTCCCGAGTAACTGGGACTACAGGCGCACGCCACCACACCCAGCTAATTTTTATGTTTTTAGTAGAGACAGGGTTTCACCATGTTGGCCAGGATGGTCTCGATTCTTGACCTCATGATCCACCCGCCTTGGTCTCCCAAAGTGCTGGGATTACAGGCTTGAGCCACCACGCATGGCAGAATATTCTTATTATAAACTATTTTCCAAACAAATGTCTCTCAGAACACTTGCCATTGAGTAAGTGCTAAATACTGGCAGCTGCTTTTACTGATGCCATTCATTTAGCAAGCTCATAAAATCTCAATATGAAGTGACGTCAAAATTGCTGTTTAAATTTGTATTTGATATTGATTTACTTTATAGTATGTATGGAAGTATTTCTTCCGTGATTAGTTTCTGAGTGTGTTTGGATGCCACTTGAGACTGAACGTGTGAAAGTATTTATATTATAGCCTTGTCTCCCAAAAAAAGGTGGGGGGGGGAACGTTTTATGTCCTGCCTTAGGGTTTATGGGTTAAATTTAAAATGATCCTGACATCAGAAGATGTATATGTTTATATTTAAAATACTGTGACCTAAGAGTTTCTAAAAGTTGATGCGCTGATATTTAGGGATTATACATTCAATAATTTAAAAAACTAAGTAAGTAACATAACTAAATGAATTGGTCCTAGTGGATGCTGTGACAAACTAGAAAAGGGAGAAAGAGATATACATATCTTCATCATCAAAGAATTTGAAAAAAAAATAAGAATCTGTTTATCCTCAAATTGAACAAAGAATAAATAAAATAAAATCAGGAATAAGGAACTAAGAAAGTGAAAGCAGACAATTAGTTGAACAGATAAATAAATCTCAAAACTCTATTGTTAAATTACTGATAAAATATATAATCTTCCTCTAAGCCTAACCAATAATATATGTGAACAATAATAGGAAGTACCAGGAAAGACGAAAATTGTCATAAGCAATTTTTACAGCAATTCAATTGCAGCAATTTGAAAATTTAGACTGAGTGTGTAATTTCCTTGAAAAATGCAAACACTCAAAATCAACCCAGATGAAAGTGGAAATGTTATTCTACAACTAGTATAGAAGAAGTTGGAAAGGAGATTAGAGATCAACACTGATGAAGGCACAAGAATCAGATGGCTCCACAGCTGCGTGTTATTCATTTACATTCTAAAAATCAGATAATGCCAAAATGATATTAAAATAGTTTTTAAATTTTTAAAATTTTTTATTATACGTTAAGTTCTGGGGTATATGTGCAGAACATGCAAGTTTGTTACATAGGTACACAGGTGCCATGGTGGTTTGCTGCACCCATCAATGTGTCATCTACATTAGTTATTTCTCATAATGCTATTCCTCCCCACCCTGTGTCCATGTGTTCTCGTTTTTCAGTTCCCATTTATGATTGAGAATATGCAGTGTTTGGTTTTCTGTTCATGTGATAGTGTAGCCTGGTTGTTTTCTTGGGTGCTGGTGAGGCACAGCTACCCCAAAAGAATGTTGTGGATTCTTGGCCTCCAATTTCTTAAAGAATAAGCGATGGGACCACTCTAGGTACACCATATGATCATAAAAGTAAATATCAGACCCAAGATGTGTTGCAGAAGGTGCTTTTATTTAGGTAGAGAAAAGAGAAGGAAAGGAGAAGAAGTGAAAGACTTCCATGAAGACTGTGAAAGGGGATTCCAGAGGGGAAATCCCGGAGGGTGCTCCCACCATGTGGGAGGGGATTCCAGAGCGCTGGAAATCCAGCGTGGGTGAACAAGCTGAGGAATTTATCCTGGGAGAAATTTCCAGCTTCCCACCTTCCTCTGGCCAATGAAAGGAGTTCCTTTAAACATCTGCTGGGGTGATTGACTCTTAGTTTCTTCCGATGCACAAAATTCAAACACAAACCATTAAAATTCATGGATGGAGAGAGATAGCAGGGGGCATGATCCTGGAAATTCTTGCCCTTAAAACTATGCCCCTTCATGGACTCAGAAAGAGAACACATTCCCTCAATAGTTCGCTGAAAATGTTGGTTTCCAGCTTCATCCATGTCCCTGCAATGGACATGAACTCATCCTTTTTTATGGCTGCATAGTATCCCATGGAGTATATGTGCCACATTTTCTTTATCCAGTCTATCACTGATGAGTATTTGGGTTGGTTCCAAGTCTTTGCTATTGTGAACAGTGCCACAATAAACATATGTGTGCATTTGTCTTTATAGTGGAATGACTTATAATCCTTTGAATATACACCCAATAATGGGATTGCTGAGTCAAATAATATTTCTAGTACTAGATCATTTAGGAATGGCCACACTGTCTTCCACAATGGTTGAACTAATTTACACTCCCACCAACAGTGTAAAAGCATTCCTATTTCTCCATGTCCTCTCCAGCATCTGTTGTTTCCTGACTTTTGAAAGAGCAGCATTCTAACTGGCATGAGACAGTATCTCACTGTAGTTTTCCTTTGCATTTCTCTGATGATCAGCGTTGATGAGCTTTTTCTTTCATGTGTTTCGTGGAGACATAAATGTTTTCTTTTGAGAAGTGTCTGTTGATATTCTTGTCCACTTTTTGATGAAGTTGTTTTTTTCTTGTAAATTTGTTTAAGTTCTTTGTAAATTCTGGATATTAGCCCTTTGTTGGATGGACAGATGACAAAAAATTTTCTCCTATTCTGTAGATTGTCTGTTCACTTTGATGGTAATTTCTTTTGTAGTGCAGAAACTCTTTAGTTTAATTAGATCCCATTTGTCAATTCTAGCTTTTGTTGGAATTGTTTTTGGTGTTTTAGTAACAAAACCTTTGCCCATGCCTAAGTCCTGAATTGTATTGCCTAGGCTTTTCTCTAGAGATTTTATAGTTTTAAGTCTTACATGTAAGTATTTTTGTATAAGGTGTAATTTCAGTTAGTTTTTGTATAAGGTGTAAGGAAGGGATCCAGTTTCAGTTTTCTGCATATGGCTAGCCAGTTTTTTTCCAACACCATTTATTAAATAGGGACTCCTTTCTCCATTGCTTGTTTTTGTCAAGTTTGTTAAAGATCAGATGGTTGTAGATGTGTGATGCTATTTCTGAGGCTTCTGTTCTGTTCAGTTGGTCTCTATATCGTGTTTTGGTACCAGTATCATGCTGTTTTAGTTACCGTGGCCTTGTAATATAGTTTATAGTCAGGTAGCATGAAGCCTTCAGCTTTGGCTATGTGGGCTCTTGCTTTTTTGTTCCATATGAAATTTGAATTAACTTTTTCTAATTCTGTGAAGAAAATCCATGGTAGCTTGATGGGGATAGCCTTGAATCTATAAATTACTTTGGGCAGTATAGTCATTTTCATAATATTGATTCTTCCTATCCACAAGCATGGAAAATTTTTCTATTTGTTTGTGTCTTCTCTTGTTTTCTTGAGCACTGGTTTATAGTTCTCCTTGAAGAGATCCTTCACATCCCTTTTAAGTTGTATTCCTAGATATTTTATTCTCTTTTTAGCAATTGTGAATGGGAATTCACTCATGATTGGCTCTCTGTTGGTCTATTATTGGTGTATAGAAATGCCTGTGATTTTTGCACATTGGTTTTGTATCCTGAGATTTTTCTGAAGTAGATTATCAGCTTAAGGAGATTTTGGGCTGAGACGATGGGGGTCTTCTAAATACACAATAATGTTATCTGCAAATAGAGACAATTTGACCTCCTCTTTTCCTAATTGAATATGCTTTATTTCTTTTTCTTGCTGAATTTCCCTCGCCAGAACTTCCAGTAATATGTTGAATAGGAGTAGTGAGAAAGGGCATCCTTGTCTTGTGCTGGTTTTCAAAGGGAATGATTCTAGCTTTTGCCCATTCAGTATGATATTGGCTATGGTTTTGTCATAACAGCTCTTATTATTTTGAGATACATTACCTTAATATCTAGTTTATTGAGAGTTTTCAGCATGAAGGTGTGTTGAATTTTATGGAAGGCATTTTCTGCATCTATTGAGATAATCATGTGGTTTTTGTCATTGATTCTGTTTGTGTGATGTTATATGTTTATTGATTTGGGTATGTTGAACCAGCCTTGTATCCCAGGGATGAAGCTGGCTTCATTATGGTGGATAAGCTTTTTGATGTGCTGATGGACTTGTTTAGCATTATTTTATTGAGGAGTTTCACCTCGCTGTTCATCAGGGATGTTGGCCTGAATTTTTTTGTTGTTGTTGTGTCTCTGCCAGATTTCAGTGTAAGGATGTTGCTGGCCTCATAAAATGAGTTAGGGAGGTGTCGCTCTCTTTCTATTGTTTAGAATAGTTTCGGAAGCAATGATGCCAGATCCTCTTTGTATGTCTGGTAGAATTCACCTGTGAATCCATCTGGCCCTGGACTTTTTTTGGTTTATAGGCTATTAATTACTGCCTCAATTTTAGAACTTGATATTGGTCTATTTAGAGATTCAACTTCTTCCTGGTTTAGATTTGGAAGGGTTTATGTGTGAGGAATTTATTCATTTATTCTAGATTTTCTAGTTTATTTGCATTGAAGTATTTATAGTACTCTCTGATGGTAGTTCGTATTTCTGTGGGATCAGTGGTGATATTTCCTTTATCATTTTTTCTTTATCTATTTGATTCTTCTCTCTTTTCTTCTTAATTAGTCTGGCTAGCAGTCTATCTATTTTGTCAATCTTTTTAAAATTCCAGCACCTGAATTTATTATTTTTTTAAAGGGCTTTTTGTGTCTCTATCTCCTTCAGTTCTGCTCTGGTCTTAGATTTATTTTCTCTGCTAGCTTTTGAATTTGTTTGCTGTTGCTTTTGTGATATTAGGGCTTGACTTTAGATCTTTCCTTCTTTCTCCTGTGGGCATTTATTGCTATAAATTTCTCTCTAAACACCACTTCAGCTGTATCTCAGAGATTTTGGCATATTGTTTCTTTGTTCTTAATGAAATAAACTATGAAGACAAGATTAGAGAAAAAAGAACGAAAAGGAATTAACAAAGCATACAAGAAATAGGGGACTATGTGAAAAAACCAAACCTACATTTAATTGCTGTACCTGCAAGTGAAGGGAAGAATGGAATCAACTTGGAAAACACTCTTCAGGATATTATCCAGTAGAACTTCCCCAATCTAGCAAGACAAGCCAGCATTCATTTTCAGGAAATACAGAGAACACCACAAATATACTCCTTGAGAAGAGCAACCCCAAAACACAAAATTGTAAGATTTGCCAAGGTTGAAATGAAGGAAAAATATGTTAAGTGCAATCAGAGAGAAAGGTCAGGTTACCCACAAAGGGAAGCCCATCAGAATAATAGCAGATCTCTGCAGAAACCCTACAAGCAGAAGAGAGTGGGGGCTAATATTCAACATTCTTAAGGAAAAGAACTTCCAATCCAGAATTTCATATCCAGCCAAACCAAGCTTCATAAACGAAGGAGAAATAAAATCCTCTACAGACAAGCAAATGCTAAGGGATTTTTATCACCACCAGGCCTGCCTTACAAGTGCTCTTGAAGGAAGCACTGAACGTTGAAAGAAATATCCTGTACCTGCCACTGTAAAAACATACCAATTTGTAAAGACCATTGACATGGTGAAGAAACCGCATCAAATAACGGACAAAATAACCAGCTAGCATCATTATGACAGGATCATTTTCACACATAACAATATTAACCTTAAATGCAAATGGTCTAAATGCCCCAATTAAAAGACACAGACTGTCAAATTAGACAAATAGTCAAGACCTATTCGTGTGCTATTTTCAGGAGACTCATCTCATGTGAAAAGACACACATAGGCTCGAAATAAAGGGATGGAGTAAGATTTACCAAGCAAATGGAAAGCAAAAAAAGCAGGGGCTGCAATATGGTCTTTGACAAAACAGACTTTAAACCAACAAAGATCAAAGGAGACAAAGAGGGGCATTAGATACTAGTAAAGGGATCGATGCAACAAGAAGAACTAACTATCCTAAATATATATGGACTCAGTACCGGAGCACCTATATTCATAAAGCATGTTCTCAGAGACCTACAGAGACTTAGACTCCCTCAAATAATAGTGGGAGACTTTAACACCCCACTGTCAGTATTAGACAGATCAACAAATCAGAAAATTAACAAGGTTATTCAGGACTTAAACTCAGCTCTGGACCAAGCAGACCTAATAGACATCGACAGAACTCTCCACCCCAAATCAACAGAATAAACATTCTTCTCAGCACCACAACACATTTATTCTAAAATTGACCACATAATTGGAAATAAAATACTCCTCAACAAATGCAAAAGAAGAGAAATCATAGCAAACAGTCTCTCAGACCAGAGTGCTATCAAATTAAACTCCACAAGTACATGGAAAAGGAACAACCTGCTCCTAAATGACTACTGGGTAAATAATGAATGAAGGCAGAAATAAATAAGCTCTTTGAAACTAATAATTTTATTTTGAAAAGAGAAGGCAACATTTTCATAATGGTATGAAATACCTTAATTTTTACATGTCAGAATCAATGCACGTTTAAAACACTATGTGCCGTAGATAATTTTGGAGAACCCATTGGCCACCTGTTTAAGATGTTTTATTTGGATTAAGGACTGATTTTGGTTATTAAACTCTGTTTAGAAATCATTGAAGTAAATATTCTTATAAATTTTGTCTGCTTAAGAAGGGGTGTGTGCATGTGCGTGTGCGTGTGTGTGTGCGTGTGCGTGTGTGTGTGTGTGTGTGTGAGGGAGAGAGAGAGAGAGAGAGAGAAAGAGAAAGAGAGAAGTAATTTTCTAATTTTCTTATTGGTTCTATTTTCCTATTATATACGTTCTTTATTTTATAATATCTGTGAACAAAGTGTCATACTACAGATGAGTTTTTGTTTGCCCAATTATTATATTAACTCTATTATGTTGTTAAATAATAACTACAACACTTTTGCAATGTCCTCCTTAGAACTAAAGGAATAGTCTAACCATTTTTCTATAACTTTATTCCAATGGCCAAAATGTGAGCTCTTTCTTATCTATGTCTGCTTTGCCTTTAGAGGGTGAAGACAGAAGTTTGACTGTGTTTATTATTTTATATATATTGTTTAATTTATCAGGGTTTTACTCACTAACAGAGAGAATCACTTTGCAAATTGGTCTTTGACTGACCAAATGCCAGGCCAGAAAAAAATGAAAATTAAATCATTCTGACCAAAGTTTTGCTTTTGATCTGCTTCATTAGCAAAGGGTCCTCCCCTAGTAGCCCTTGAATTCCTAGTTTCACTGTGATCCATTATATTGTGTCAGTTCTAATCAACTCTAATGAGGACTGCTTGTTAAGAGCATTTTGGTGCTACGGAGTCTGGAAAACTCTGATTTTGTATAAACCCCAGTACTTCTAGTTTTTGAGAGATTGGTATTATATGAAGAGTGATTAAATATTCATCATTAAATAATTAGAATGCTTCTGGAAGTAGAGAAAGCATGGATAAAAATACTCCATCAAATGAACTTTTCAGCTTAGTCAACTGAATAGTCTGCTTGAAATTTGGAAATTTCTATTATTATTTTAGGAAAAAATAAATCCCTAGAGAATAATTTGCATAGAATAATACTTTTAAAACTAACACAGCTTATTAATGCTTAGTTCATGGTAATAATTTTAACCTTCAGCAATTTAAATACACTAGGATCATTTTAGTCCATTTATTTAGGAATTGTCTGTCACAAAATTGTGTTTTAGAAGCACTTACATTAAATCTACTGCACAAAGTTTGTTTCTCAAACTCACATCAAAAACTTCAACAAGAAAAAGAACACGTGAGCAAATTTGAGGGCATGGGGGCTTTTGTCCAGATTCAGTTTCAAAATATTGATACTTAAACTGAAAAGCCACATTGTAGAGACAAGAGAATGAAATCTGAAATATATCATACAAGAAAATAGTAAAACTGGATTTAGAAAATAGTAAAAGTGGATTGCTTTATAACTAATTTTAACAAAATACCAATCTATGGTACATTCATAAATGGCACAGTTTATAAAACTTTACAAGAATTTCTCTTATTAACCTCTCATTTAGAAATTTCCAGAGCAGTTTTTTTTCTTAATTGCATTTTAGATTGTGGGGTCCAGAGCAGTTTTTATGTCAGTACCCACTGAATAATGGACATCAGATTGTCTCTTTCTTTCTCTGTGTGTGTTTTAATTTGTCATTACACAGTTTTGAGCACAGAAGGGACATACTTTCCTAAAACCCTCTAGCAATCAGCTTATGCCTGCGGCATGCGGCTTAGTTATTCATATCAGGGTTAGGATGCACATTAAATACATTAAGCCAGAATAAATCCTTACACAATTTGTCATAAAAAAATAAATGTTATAAAAATGTAAGTGAAATTATTTATGACTTTTTTCACTTTGGAAATTACAGTGCTTTGAAGTTGCTCTGCTCCTACCCTGAATATTTTATCAAATTAAAGGGTGTTTTTTTTTTTTTTTACCATAATCAAATATTTACATAAGTGAGTTTAAGGGCATTATACAAAAATCCATCCTTATATATTTGTTATTGAGTTTTTAAAACTTTTAACACATGCAATATACAGAAAAATCTATAATAAAAGTCCACGTCATAACAATTTTATTGACATTAACATTTTTTCATGTCTTTCTTTTTGTAAAACATGAAAAAAAAACCAGATACAGCTAAAACCTTCTCTCCTTCTCTCCTCCCTTCTCTACTATCTCCAGAAGTCATGTTTACCTAATGATACACCCAGAAGTAGACATGTAGACATGCTGAGCTGTATTACTCATGGGATGCATCTTGAGAGGATATTCATTGCATTAATTTTGTTATATAAATTCAGTTTGAAATGCTCTAACCTGAAAGCTAAATTATAAAGCTAACCACCACCTACACATCTTATGTAAACCCACCGGAGAAAACTAGATTAATATTTTTCAAGTGGTTGATATTTGCAACAGGTATAGAATAGAGGTAAGTGGAAATCCAGGGTGTTTCCATACTTTGTAACTTTCAGCTGGATCATAAAGCCATAAAACACCCATCCTCCACTAACAATTACATGTTAGACCATACCTCAACCACTGGAGTTTTCTTATTGTTGTTACTGATGTTTTCTGCAGTCGATCATGCCCAAATTTCTTTCTTGAAATTTGTCCTGAGTGTTTAGCGAGTTCGCTTGTATTTAGTTTTTGTTACCTTCCATCGATATTTGCCAAAGCATGTAAAAATATTGTGAGTTAGTCCAGGGAATTTCTTGAGTTTTCAGACAGATGATTTGTGCTTGTGACTCAGTTCCTTTATATTCATAATCAGTTTCCTTATTTACTTCTTGCTTCAATTGCATAAAGGTGTAAAACAGTCAGGCAGCTATTTAAACATCCAGGTCAATGGAAAGTTTCTTTGATTCCTATGTGGAAGCATTCCTTCTTTGCATACTAAAGTAACAAAACTTGAAGCTGAAGGAAAGATGAGTAAAATTTGAGAATAGTTTATTAAGTGTAGTAATGAGAATTATTTCCACTGCTTCTACCACTTCTCTCTGTTCCCTGGTAATCTGGTAGATGGGGAACAGCATCATGTATTGGTTACCAATTTATAATGTCTATCTCATCTTGTATCATGAACTTATAAGCAATGTTTTCCTTCTAGATGGCAACATAATGGAATACTAAATAAATTAAGCCATTACACATATTTGTAAAGTCAGCTGCTTCTAAATATTGGGATTTATGGTAAGACCAGTGAATTTTATTGTCATATAAATCACTTATCTTGCCTAAAAATGAGTTATTTGTTCCAGAAGCAATATTTTATGGTATATATAGGAGTACATGAGGCACTTGGTAAATCCCAAAAAGGAGACAGCTTCAGAAATGTTGCTTACAGGAAAGGTAAATCCATACCCAGATTACTGTCTATTCTAGTGTGGAAAATGTCTGCCAACTGCATGATGGAATGTGACCCATGTAATCAACCTGCCCTAGGAATTGGCTGGTCCATCTATGTACAGGTGCTAAATCAAGCATTTAGAGTTGATTTCTGTTGCTAATATGACCAGCATAGTTTTCAGAGATGCTGGTGATCAACTCACCAATGCCTTTTAAAAGATTTTACAGTCTAGTCTTTAAAGCTGTTATTGAAATGCTTGAATATGTAGTTAACACTGAAACTGTTGTAACTTGACTGTCAACTTGAGTGCTTTATTTAATATTTTGCAATATATTAAGAAAACTTAGAACTCTCAATATTAATTAATTTAGGGCACTGTTGGGTTTTATTTTGATTAATAAATCAAGCAAAGGAATCCATTGTTATATTCTGAAACTAGCCTAATAAATCCAGAATGCTGTACCTATATTGATAACTATGGTCTAATCTAAAGTTATTTTTCTTCCTCTCTAGTTATTTTTAAAATTTTCACTCATATGTTCTTCTGGGGTTTAGTGATATAAATTACCAAAATTTTACAAGTATTTTGGTGTGTTAGCTACCTCCTCCTTAGTCAGAATTTGTATTTTCCCCACAGGCCATGCCGGATTT
This sequence comes from Leontopithecus rosalia, assembly GCA_028533165.1. Taxonomy (NCBI): domain Eukaryota; kingdom Metazoa; phylum Chordata; class Mammalia; order Primates; family Cebidae; genus Leontopithecus; species Leontopithecus rosalia. The sequence goes on along the minus strand of CM052650.1, from coordinate 147,370,761 downwards.
GACACTGAGGGGTAAAAATGGGGCAGAACAGGGTGGGCTCCATGACTCATTCTTGTAATTAATGCCAGCACTTTGGGAGGCCAAGGTGGGCAGATCACAAAGTCAGGAGATCAAGACCATCCTGACTAACCTGGTGCCTGTAGTCCCAGCTATTCAGGAGGCCGAGGAAGGAGAATTGCTTGAAGCCGGGAGAGGAAGGTTGCAGTGAGCACAGATCATACCACTGCACTCCAGCCTGGTCAAGAGAGTGAGACTTTGTCTCAAAAAAAAAATGGAACAGAACAAATATCAGCATGTGATTGTAAGATAGCTACATTAAGTGAGCTTATTACAGTGTCTTTAAGAGCGACAGAAGTAGTTTGATTAGACACATTACTATGGTTTGTATGTGGTCCCCAAAGTTTATGTGTTGAAAACTGGATACACAATGCAGTTTTCTGGGGAGGTGTTTGGGTAATGGGCGCAGCACCCTTATGACTGGATTAGTGACAACATCGTGGGAGTAGGAGTGGGCTCATTCTAACAGGACCAGTTTGGCTCCCTCTTTCTTTATCCTTTGTTACCCTCTTGCCCTCTTGTGTTTTTCTGCTGTGAAAGAACACAGCAATAAGGCCCTTGAAAGATGCCGGCCCCTTGATATTGAACTTCTTAGCCTTCAGAACTCGAAGCCAATGAATATATTTTATTACAAATTACCTAGTTACAGGTATTCACGTTTTCAACAACACAAAAGGGTTTAAGACACATAAAAATACAGCTGATTCTACTGGCAATGGAAGTTCTGTATACTATATCTCAAAGTATCCAATTAGATCCATTCTAATGTTCAGAGACTCATTTTCCCTAAGTGGTACACTAACTCATACTTAAGAGAAATACCTAAGTTACAAATTTAATTTATGTTCGATTTCAGCAACCTATATGGTTCGATTGTGCAAGTGATTTTTTGATACATCAGCCCTGTGTCTGCAGAACATAAGACATAATTTTAGGGCAGTTATAGAACGTATTTAGGCCTGCCGTTTGAGCATATGAAGCCCTTATCTTATAATTTTCTGTTTTGCAGTCCTGCTTGAAGCAGCCATTACTCCACCCTCATATTTGTATTCTTTCTCATCACAGTGTTGGATCCCAGCAGTCACTTTATTCACAGAATTCTTGCCTTCACAGGCATGTTATCCCAAATAACCTCAGATGATAATCTATATAATCATTTGTCATTGAATAATTGTGGGTTTGTCTCACAGCTGAATTACCCAGAGCTTAGAGATCCCAAATCAAACTTTGAAATGAGCTGCCTGCCACCCGTTAACGCTTTACCTAAACAAATGTGATACACATTATCTTTATTATACTAAAAGTCAAACAAACCTGCACTCTCCTTTAGATAGTGAACTGTACAAACATTCTTGACAACACTGTTCGGGAAAAAGAAGGCAATGAATGTTTTGCTCTCAAATGTGCAAATGTGCGGAAACATCAGAAACACTTGGAGAACTGTGTTCCAACAACAGACTCTGAAAATAGTTGTAGCTATGTGACATTCTGAACTGGTACTCCAGTTGTGGCCTATCTTTACTCCTTCAGCCGCCTCAATGATTTTGTAAGCATTGGATACTGTATTCAAGTATTGCTGCTTGAGATACCAAGAATAGTTTTCATTTTCTTCCAAATATACTATATGTCTTAAGTTGGTTTCCCAGAAACAGAAGCTGAGAAAGAGATTTGGGTTCAGGTGCCTTATTGGGGAATACTCTGAGGAAATCACTATATGTAATGAGAGAGGCGGGAGTGTGCAGAGGAAGGAATTAAGTTACAATGCAGTTTCAACAGGGACTCCAGTCAACCCTACCGGGAGTTCTGAAGCTGGGATAATCTTTCTAGAATGGCTCAACTGACACAATTTTGACAGCCTTTGTAACTTAGTTTTTAACTGATCACCACTTGTGGCTGTCCCTAAGGAAGATGTGCAGCATCTTCACTGCCTTGCTGTGATAATGGGACATTATCTCAAAGGAGAAAATTAAGTTTTCTGCTCTAGTATTAGTAATAAAGTCATTTGCCTATGTATGATTCAGGATACTGGTGTCCTCTATCAATATCTATGAAACTGTGCAGACGAATTTGCTAGTGTGCAAGTAGTGTAAATCCTCAGATTCCCCAGTTAACATCAGGAAGCTATTGGTGTTCCATCACAGCTGACTCATACTCACGAACATGATGACAAAACACTGGAACATGGCATCTATCTACCCTGCCTCAGATCCTCATGGAGCTGGCACCTGGACACTGGAATGCTAATTCAAGCCTCCTTGACCATCTCTAACATTCATTGTTACTACATTGTTTTCTGGCAGCAGTAGTATCAGGAAGATGGCCTCTGCCTCAGTGACTCCAAATCTCATGCAAGTTCATCTAATTGGAGAAACTCACTAACATCCAAATCCTTGAGGAAACGGAAGTTGGGAAATATGAATTTTACCCTCTGTCTATCCAACCAACAGAATGGACAAGAGGTTGAGAAATTAGGAGGTTGAGAGATGTCAATGATGGCACACATCCTAGGGAGAGCTTTGGCTTTGATTCTACATGGGGTTTCAGCAGTATATTCAGCTGGCCAAATTGTACATTAATAACTTCTCCTGGATCTTTCTATGGCACAGATATTGCATATTTAAAACCGCCCTTGTGGACTTGGGGTTGTGGGAATAAGTTATATCTGTTTTTTACTTTCATTACAGTATTCAATAAATGACATGAGATATTTAACGCTTTACAATCTTGATTCAACCATCCCATAATGTATACATATATAAAACATCAAGTTCTATACCCTAAGTATATATAATTTTTATTTGTAAGTTAAAGTAATAGAAAAAGAAAGATCTGAGACTTCCTTACAAAGGTTCATATGTGTGAAATACAGACTAGACACAAAAATTCCACAGTGTGTGCATAGTAGGAGAAACAAGTCTGTTATATTTTTGAAATTTAATGTTAATAATTTTGATAATATATTTATTAATGTCAATTCAAGAGATGATCATGAAATCCTTGGTACATAGTACCTCTGGTATCCCATTTTGAAACAGTCTTTAGTGAAAAAATCCTTTGATCAGCTAGGAGCGGTGGTTCACGCCAGTAATCCCAGCACTTTGGGAGGCCAAGGCAGGCGAATCAACTGAGGTCAGGAGTTTAAGACCACCCTGACCAACATGGAGAAACCCCATCTCTACTAAAAATACAAAGTTAGTCAAGTGTGGTGGTGCACGACTGTAACCCCACCTACTCAGGGGGCTGAGGCAGGAGAATTGCTTGAACTGGGAGGTAGAGGAGGTAGAGGTTGTGGTGAGCCAAGATCGTGCCATTACACTCCAGTCTGGGCAACAAGAATGAAATTCAATCTCAAAAAAAAAAAAGTTACAAGATTAAAACTGATAAATTTAGGAAGAAACAAATGACTCAAATAAAAAAAATAGAAACCTTGCAAACATTACTAAGAATATCGTAATTTAAACAGTAAGTATTCAAAGAAAAATACATATCCATGATCATAAAAATAATAAATATAGCTAACATTAAAAAAAAGAATTTATTTCAGAAAAAGGGAAATGATAAATCTATAAGTTACTAAGTGGTGAGGAAATACTTTTGTCTTGGTAATTATTTGGTCACTGGAAGCATAATTTAAAATAACCTAAAATTGGAAGTTGCTATGTATAACCCAGCTGACTTGTGAAGGGCTAATTGTGCTGAACTAATTTAATTGTTTTTATAGTAGAATAAGATTTTTTATGAACAGTGGAACAACTGAGAGATGTGAAAATACAAGGAAAAAAATAGGTTTTGACATGTATCACTTCCTCATTGCCAAGCTGAAAAATATAAAATGCACCGTATTTAATTTACTCTTAAAATTTATTGGCCTGAGGATGTTAATGACAGCATCTGTATTGCTGTGGGAATCACTTGCGAACAATACAAACATTTGCTTCTCAGCACTACCTTATTTCTGAAAAGAGTACTGCAAGAATGTTCCATGTTATATGCAATTCTACCAGAAGAAATAGAATTTCTGATTTAGAACTATTAATTTCCCTGCAATTTCACCCATTAAATATTACGCTGACAAAAATTAACTCACTGAAGTGAACTATAATCACTGTAAATGGATATTTTTTATACTTGCTGTTATAGTTAAACATTATCTATGTTCTTTTTAGTCAGAAGCATATTTTTAAAATATAGCTGCTTAAAGCCTACAATTTTCTGCTTCCTGAGACATTTCTTGATGTAACATTTTTTTATTTTTGCAAAGATTACAGGTATATTAAAAATATGTGATATTTTATAATACGTTTCTTATTCATATGTGTTTGACTTTATATGAAAAACTTAACTGTGGTGTTTGCAATTTATCAATCATATAATTTATTTTAAGACACGTATCAGTAAGAAACAGATATTTTCTAAACTGATCAATTTTAAAATGTTATTTTTTAAATCAAAATAATATTTTTATATTGAGTTCATACCCATAAAGATATACAAACACATACACATGATAGTACAATTTATTAAAAACATATAGTTCTACATGGTGAAACCCCGTCTCTACTAAAAATACAAAAACTTAGCTGGGCATGGTGGCACGTGCCTGTAATCCCAGCTACTCGGCTGAGGCGGGAGAATTGCCTGAACCCAGGAGGCGGAGGTTGCGGTGAGCCGAGATCGCGCCATTGCACTCCAGCCTGGGTAACAAGAGCAAAATTCCATCTCAAAACAAAAACAAAACAACAAAAAACAAAACAGCAACAAAAAAACACATAGTTCTACAGTGAAACAGATATAAGATAATGGGATGTATATATATATATATACATATATATATATATATAATGTATATATATATGTATATATATAGTGGGATGTATATATATATATTTACATATATATATAATCTATATATATATAATGTATATATATAATGGGATGTATATATATATATATTTACATATATAAACATATATATGTATATATATGTGTGTGTGTGTGTGTGTCTATATACATATGTAGATATATAAAAATATTTATTATAAAAATTGTCTTATGCACATTACAGGCCAACCATTCCAAATGAAATGAGTCACCAAACTGGACACCCCGGATTGCTGATGGTTTTCTCAGAAGGCCGGCATGCTTGAGTTAGTACTTCAGTTCAAGTGCAAAGGCAATAGTCAATTTCTCAGTTGGAAGGCAGCTGGGCAGGAGAAATTCGCTCAGGGGAAGATCAGCTTGTTTTGTTCTATTGAGGATTTAGTGTTTGCGTAACTGAGGGAATATATTCTCTTCCCAGGACCACAAGAGGGCGTAGTTTTAAGGGCAAGAAATTCCCAGCACCATGCCCCTCTCCCACGCCTCTCCACGTGGGGAGATTTAACTGTTTCTGTTTTAATTTTCTCTGGCTTGGGAAAGAATCAAAAGTCAGTCACTCCAGGGGAGGTTTAAAGGAACTTTTTTCATTGGCCAGGCAGCTTGGAGAAGGTGGGAATTCCTCCCAGATGAAAAGTCCCTGTCTCCCTCATCTGGGAGCATATCCCCCTCTGAGGTCCCCTTCCACCCTCGTCTAAGCTGCTTTTCCCCTCCTGGATTCCATACTTGGGTCCCCTTCCACATTCTTAGTGGAAGCTCTCTCTTTCTCTCTCTCTCTCTCTCTCTCTCTCTCTCTCTCCTTTTTTTTTTCTTTCTCTGTCTAAATAAATCACTTCTGTACAAAAATTCTTTGAGTTCCAATATTTTCTTATATGCACACCCGCCTTGGTCCCCTCTTCCATTCTTGGGTGAGTGAGAGACCAAGAGCCAGAGGAGCTAAACGCTCCTCGGCACCGCAAAACCTGGACACATGAGGAACACCCCCATTAGAGAGAGTAATCTGCTTTACTTGCTCTACTGTTTTACACGTAAATCTCATTCAAATAAACTTTCACAGGAACACCAACCAAACTGATATTTAACTAAAAATTTTGGCACCATGTGACCCAGCCAGTTATACACATAAAATTACAACATCAAACATTCTAAATTTTAAAATGCTAAGTTGGCTATAATGAAATATACCTTAGATTTTAAGTGTTTGCTATTGTAATAGAATGAAACTACTTCGTTAATAATGTTTTCACTGAGGGATGCCTGTATTCTTTATCTAACCATAAAACTTGACCCTGTTCAAATAACTGTTCTCATACTTAGAAACAAATTAATGTAGCATATTTATTCATTAAAGTAGTGGTAGATAAATAATTACTTGTGAGTTCATTTGTTGATATGTTTTCCCTTATAGTATTCCTAATAGATTTCAGAAACTTGTTATCTTCCTTTAAAATTACTTTGTTTTATATTTTTTTTCACCTTTACAGTTTGGAAAAATAACAAAATGAGAATTCTCTTGATGTGATTTTATCTTTGTTCTGTGCATGTTGGTGGTGTAAAGGAAAGATATATTTTAGTAAATAAACACACTTTGGCTTTTCAAATGTGAAGGAAAATTATAAACTCTGATTAGATGTTTCTTTATTAACTGTGTATTGTTTTGTACATGGAACTAATGCCGATTAAACTGACATTCAATGGATAGCAAATAATTATATATACCTGCCATTTGATTTAAACCTTCTTCATATTATCTATTAGTATACCTTTGAATCAAAGTTTTGCTGATCACTTGTGGTAGATATTTATGTTATATCTCAATGACATATCTAACATATAATCAATGATACCATTTCATCATAACTGATGCCAATTAGCACGTAATATTTGTATTAAAAAATCTAATATCATGAAATTTTCAAATTTCCTATTAATTTCTTCATTGACTCATTCATCATTAAGGAGCATATTGTTTAATTTTCCTGTATTTGCATATGTATTATACCATTTTCAAATTTTTTATTATTGATTTCCAGTTTTATTCCATTGTGTTCTGAAAATGTTTGATATAATTTTGATCTTTTAAAATGTGTTGAAACTTCTGTTGTGGCCTAACATATGTTCTATCCTGGAGAATATTCCATGTGCTGATGAGAAGAATATATATTCATCAGCTGTTGGATGAAATGTTTTCTAAACGTCTATGAGGTCTCTTTGGTCTATAGTGCAGTTAAGTTCAAGGTTTCTGTGCTGATTATCTCTCTAGGTTACCTCCTCAATGCTGAATATGGGTTGTTAAAGTCCTAAACTGTTATAGTACCAGAGTCTATTGCTCCCTTTAGCTCTAATAACATTTTCTTTATATATCTGGGGGCTTTGATATTGGGTGCATATATAATTGAGATTGTTATATGCTCTTACTGAATTGATTCCTGTATTATTATATAATCATTTTTTGTCTTCTTTTGTGTTCTTTTACTTAAAGTCTATTTTATGTGATATGAGGATGGCTACTCCTACTTGCTTTTGATTTCCATTTGCATGGAATATCTTTTTTCTTCTCTTCACTTTTAGTCTATGCATGTCTTTATGGGAAGATAATTTCTTATAGGCAGCATACAGTTGGATCTTGTTTTATTTTATTTCATTTTTTATTCATTCAGCCAGTCTGCGTCCTTTAATTGGAGGAATTTAAAGCATTTCAATTCCAAGTTTTTATTGATAGTTGAAGAGTTACATGTTTCATTTTCCTAATTATTTTCTGGTTGTTTCATATAACCTTTGTTTCTCTTTTTTTGTTTATTTTTGTGGGTTGGTGGATTTCTTTTTTTTTTTTTTTTAATTTTTATTGCATTTTAGGTTTTGGGGTACATGTGCAGAACATGCAAGATAGTTGCATAGGTACACACGTGGCAGTG
>CM052650.1:147310036-147362414 GCA_028533165.1 Leontopithecus rosalia | reverse complement strand
CTCTGTGGGCTATAAGGATCCGTCTGAAAATGCGGTGTTTGCTTACCCTCTGCGTCTTGACTGAGAGCTGCAGTGGTGAGTTGCTCGCCGGGTTGGTGGATTTCTGTAGTTATAAGATTAGATTACTTTCTCATTCTCATTTGTGTGTCAGCTCTACTAGTGTTATAATTTTGTATGCTATTATGACAGTATATATTATCCTTTTGCTTCTAGATATACAATTCACTAAAAATTGTAGGGTTAGTCTAGCGATGATGAATTTCCTCAGTTTTGCGTGGCTGAGAAAGACTTTATTTATCTTTTATTTCTGGTGGATAGCCTTGCTGGATGTAGAATTCTTGGCTGTCAGGTTTTTTTCATTTTACTTTTAGAACGTGAATACATTAACCTATTCTTTTTTGTCCTATAAGGTTTTTGCTGAGAAATCTAATATTTAGCTTTTCGTGATTCCCTTATATTTGAATTTTTAGGCAACTGACTTTCCAAAAAGGTGCCAAAAACATACATTGGAGAAAGAACAGCCTCTTCAGTAAATGGTCCAGGAAAACTGGGCCTCTATATGTCAAGGAAGAAAATTAGACTTTTATGTCCCACAATATGCAAAAATCAACCCAAAATGAAATAAAGACTTAAATGTAAAGCTCAAAACTATACAACTAATAGAATAAAGCGCAGAGAAAATTCTTCGGGACATTTGTCTGGGTGAAGATTTTATGAGTAAGATTTGAGATGAACTAGCAAAAATAGATACAAATATTATATCAAACTAAAAAGCTTTTGCACAGAAACAATGAATTGACTAAAGAGATTACCTATAAAATGAGAGAAAACACTTGCAAAGGGTTTCTCTAATAACAAATTAATACTCCAAATATCCAAGGAACTAAATGCAACAGCAAACAGAAACAACAAACAAACAAAAAAGTCTTATTAAAAAGTGGGCAAAGGATAGGCATTTCTTTAACAGAAACCATACAAATTCCCAATGTCACTTACTGGGAAATAAGGAAAATGAAAACAAAAGCCACTCGAGATACTATCTCATGCAAGTTAGAATGGCTATTCTAAAAAACAAACAAACAAATAAATAAATAAGAAATAAGAAATGCTGGTAAAGATGTGCAGAAAAGAAACTCACACAGTGTCAGTGGAAATGTAAGCTAGTACAGCCATTATGGAAACTATTATGGAGCCTTCTCTAAAAATTAAAATAGGAATATGATGTGATTCATCAATCTCCTACGAGATATTGACTCAAAGAAAAGAAAATTAGCATATCCAAGAGATATCTGCATTCCCATGTTTATTACAGCACCATTGACAAAGGCTAAGATATAGAGTCAACCAAAGTGTCTGTCAACAGATGAATAACAAAAAATGTGACATATATATGTATTAGAATACTATTTAGCAACAAACAAGAATGAAATCTTGTCAATAGTGGCAACATGGATGAGGCCAGAGGACATTCTAGTAAGTGAAATGAGTCAGACCCAGAAAGATAAATACCACTTGCTCTAACTCACATAGAGGAGCTTAAAAACTTGAGCTCATAGAAGTAGAGAGCAGAATTGTGGTTATTAAAGGCTGGAAACGGTCAGGGGAAGGGGTGAATAAGAAGAGGTTAACTGACAAACAAAAAATTACAGACAGATAGGAGAAATAAGTTTAAGTGTTTTAAAAGCTGTGGATTGACTATAGTTGACATTAATTTATTGTAGATTTTAAAAACTTAAAAGAGAGGATTTTAATGTTAATAACACAAAGAAATGATTCATGTTTAAAAGGTGAGATATGCTAATTACTCTGATTTGGTCATTACATGTTGCATACATAAATCAAGCGATCACTCTATATCCAAAAATATGTACAATTATTATGTGCCAATTTAAAAATAATTAAAATGAAATTTAAAAATAAAATATCAAAAGATGATGCTTTAATGAGTAGGGTTCAGTTTAGATGTGTTATAGGAAATAAAAGGACTAATGATTCTAGGTCTTTGAGGAATTACCACACTGTCTTCCACAATGGTTAAAATAATTTACATTGCCACCAACAGTATAAAAGCGCTTCTATTTTTTCCAAAGCCTCACCAGCATCAGTTGTTTCTTAACCTTTTAATAATCACCATTCTGACTGGCATGAGATAATATCTCATTGTGGTTTTGATTTCCATTTCTCTAAATATCAGTGATGTTGAAGTTTTTTCATATGTTTGCTGGCCCCATAAATGTCTTCTTCTGAGAAATGTATGTTCATGACTTTTGCCCACTTTTTAATTATGTTGTTTGTTTTCTTGTAAATTTGATTAAGTTCCTTAATGGATTCTGAATATTACATCTCTGTAAGATGGATAGATTGCAAATTTTTTCTCCTATTCTGTAGGTTGCCTGTTTGCTCTGCTGAGGGTTTCTTTTGCTGTGCAGAAGCTCTTTAGTTTAATTAGATCCCATTTGCCAATTTTTGCTTTTGTTGCAATTGCTTTTGGTGGTTTCATCATGAAATCTTTTCCTGTGCCTATGTCCTGAATGGTATTGCCAAAGTTTTCATCTAGGGTTTTCATAGTTTTGAGTTATATATTTAAGTCTTTAATCCACCTTGAGTTAATTTTTGTGTATGACGTAAGGAAGGAGTTTAGTTTCAATTTTCTGCATATGGCTACCCAGTTCTTCCAAGCACCGTTTATTAAATAAGAAATACTTTCATCATTGCTTGCTTTTGTTAGGTTTGCTGAAGATCTGATGGTTGTAGATGTGTGGTCTTATTTCAGGGTTCTCTATTGTGTTCCATTGGTCTATGTGTCTGTTTTTGTACCATTACCATGATGTTTTGGTTACTGTAGCATTGTAGAATAGTTTGAAGTCAGAAGCCATAATGTCCCTAGCTTTGTTCTTTTCGCTTAGGATTGTCTTGTCTATATGGGCTCTTTTTTTGGTTCCATATGAAATTTAAAATAGTTTTTTTCTAATTCCATGAAGAATGTCAAAGGTAGTTTAGTGGGAATAGGACTGAATCTATAAATTACTTCTGGCAGTATGGTCATTTTCATGATAGTGATTCTTTCTATCCATGAGCATGGAATGTTTTTCCATTTTTGTCTGTTCTCTTTCATTTTCTTGATTCATAGTACTCTTTGAAGAAGTCCTTCACTTCTCTTGTTAACTGTATTTCTAGGTTTTTTATTCTTTTTTAGGAATTGTGAATGGGAGTTCATTTATAATTTGGCTCCCTTCTTGTCTGTTGTTGGTTTATAGGAATGCCTGCAATTTCTGCACATTGATTTTTTTTATCCTGAGTCTTTGCTAAAGTCACTCATCAGCTTAAGTTCTTTTGGGCTAAGGCAATAGGGTTTTCTAGATATAGGATCATGTCATCTGCAAATAGGGGCAACTTGACTTTGTTTCTTCTTATCTAAATACTCTTTATTTCTTTCTTTTGCCTGATTGACCTGGCTAGAAATTCCTATTTAAATTATGTTAAATAGGAGTGGTAATAGAGGGCATCTTTGTCTTGTGCTGGTTTTTAAGGGGAATGCTTCCAGCTTTTGCCCATTCAATATGATATTGACTGTGGGTTTGTCATAAATGGCTCTTATTAGTTTGGGGTATTTTCCTTAATACTGAGTTGATTCAGAGTTGACCCAACAATCCCATTACTGGGTATATAGCCCCCAGAATAGAAAACACTCTCTTATAAAGATATATGCATACATATATTCATTGCAGCATTATTTACAATAGCAAAAACATGAAATCAACCCAAGTACCCATCTTTTAATATTCAACAATACGAAAACAAAGAATAGGCCAGGTGTGGTAGCTCATGCCTGTAATCCCAGCAGTTTGGGAGGCCAAGGCAGGCAGATCACTTGAATCTAGGACGTTGAGACCAGCCTGGGCAACATCGTGCAACCCACTCTAAAAAAGAATACAAAAATTGTTGGCTGTGGGGGCATGTGCTTGTAGTCACCTGTAGTCCCAGTTATTTGAGCAGGTGAGGTGAAAGGAGGCTTGAGTCTGTGGGCAGAAAGGTCGAGGCTGCAGTGAGCCATGATCACAACAGTGCACTTTAGCCTGGGTGACAGAACAAGACCTTGTCTCAAACAAACAAACAAAAAGAAATTATTTCAACTATTGTGGAGACAGTGTGCCACTTACTCAAGGATCTAGAACCAGAAATACCATCTGACCCAGCAATCCCATTACTGGGTGTTTACCCAAAGGATTATAAATCATTCTACTATAAAGACACATGCACACGAATGTTTGTTGCAGCACTATACAATAACAAATACTTGGAACCAACCCAAATGCCTATCAATGATTGGATAAAGACAATGTGGCATATATACACTATGGAATACCATCCTGCCATAATAAAGAATGTGTTCATGTCCTTTTCAGGGACATGGATGAAACTGGAGGCCGTCATTGTCTGCAAACTAACACAGGAACAGAAAACCAAACACTGCATGTTCTCACTCATAAGTGGGAGTTGAACAATGAGAACACATGACACAGGGAGGGAAACAACACACAGGGGCCTGTTGGGGGTGGGAGGGGCAAGGGGAAAAAGTGCATTAGGACAAATACCTAGTGCATGTGGGGTTAAAACCTAGATAACCAGTTGATAGATGAAGCAAACCACTATGGCATATGTATACCTATGTAACAAACCTGCATGTTCCACCTATGTATCCCAGAACTTAAACTAAGATTTAAAAAATTTTTAAAAAGGTAAAAAAAGAAAGATGATGAAGAAGAAGGAGGGAGAAGGAGGAGGAGGAAGAGGAGAAAAAGAGAAAGATCTCAATCCAAAATGGGCAAAATTCTTAACAGATACTAACCAGAGAAGGTAAATAGATGTCAAATAAGCATGCAAAAATACATTCAATAAATTCAGAAGGAATAAAAGGAGTGGAAAGGAATCAAACAAGAGAAAACACAAATGCAGAAAGATAAGATAATAGATTCAAAATAAATATATTCATAATCACATTAACATAAATGTTCTAAATCTTAAAAGGCAGATACTGTGTGATTTCATAAGAAGCCAAGATAATATGCTGCCTATAAAAATGCACTATATATATATGTATATATATTCAAATATAATAAAAGTTGAAGCATGGAAAATATATAAGGTTAAAAGTTAGATTAGCAATGTCACTATCAGACAAAGTTAATTTCAAGGTAAAGCATAGTACCAAGGATAAAGACACTCATTTCTTAATGATAACACAATCATTTTGTGTTATTTTTATACTTTGGCTGTTGTGAATAATGCTACAGTAAACACAGAGGTGAAGATAACTCTTTGAGATATTAATTTCATATATTTTGGCTATGTACCCAGAAGTGGCGTTGCTAGATTGTATGGTAGTTCTATTTTCAATTTATTGTGTAGTATTTACACCATTTTCTACAATGGCTATACCAACTTACATTCACATAAAAAATGTATACCTTTTCTTCACACCCTTTCTCTGTACTCTTGCAAATGTGTGTTACCTCCTGTCTTTTTGTTAGTAGTCATGCTAGCATGTACTAGGTGATCTTTCATTAGCTTTGATTTGTATTTATCTGATGATTAGTGATATAAATAATATGGCTGTTTGTATGTTTTCATTGGAAAACATGTCTACTCATGTCATTTGTCCATATTTATTTAGGCTTCAGAGGTCTCCTTGCTCTTGAATTTTGTGAGTTACTTACATATTTGGTTGTTAATTCTTTAACAGATATATGGTTTGCAAATATTTTCACCCATTATGTAGGTTGAATTTGAATTTTGTTAATTGTTTTCTTTGCTGTGCAGAAGATTTTTAGTTTGATATAATTACACTTGTTTATGTTTGCTTTTGTTGCCTGTGCATTTGGTATGATACTCAAAACAATCATTGCCAAGATTGATGTCAAAGAGACTTTTTTTCCAAGTTTTTTTTTTAGGAGTAATATAGTTTCAGGTCTTACATGTAAGTCTTTATTCCATGTTAAGTTAATTTTTGTATACAGCGTAAGACATGGGCCTAATTTCATTCTTTTGCATGTGGATATTCAATTTCTACATAATCACTTACAATTTCCTTTCCCTATTGTGTATTCGTGGCACTCTTCCCAAAGATTAGTTGACTATATATGCATGGGCTTATTTCTTGGTTCTCTATTATGTTTATTTAGTCTACAGGTCTGATTTTATGCCATACTACTTTGGTTACTGAGGGACTGTTTTAAAGAATAACTTCTCGGGCCAGGCGCGGTGGCTCAGGACTGTAATACCAGCACTTTGGGAGGCCGAGGCGGGTGAATCACAAGGCCAAGAGATCGAGACCATTCTGGTCAACATGGTGAAACCCCGTCTCTACTAAAAATACAAAAAATTAGCTGGGCACGGTGGCGCGTGCCTGTAATCCCAGCTACTCGGGAGGCTGAGGCAGGAGAATTGCCTGAACCCAGGAGGCGGAAGTTGCAGGAGCCGAGATTGCGCCATTGCACTCCAGCCTGGGTAACAAGAGAGAAACTCTGTCTCAAAAAAAAAAAAAAAAAGAATAACTTCTCTTCCTGGGTCCACAAAGGGCACGGTTTCAAAGGCAGGAGTTTTCCGGCTCCACTCCTCCAACCAGGACGGTAAAGTTCTTTGTCTGGGTTTCCGTGGGTCGATAGAGAAATCTAGTGGACTCCTTTGTCCAAAAAGCCAGCAGAAAGCTCTGGGAGGAAGGGGATCTGTTGCGGACCAAAGAGCCAATCTGGTATCACATTCAAAGATCAATCACTCCAGAGGAAGTTTGAGAGAACTCCTTTAACTGGACGAGAACATAAATGGGAAGGGAATAACTCAAGGGTTAAAATCTTGCTGCTCCTTCCCTATATGGATTCCTTCTTTGGATCCTGTCCAATGGCAGCACGGGAGCTGTCTCTCTCTCTCTCTCTCTCTCATTCTCTCTCTCTCTCTCTCTCTCTCTCTCTCTCTCTCTCTCTCTCTCTCTCTCTACCTAACAAATTGCTTCTCTACAAAACTCTTTGGATCCACGATATTTATCCCAATGGCAGACGCACCATGCTTCTGGGGCCTCTTTGTCCATTCTTCCTGGTAGGACAGGCCAAGGACCTCTTCGGATCTGGGAGCATGTTAGGGAAAACCCCTCTCCCCGCTCCACATTACTTAATAACAGTATAGAATTGTGGTTTCCAGGAGGTGGGTGGTGAAGAAAATTGAACATGTTGGCCAAGGAGTATGTGATTTCAGTTATGTGATGAATGAGTTCTTGGTATCTCAGGTAGAGCATGGATGATGTACCCATGGGTACAACAGGTATATATGTGAAATTGGCTCACACAATTATTAAGGCTGAGATTCTCTAAGATCTGTTGTTGGCAATCTGGAAACTAGAATTGCTAATATGTAGTTCTAGTTTGAAAGTTGGCAGGTTCAAGATCCAAGATAAGCCAATGTTTTAGTACCAGTTTGAAGGCAGGAAAAGACCAATATCCTCATTCAAATAGGCAAAAGAAACTAGTTTTTAGCTTTTCTCTTTCATACATGTCTTCAATTAATTGGATGAGGTCCATCTTTTTCTCTGTAAAGAGAACAGTCTGCTTTATTCAGTCAACCAGTTCTCACATACACACAGAATATGTTTGACTAAATGTTTGGGTACTCCACAGCCCAGTCAAGTTGATACATAAAATGAATCATTGCATGTATCATTTTTGATTAAAAAAAAAGTCACATCCCTTCTAGCAAGTAGCCACAGATGCAAATAGAGAATATCATGCAGATACTTAAAGGCAATTTTTGGTAAAATTCTTATCAGTAAATATTAACACTATTCTACTAAGGTTACAAATGGTTTTAAGGATGAGCAGAAATACATACAAGCATAGTAGAGAATGTTGAAGAAACTCAATTGGGGAGACCAAGAGAAGTTAGATGAATATATCAAAAGCGAAATTGTTAAATAATTAACAGAGAGAAGATATAGAAGGCAACTCCTGGCCAAGAGAAGAAACAGGAGTAAAGTGTGTTTGTTTGTTAGTCTGTTTTTAAAAAATCGTCTATAATGGATAAAGATGGATTTAGAAAGTTTACACATGTCTCTGATAGATTACTACAGGAGAGAATCAAACACTTTAAAGGAGAGCTTACTGGTAAGAATTTGTTTTATAAGTAGCGAGAATAGCTTAGCAAAGTATTGTGAGATGGGAACCTTTGTTAATTAGAGAGAAATGACTTCAAGAAACATTATTGTTGCAATTCAAATCTCTCAAAATAAGGAGTTTGTTGTATGTGTTAGAGAAGCACAAAAACTGAATTGTAAGGTAGCTTTGATCAAACAATAATAAATCGACAAGATTTTATGAAAAACGAATCAATGATTTAACTGTCCAGGTCAAATTCAAGATAGCATATTTTCAGATATAATAATGTATGCTGTTTTTCTTTTAGAATTGATCATATGAATTTGGGAATTTTCACTATTCAATATAAGATTTGAAAATATAGATTGAAATTTTTATAGATTCAAATATAGTACATGATCTTTTATTTCAGTACAAAGAATTTTAGTTGATACAGCACATTGATCAATTCAGGCTATCAATAAAACTTAGGAAGTAATTTAAATAGGCCTTTTGAAATTATAATCTAATCACTGTTTTATATGTGTAAGGCCGGGTTGCCTTGCTGGGAGCTCAGACATACCCATCCCTCTCCATGCCTGAAAATTACATCACCAGAATCTGCACCCAACACTAAACTCTGCACTCGGCACCTAGCCAGCTGTAAGAAAACCCTGCCAAAATATAAAAGAAACCCTGCCAATACCTGCTCAATAGCACAGCCCGCTCACTGGAAATCCCTCCTACCTACCAATAGCAGCTTGCCCCATCCACTGTCCTGTTGTTCCACAGCCAATCAGAACGCCTTCCCTTCCTATAAAACCCCACTCCCTAGAGGAGTCAGGAGCGTCTTCTCTGGCCCCTTTCCCAGGCACCACAGAACCTCATCTGGGAGTTAAATAAATTGGCATTTAATTTTCTTGTGCTGGCCTCAGTTTCCTCATTTTAAACTCAGCAATAAATCTGATGAGACAAATAACCCTTACAATATGTTATTTAAAGCTATGCATATTTTTGAATAAAAAACAGATGGAAAACAAGTATTGCAAAAATAGTTTAGAATTTCACGAATGTGAAAAAAGAGAGAATAGGGAAAATCTAATGAAATAAGACAATAACAACAAGTGATAATAAAAGGCTAAACCCAGCAGGGTTAGGGACCTATGAATGGATTAAATAATGTTAAGACGTCACAAAAGACTGAAGAAGTGAACAAGATATTGAGATAAGATATTTAGAAAATATCTTGAAGGACAAAGGAAAAAAAGCACAATTTAAAATAGTAGCATATAATACAAATAATAAATGAAAGAATTATTTGAACCAAAGGCAAAAACCATGAATGCTATTAATAAAATACTGCATATATTTCAGAAAACAGAATATTTTATTTATATAGAATTTCGATTTCAGGCCCCTTTATAATGTCTTTGAGAAGAGAATCATATGACTTTTATTATTGTGAGTCTTTTTTATATAAAATATAATGAAAAAATTTGAAAGTATTCCTTAAAGTGAGCAAAAAAGTATGTGTGCAAAATATATATTTTTAAAATCTTTAAGAAAATTTTATTTTATCTTACACTTTAATTTCAACTGGAAATATGAGAAAGATATTTAAAATAGTATTAAATAATTAATTACAATAAATCAATCCTAAACTGGTTTCTCATTTAGAAGATGTTCTATATGGATATAAAATGAGGAAGGGAAATGTCAGGCCTGAGAATGTATATTGTTCCAAGAAACAATGTAAGAGAGAAGACAAGTAAAGGGTTTATTTGCTACCTTTTCTAAGGCAGGAAGGCAGATACTGTAATGGATAGAAAAGGCTAGAATATTTTAATTCATTTTCAGGGAATTCCAGTAGAAATTGACCTAAGCAAAAAGCAACGTAAGTATTCTGAATCTCCCAACAAATACACAATGTTAGGAATTTATCTTTCTGTATATACAGATGGCCTGGCTGGTATATATTCATATTCAAAACCGACTACTCCACTACCATTTAGAAATCCATCCCATGGAAAACAGTAAATTCATAATAAGATACACTTGGGGCTGGGTGATGTGGCTCACACCTGTAATCCCAGCACTTTGAGAGGCCAAGACAGGTGGAAGACAAGGTCAAGAGATGGAGACCAGCCTGGCCAACATGGTGAAACCCAGTCTCTACTAAAAATACAAAAAATAGCTGGGTGTGGTGGTGCATGCCTGTAGTCCCAGCTACTTGGGAGGCTGAAGCAAGAGAATTGTTTGAACTCAGGAGGTGGAAGTTGCAGTGAGCTGACATCACGCCACTGCATTCTGTCCTGGCCACAGAGTGAGACTGTCTCAAAAAAAAAATAGATACAAACTTGGCTTTTATTTTATTAATCTGTAATAAAACATCACCAACTTTGTATTAATGTTGCTAATCAGAAATATTTGTCATATATAAATTATTGTCATATAATATTTTTTATATATAAATTTTGACATGATGGATACAATTCAGATAGTTTAGAAAACATTTCTTGAATAAGTAGTCATTAAATAATGAAACTAAAGAATAAGCTTATAAAATTATGAGTCATTTATTTAATAGTTTAAACATATTTATTAAGAGAGATGCTCTTAGTACATGCATTATTTACATTTTTAAATAAAAGAAAGTTAAAAAAACAGAAAATTTAAAAATTAAACTTTCAAAAAGCTATCATAATACAGGAGATACAGAAAATTGATTACATATTTAACCATAATTTCATTATGCTAGTAATACTATATCATGTATATCCATTTGTGTTTAAGCATGCATTGTCTTCAGATAGGGCTGCCTTTATGATTATGTGACTCATGCATTTGCCTGGGACCCTGTGTTTAGAAGGGCAGTGTGCTTTGTTTTAAAACCCTCCTGTCATCATCTTAAAATTCTTAATTTTTGAACAAAATGTGTTACATTTCATGCTGTACTAGCCCTGCATGTTATATAGCTGGGCCTATTTCCCCAAATATTTCCTTCAGTTATTTCTGAGAGTCATCAGGGTGGGAGTGGAGTCTGCTGCTTTTGCCTTTCATGAAAGCAGAAATGGAGATACTAAAAGTGTTGTCGCTTGATACTCCTAACACCATTTCCAACACTCTGGGTGCCTGAGGCATCTTATCCGCTGACCTGGAAAGGAGAGAATGAATCATTGTGCATGTCACCAGTATTCCAAAGGACATCAGCATCTCAGAGTCGCTCATCAAAGCAGCTCCTTTAGATTCAACATTCCCTTTGTCTTCATTGTTCCCCATGTCTCCGCTGGCAAGGTTTGGTAGGGAAGTGGCTGTCTTCATATCTCCTCCATTGTCTTAGTGACTCATTGTCTCTCAACCTATTTAAATTAATGTCACATTCCGAGGTACTGGCTTAGCAATCTGACTCACCTCTTTTGGAGGGCACAAAATTCAATGAATAACACAGCCAACATAAATAAAGAAGGAAGAAAGTAAAATGTAGTTAAAAATACATTTCAGTACCTTATTATGATGAGAACTTGCCCTTATTTTAAAATAAATCATGGGTAAAAATAAGTAGAGATTAGCAAATAAAGACACAAATGTTTTGTCTTTCTGGTATCTGATTCATAATTTTGATTTTGAGAAGTTGAATTTGGTTATATTGAGAGAAGAATATCTCTTTCAGAAATATCCCTGTATGAAGACAGTTGTCAATAGAAGAACACGTGGTTTTTTTTCACAATGTCAAAGTGTAGTGCAATATGTTGAAAAATATTTTTAAATAAATATTTTTCAAAATTTATGTAAAAGGTTATAAGCAGGATACATGATATATCACTAGATAGGGTACCTCATAAATTACAAAACAAGCAATAAAAGTAAAATAATAAAAATCAAGTAATAATCCAAATTCAACAATGTAGTAAGAAGAAAGCTAGATCCACAAACAATCAAAGTAATCAATAACAGAATATGATATGCAGAATATATTATATAAGAACAATATTAGACTATGAAAACTGAAGCAAATGGCAATTTTTTAAAAGTTTTAATTTTGAAGCTTAGATAGACTCATACAATATTAAACTAACTTTATTCTCATCATATAAAGAGAATTCCCTAAAATTATATTAGAGAAATATAATTACCATTTCACAACTCAAAGGAAATATTGTGATTTATAGAAGCTTTACTATGCTATGTTAGTTTTAGTTTCCAATTGTAATGTGTGTTTTTGATTCCTTATTTTAAATGTAATTTTGAGATAAACTGTAAGAAAAGGATCCCATGATGTATTTTAAGATATTTTAGACAGAACATATTGAATCAATTCATTTCTCGTCAAGTAGGATCCAAGTTGGAAGTTTAACAAGGTCCCTGGTGATTCTTATGCACACTAACAGTTGACAAACTCTCAAAGATTTTTTCAGGACCTCTGAGCTTTATCCAAAAGTCAGACATGTGTGTGTCAGTTTCTGATCTCATAACTTTGATCTTTGCAGTGCATCTTTTACCACAGAGTCCAGTTATATTTTGAGCATGATCCTGCCCTATCTCCCTCATACTTACAAACATAACTGTTTCTCATTTGTGCAAGTTTTAGATTATGCTATTTATAGGCTATTAATGATATTTCTATTTCACTGTGCCTTTGGACTTTTCTTGACCTTTGTGATTGTGCACTGGCTTAGCAGACTACTATGATATTACTATGTTTTGAAAGAAATAGAATGTGATTTTCGTATCATACTTGAAAATACTTATGATACTACACAGTCTTGATAAACAAAGAATGGATATTATATGTATTTCAATTTTCTTCTCAATTCCCAATAGGATGGTGTAATTTAGAGCCTCATATCTAACTGAATTATTCTATTGCAATCTAATTTTTATTTGCCTCAGAAATAAGTTTAAAATTTGAGTGCTTTAACATAACCACAATTTTAAAATGTAAGAATCTATGCTTTCTACCATGATGTCCTAGGGCTCATATTTCAGTTTCAAGAACTGAAAATTTTTGACTATCAATAGGTATGATAAATTAGTACATGATTGTTGTGTTTTTCTCTTTTTCACTTGTGTTGTATCAAAAGTATTAGCCTCTTAACACTTGTTGGGATAGAATAATTTTAGGTTATCTCAACTTATTTGATACATATTTAGATTTTCAGAAGCTTATATTATTGTTTAAAAGTTATGCCTGTGGCCCTTTAACTATTAATCATTTTAAATGTTGTATTTCTTTTCTGAAATTTGAAATTATTTGAATTACACTAGTCCAAGAACAAAAAGTTTGTGAAATTGCATTTCTAATGCAATTATGCTAATGTTTTAGATGTGATAATGAATTATATAATTGAAAGTCTTTCGTTCATTGATTATTTTCCTAATTGTGTGAATAATTTAAATACATTTCATCTTTGATTTAAAGTGAGTACTATGTACTCCTTGTATTAATTTTGAAATCTAACTCCATTTTAATTGCATGTCAACATAAAAATTTCTAATTGAATAGATCAGTTGCTGCCAGGCGAGGTAGCTCAAGCCTATAATCCTAGCACTTTGGAAGGCTGAGGTAGGCTTGTCACTTGAAGTCAGAAATTCCAAACCAGCCTTGCCAAGATAGTGAAACCCTGTCTCTATGAAACATATGCAATTAGCTGGACATGGTGATGCCTGCCTGTAATCCCAGCTACTCGGGAGGGTGAGACAGGAGAATTGCTTGAACCTGGGATGTGGAGGTTGCAGTGAGCTGAGACCTCGGCACTGCACTCTAGCCTGAGCAACAGAGCGAGACTTCATTTAATAATAAGAAGAAAAGGAATGGATCAGTCGAAAGAAGAAGATTGATCAGAATTATTCTCCCTTTTAGAAACTGCAGCACAGGCTAGTCTATTTCTTGTCATTTGATATCCCCGCTTTCCCATATGGCCAAAACATAGGTTTCCAGTTGAAACCTTCTATTCCCATTTCCCTTGTCCCTAATTCTTGGAAAAGGTTTGCTTCCTCATCACTGATGTCAAAGAATAGATCATATGGATTCCTCTTCTAATTTCATACTCATCTTCATGTATTTAATTACCCACACTCACCCTCATAACCATGTACATATATCTTATGAGCCCATAACTAACTGTAAATGGAATCAATTAAGTGTGCACACACATGTGCCATTGATTAGATACTAAAATTTACATTTAACACATTATGCTGTCTTTCAGAATGTTTGTGTGTCATACTATCTTGCCATTGCCCAATACCCTAGAATTATGGCATTTTTTTTTTCTTTTTTGAGATGGGAATCTCACTCTCATCACCTAAGATGGAGCCCAATGATGTGATCTTGACTCACTGCATGCAACCTCCTCCTCCCAGGTTCAAACGAATCTCCTGCCTCAGCCTCCCAAGTAGCTGGGAGACTACTAGTGTGCACCATCACATCCGGCTAATTTTTGTATTTTTAGTACAGATGAGGTTTCACTATGTTGGCCAGGTTGGTCTCGAACTCCTGACCTGAAGCAACCCACCCACCTCAACCTCCCAAAGTTCTGGGATTACATACATGAGCCACTGCGCCCAGCTGAATTATGTCTTTCAAATATAAACATGCATTAAATATAAAGGAAAATTAAAACTGACTTTAAAAACGCAATGATAGGAATGCTTAATAAATTCACAGGTGCATTTTTATTGTCTCTTAGCAAAGTAGTGAAAGCAATTGTCAATATACTTATCTTTGTATACTGTACTACATTATGCACAATGCAAAAGCTGTCTAAAAACAGAAAATATTAAATTCTTAAATCTGTTGAAATACCTTTAACAGTATGAGTAATTGCTAAGTTATACTTAGACACTGTTTTGTTTCACTTTTAGCTCAGGGGATTTTCATTTCAATGTTGTAATGGCAGGGAAGATGGACAGTTTATCAGAATAGAGCGTTCCATGAGTAGAGCTCTTGAGAAGAACCTAGATTAAAAAGGAATGAGCAGAGGGAAAGCTTTTACAATCCTACTCGAAAGCTATGATTTAGTGAAATGAGGTTCCTGGAATTTAAAGATTAGATAAAAATAGAAGCTGCTTGTCATTTCCTTTCAGCCATGGTGCTAATCGGGCAGATGGGCCACACACTCCAGCTGGGATGTGCTGTCCCCTCAGGACCTGTTTGCAGCCTGCTGCACGCACGCCTTTCTATGTGAAACAGCAGTTTAGATCACACTCCTGTGAAGACACACAAAATCAAATGTCTGCATGTAGCAACACATTCTCTTCTGTGATAATGAAATTCACAACAGATATCTGAAGTTAAATAACAGTATTTTTATTAGTTTAAGATTGGAATTTGGCATTTACATAAATGTCCTTTGCCCTCATTTTACTGTAAAAGATTTCAGATATGCAATAATATGCATAAATAATTTAATAAAGCCTGGTGAATCCAATAGAAAAGGAAGAAATAAGATATTGACAATGTGGCTTAAGTCTCTCTGTACCTCTCCCCAGTTATATTCCTTACTTGACCACTGTTTAAAAAAAAAAACTTTTTTGTAGTGCTTCCCTTCCTGTGTCCATGTGTTCTCATTGTTCAACACCCACCTATGAGTGAGAACATGCAGTATTTCATTGTCTGTTCTTGTGTCAGTTTGCTAGGAATGATGGTCTCCAGGTTCATCCAGGTCCCTACTAAGGACACGAACTCATCATTTTTGATGGCTGCATAATATTCCATGGTGTGTATGTGCCACATTTGCATGTTCTTCACATGTACCCCAAAACCTAAAATGCAATAATGTAAATAAACTTTTTTGAAGTTTTGTTAAGCATTCCCATTATATTCTTTATATATCTGATATATATGCAAATATTGATAAAGATAGTTATTTTGCATATTATATATTTGGAACTTATTTATTGCATATTGATTCCATTAGCTTTAATTTATTTACCTCCTCTATAATATCCGACTTACAAATATATCACATTCATCACATAAAGGACAGTTTGTTTCAATTTTTTGTTACTACAATGCTGCTGGAAACATTCTTACGCATTTTTTTCAATTGTAAGGAAATTATCCCAGGCCACACCCTCAAAAGTGGATTTGCTATCTCAAAGAATATCTGCGTGCTAAAATATAGCTATTGTTTACGAATTACTCTAGAAATGGGTTACTGATTTTCTCCAACAAAAGTATTACTCACCATCTAGTGAAAAGCCTCAGCATTGACTCTAGTTTCTTGGTCTTGTTCATATATGTAACCCATTTTTGTTACCATTGGATTCTTTGTTTCTAAATTGACTTTTACTGCTTTATATATTCTGAGAACTAAAGTTTTACTAGTGGCATTCATTGCAAATATTTTTTCCCAATGTATGCTTGTCTTTTCACATCATTCATAGATATTTTGATGCACATCTTTTTAAATTTGGTAACAATATTTCTGCATGGTTTCATTTTTAGCATTTGTTTACTAAGTTATTTCTTACTCTTTGGTCATATAGAAGCATATATTATCTTTCAAAAACACTTAAGAGTTTTGTTTTTCATATTTGGATATTTGAACTAAATGTAATTATTATTCTGTCTTGTGTGGTGCAGAACTCTATTTTATTTTTATCTATGTGAATATACAGAAATGTTCAAATGCCATATCATATAATCTGTTCTTTCCCCACTGACTTGCAGTGGCATATTTGTAACTTGCACATGTCATATAGTATTTCTTGTGTCTCTATTTTGTTTTAGCAATCCAATTGCCTATCTGCCCATCCATATTAGTAAAAATAATAGGAAGTGTTAATAAATAGTAGAGTAAATCTCTCTACCTTCTTTCCTTCAAAATTGTTTCATCAGTTCTTAGTCATCACACTTCCAAATATTTCAATGAAACAATTAAAATTCTGATTGAAATAGATTTAAGAAGAATTAAGATGCTTAATATATTGATTTTCTTACAATTTGTCTATCTTCTATCTAACTACCTATCTCTCTCTCTCTGTCTTTTCTCTCTCTCTCTCTCTCTCTCTCTCTCTCTCTATATATATATATATATATATATATAAATGTCTTTCAATGCCATTTGTTATAATTTCCATAAAGAATATTTTCACAATGAAATTACAGATAATTTACTAAATTGATTACAATGGCATTATATTTAGAGTTGTATTAAATATATACTTTGTATATAAGCATGTAATTGATTTGTGTATATTGATCAAATTGCTCTTTGAATTATAGTACTAATTATGATAATTGTTAAGGAAACACACTGTTTTAAATTTCACAACCTAGCAAAACTCTATATAAAGCAGAAAAGGCCGGGCGCGGTGGCTCAAGCCTGTAATCCCAGCACTTTGGGAGGCCGAGGCGGGTGGATCACGAGGTCAAGAGATCGAGACCATCCTGGTCAACATGGTGAAACCCCGTCTCTACTTAAAATACAAAAATTAGCTGGGCATGGTGGCGCGTGCCTGTAATCCCAGCTACTCAGGAGGCTGAGGCAGGAGAATTGCCTGAACCCAGGAGGCGGAGGTTGCAGTGAGCCGAGATAACGCCATTGCACTCCAGCCTGGGTAACGAGAAAAACTCCGTCTCAAAAACAAACAAACAAAAAAGGCAGAAAAAAATAAGTGGTTTTATTATTGAATAAGCATTAAACAACAATTTCATGCACATCATAGGCAATCTACTAAGACATTGAAAAGGCAGAAATAAAATTTGCCCTTTTCCTTCCCTCCTGCCCCTCCCCACCCCGCCCCTCCCCTCCCCTCCTCTCCCATCCCCTCCGCTCCTCTTCCGTCCCCTCCTCTTCCCTTTCCTTCCCTCTTTCTTCAGTCTCGCTCTGTCGCCCAAGCTCTAATACAGTGGCGTGATCTCCGCTCACTGCAACCTCCGCCTCCCAGGTTAAGCAATTCTCCTGCCTCAGCCTCCCGAGTAGCTGACACTACAGGCAAGTGCCACCGTGTCCTGCTAATTTTTGTATAATTAGTAGATGTGGGGTTTCATCATATTGGCCAGTCTGGTCTCAAACTCCTACCTTGTGATCCACCCTCCTCAGCCTCCAGAGGTGCAGGGATTACAGGTGTGAACCACTGTGCTGGGGCAAAATTTACCCTTTTCTATAACCAAGCAGATATAGCCCATCTCACACATGCTTTCCAGAAAAAACAATGACTAGTTCTCAAGTAATTGGATTTGACAGCACCATTTGTCACAGAGTTAATCCGCAATTCAGTTGGTGACTACCTATGTAACTAATAGGCTTTATTAAAAGGAACAATTAACTTCTTATGTCTTTATGACAAAAGGTAGTTTTGCAACTTGTAGTGCAGTTACCTCTCCCAGAGACACTGGGATACAGGTACACTTTCTGTCCTGACCATTACATTTCAGACAAATGTTACCCAAGTCCTTGAAAAAGATACTCCTTTGTTTTCAAGATGGCAAATGGCTTATTTAGCTTTTTTAAAAAGTTGTACACACATCAAAGAGATACAGAAGGAACTTATGATTATAGGTTTATTTAAAGTAAATGCACTAAGAAAAAGAGAGTGATGAGAAATCTGTTCCCTTATTTTCAACAGAATTAGGCCTCTTGTTGGACCGGGCAAGGTGGCTCAAGCCTGTAGTCCCAGCACTTTGGGAGGCTGAGGCGGGTGGATCACGAGGTTAAGAGATAGAGACCATCCCGTTCAACATGGTGAAACCCCGTCTCTACTAAAAATACAAAAAATTAGCTGGGCGTGGTGGCGCGTGCCTGTAATTCCGGCTACTCGGGAGGCTCAGGCAGGAGAATTGCCTGTACCCAGGAGGCGGAGGTTGCAGTGAGCCGAGATCGCGCCATTGCACTCCAGCCTGGGTAACAAGAGCAAAACTCCATCTCAAAAAAAAAAAAAAAAGAGAATTAGGCCTCTTGTTCTCATTTTTTTTAACTTGCTCTTACATTTAAAGTTTAATTCTGCTTTCTATATTGACAAGTATATACTTTCTCAAACATTGTAGTGTCATTCATTTTTTCTCTGTCCTTATATCATTTATTTATTATTATTGTAATGTTTGAAATTGCCAGCAAGTTGTAATGGAAATATGGATTGAATATCATGAATCCATGAGTTGAATATCATGAATCAAATATCATGATATTCAATATTTCATGAATGGAATCATAAATTGAATATCAGTGAATATCAGGGTTTTAAGTGGAATGCATCTAATATTTCATCACCAAGTGTTTTCTGCAGGATTCTATTCACTAGTTGACAGATGTTCTCAATAGAGTGCTACTAGTTTGCTAATTTATTTATATTTTTAGTGAGCAGATGCTTATGCATACTTGGGCATATATTAACATGATCAATTTCTTTTTTACATGGTTAATAGTAATACTAAATTTTTTAATATAAATGTATCTTGAATACTTAGAGTTAACATGATATAAGATTGATGTAGATATGTATACATTTTGTGCTCAAATTTGCATATTGGTGCATTCATTTTGCTTAGTATTTTATCAATTTTGCATATATTTTACAAGTAAATTGATCCACAATATTTCACATTGGGATTTATTACATTAATACTAAATACTAGATTCATCAAATGAGATGAGGAAAATTTGGCCTTCCTGTTCTTTTCTCTGGAAAAATTTGCATAAAACAGGAACTACTTTTTCAATGATATACTAAATTGCCTTGGGTTTTAGGTATTTATTGAATTTTTGGGTAGAATTTTAAAATAATGTTGACTTAAAAAAATAAAGATAAATTATGCAGATAATCTATATCTTCCTAAACTGGATTTGATGTTATATGTATTTTTCTAAAATAAATTTTAAAATTTATTTGGATATGATTGTTAATATTATTCTTGTATTAATTTTAAATCTTAACTGTATCTGTGTTAAGATAATCTATTCATTTATAAAAATCAATTATCTGTGTCTTCTATTTTTATTTCTTAGTCAACTATACTGGAAACTCATCTATCTTACTATGTTTTTTCAAATAGCTATCTCTTGAATATGTTTATTTCCATTGTATCTTTGCCTTCTATTTTACTGATTTCTGATTTAATCATTGTTTTCTACCAACTTTTATTTTTTGAGGGGAAAGAAAAGTCTGCTTTCTTTCTCTAACTTCTTTGGTTAAATTCTTAGATTAGTGATTATAAATTTTTCGTAACTAAAATATATAATCAATATATACATTTAATGGCTATTTTATCTTTACCTCATAGGTTTTGATGTACAATACAGTAGTCTTTGCTTATTCTCAGTAGGATGTGTTTCAGGACCCTCAGTAGACACCAGAAACCACAGATAGTACTGAATCCTACATATACTCTGTTTCTCCTTATACATACATACATACATACATACATACATACATACATACATAGGTATACTAAAGTTTAATTTATAAGTAAGGTACAATGAGAGATAAACTACAATGACTACTAATAAAATCATATAGTATGATAAAAGTTATTTGAATGTGACCTCTCTCACTGTTTTTCTCTTTTCTAACAACTAAATATTTTTGGACCATGTTTGAATTCAGGGAAATGAAACCCAAAAGTAAAACTGCAGATAAGAAGGGGATATTATATTATTAATATTATGTAGTTCTGTTTTTCTCCAATTTTTATCAGAAAAAAATTCCACTTACTCATAGGTTAGTTAGAAGTGAGTGTAGAATATATCCAATTTTGTTTAAAGTTACCATTAATTTCTAAATTAATTGTATTAAGTTTACAGATTGTATTCTCTATGACACTTATACCTTGACATCAATTGAAATTTGGATTTGGCCTACAGCATTAATTTTATAAATATTCCTTGCATACCTGAAAACAATACTGATTTAATCATTGCATAAAATCTTTACTGGGCTGGGTGTAGTGGCTCACGCCTGTAATGCCAGCACTTTGGAAGGCCGAGGCAAGTGGATCATGAGGTCAGGAGAATGAGACTGTCCTAGCCAACATGGTGAAACCCGTCTCTACTGAATATACCAAAAAAATTAGCTGGACATAGTGGTGTACACCTGTAGTCCCAGCTGCTTGGGAGGCTGAGGCAGGAGCATTGCTCGACCCTAGGAGGCAGAGATTGCAGTGAGCAGAGATTTCGCCACTACACTACCACCTGGGCGACACTGTGAAACTCCAGCTCAAAAAAAAAAAACCCAACCAACCAAAAAAAAAACAAAAAACAAAAAACACTTTGGTGTGTATCTACCACAGTGTATTTCCAATCATTGACATTTCTATTTTATATATGAATTTTAATTTAAATACCAATGTGTAGCTTGTTGGATAATTTTGTAAGATTTGTTCATAAGTATTCATTTTAATTCCAAAGTTTTAAATTGTGTATATCAATTGCAGAAAGTAATGTGTTAAAATTTCTCAAAAAATGTGGATTCATAATTCTGTTCATTAAAATTTCTGAGTCTAATCAATTTTTTTAAAACAACTGGAAACTATGTTATTGATTGCATACATTTTTAAAATTTTGGATGAATTAAACCTCTAATGATTCTGTTGAGAGTTTTTTCAAGTTCAGTTGAAAATACTAAACTTGTTTAGGGTTTTTTCATTTTAGTTGCTGTGTATTGGGATTTCTCTGGCAAAAATTCTACTTTTACTTCTAGTTTTGTTTCTCGGGGTTGTTGTTATTTAATTTGTCTGATTATTTAATTAAATTATTTATTTAATTTTTAAGCAGTTTAAGGTTAAATTTTAAAGATTTATTATGAAAATCTTTTGTTAAAGTAGCAAACTTAGTTTATTAACACTTTACAGAAGAGAAATAGACAAGACTGTAGGTATAGAATTACTTGTTCATTTAATTTTTGTGTTTTCTAAATGTTTTTTTCCTACATTAATGTTTCTACCCATTCCACCTACTTTTATTTAAGTATTTAAAAAATATTTTTCTAAGTTTCTAAAATTTAAAATTATACACTATATTCATATTTTTGAGGCTGTAAAGATCATATATTTACAAGTGTATCCCAAACTGTATTACATTCTTTGTCCTTTCCTGAATCATAAAAGAGACATTAGCCTATTTAAAAACCTACATAAGTTACTCTTTTTATATCATTATTGTCTAGTATTTAAATTGAATTTTATGAGTTTGGATAATGCTAAATTTCTCACATTTGTTTTATTCATTTTTATTTAATTTTTTGTTTGCTTTTCAAATTATCTGCGTGTATTCTATTTGTTTTCCTCATTATTTCTTCTTGAGCTCAGAGTTTCCTTCTAAGACTGTTTTTCTTTACCTGAAGTTCTTGGAATTTCCTCCATTTAAGTTTTGTCAGCTGTAAACTTAGTTTTTCTTTCACAGAAAATGTCTTCATTTTACTCTGATGTTTGTCATTTAAAAATAATAGTTTAGGTGATACAAAGTTTAAAGTATTTACAGTTAGTTTCTGACTGTACCTTGAATCTTTTTTTAAACAATACACTGACTGGCATTGTTATTACTTAAAAGTTTAATAAAATTCATATATATGTATAAATTGTCTCATATATATATATATATATATATATATATAGACTTCCCCTTTCTCTAGTTACTTTAAAAATATTCTATTTATATTTGTGTTTAGAAGTTTATCTGTAATATGTTTACTAATAGATATATTTTTAAGTTTTGGAATTTATTGTGCCTTCTATATTAACATTTGTATTTTGCCAGTGAAAAAATTTCAGGTTATTATAGTTTTAATATTTTATTACTTTACATACATATGTATATACACATATGTATTTGTATGTGTAGATAGATAGATAGATAGATAGAAAGACATCATCTCATTTAATGATTTTCAGTCTTGTTTCTGTGTGATTTAAAATAACTTTCAATTTTTTTTTTTTAATCCGAGACTGAATCTTGCTCTGTCACCCAGGCTGGAGTGCAGTGGCAGGATCTGGGCTCACTGCAACCTCTGCATCCCGTGTTCATGTGATTCTCCTGCCTCAACCTTCCAAGTAGCTGGGATTACAGGCACCCAGCATCACGCCTGGCTAATTTTTGTATTTTTAATAGAGACAGGGTTTTACCATGTTGGCCAGGCCTGATCACAAGTGACCACCCACCTCTGCCTACCAAAGTGTTGGGATTACAGGCATGAGCCATCGTGCTTGGCTGTTCAAGTTTTGTATATTTCATATTTTTCCATGCTTTATTCAGATTTGTATTCCAGTTTGCTAATATTTATCAGCTCAGTGTTTTATAAATCATTAACTGATTAGCTTATTTTCAAACTCTCTTACTCATTCATATAAAAGAATCTCATGTCTTACACGTGAGATTACATGTGTGTTAGTAATTCTCTGTATCTTCTTAAACATATTTAATGTTATCAATTCATATTCTATTTTCAGGAATCCCAGTATTTGAAATTTGGGGGAGCATAGTTTGTTATTGAGTCCACATCCATTCATTCTAGTAACTTGTTATGCACACGTGTTTTATACATTTGGACTCTGAAAATGTGTTTTGTTTATCTCTCTTTAAGAATCTTGTGAGGCATGAGTCCATGACACAGATTCTCTAAGATGAAGTACTTCTCTGCTGCAAAGGACCTTAAGGCATTACTAAAAAAAAGAGACCATTTTAACAAATATCTTGAGTTTTGTAACTATATCATTAGTATAAATTTGCACTGCAACTCTTAAAAGGACATGCTAGTGGTTACAGATACTCTGAAAAATACTCAGAAAATAAGAAAGTGTTTTTTCTATACCTGAAGCACAAATTGAAAATATACATTCTTGTGTCGTTTGCATTTGCCAAAGTTATTTTTAACCAAATTTTATAATCATCTATCTATCTACATCTCCTGTTTGAATTCCACACACACACAGGTGCCTGTAATAATTAGCCTTTCAAAATTAATATTTTACTTTATTTGTAACTATTTATCAACCAGATGAGTGGAAACTCATCTATTTATTGCTCTTTTCACCATTCCCTATGTAACTCTTCTTCCCATTGCCAACTATATTAGTTTGTTTCATGACTTACTTTCATTAGTATTATTATGAAACATTTTATTGTGCTGTGTGTGTGCTTTTGAACAGCAATTAGGGTGAATAAATTGAAGAGATCTATTATATAACACATTGACGATAGTTAGAAACAATATCTTGTTTACTTGAAAACTAAGGAAGATTTTAAGTATACTCACCACAAAAAGGTGTGTGCTCGGATGCTGTTAATTCACATATCTTCATTTTTGTCACACCTCTGCTTATTTTTTCACTCAACACTGTGTTCTTAAGATCTTTCTGTGTAATTTGATTTTTGCTTCTAATTGTTGAATTCTTTATTGTAACAAATCAATGACTACATGAATTGCCACAGAGAACTCTGATGGTCATCCTCGCACTGGATCCCTTATGAAACTTAAAGAATTTCTAAGCTTTCATAATAATGAGTTGAAGGGGATTATTCGTACTCAATTGCTTTAATTTCACACAATCTATTTTCTTGAAAAATTTATAATATAAAAACTTTATTTTTTGAATTTCTGACCATAAGTATAATATAGGAACCATTTATTTTCTTAAAGTCATCTAAAAAAGCATTTGGTTGTGGCCATCAATGATAGCCATTTAAGGTATTTTCTGTTACTATTTGTTTTTGGTTTTTTGTTGTTTTTTGTTTTTGTTTTTGTTTTCAAATTTCACTTTCCTATATACGTTTTATTTTTCTTCGTGTCCTATTTTAGTATTTTGTATTTTTTCAGAAATGTATGATTTTACACTTGGAATAACTAGGTTAGACTTATTAGAATGTAATAACTACTCTTTACATCAAATCTCCATTGTTTGCATTACCAGTAATTTTCATTCTACATTTTGTTTATTATAAAATTCCACTTTTTAACAATTCAGACTTGCAACAGTTTGTGCTACATTTTATTAATATTAATCACAAAAAATTATGATTCAAATTTTGTTTATATTTTTATTTCTTTTTGTTCACTATTTCCTTGATGTCTATCCTTCTTGTTTTTCCTTTGCTAATGTTGTTACTATCTTGCAAACTCTTAATGTGAGATGCATAGTTTCTATTGTATAACCTTTCTTGTTTCAGGATAATTAAAGCTATAAATTTTCCACAAATATTGTTGGTTTTTTCAGTGCTCCATGAATTTTATCATGCAGTGCTTTCCTTTGGTTCAATCTAAATATTTCATAATCATATTATGATTTCCTTTTAGGGTTATTGAGCAATATTACTTGGTTTCTGTTTATAGTGTGCTCCTTTCAGCAGTCTATTGATATTTATTCTAATATTACTGAATGATATCTGGTAAAATTATATGTATAATTCCTCCAAAAATTTTTATGAAGCTTTCTTTATAACCTAGTACACTCATATTTTTGTTAGTGTGTGTTTAACAGAATGCTATTTTTGTGGTTATTCTTTATATGTTTAGTAGGGTTTGCTATATGACTTTTAATATTTCAAATAGTTTGAGCTGCTTCCTTTTTATTTGTTTCTATCTCAAGTGATTCTTCTCTTGAACTTTTTGTTTTGTGTGATACATTGAAGATCACAACATCATTCGTTGATCTACTTGTATATCTATCTACTTATCTCTCCACTAATCCATTTAATTTATATAATTAACATATATTAATTCAGTGTTAAATCTCTTATTAGACGAATATATGTTGATGATGGTTATATCTTCCTGTTTGGATACCTGTTACAGATATATATCCACCTTAATTCTCTTGCTATTTATTTATTTAGAGAGGGAGTGTGGCATCATCACTTGTGCCGGAGTGCAGTGGCACAATCTTGGCTCACTGCAACCTCTGCCAGCCCAGTTCAAGAGATTCTCTTGTCTCAGCCTCCCAAGTAGCTAGAATTACAGGCATCCACCTGTAAATTTAGCCACACCTGGCTAAATTTTTGTATTTTTAATAGATATGGGGTTTTACTATGTTGTCCAGGCTGGTCTTGATCTCTTGACCTCATGATCTGCACACGTTGGCCTCCCAAAGTGCTGGAATTACAGGCAGGATTCACAGTGCCTGGCCACAATAATTTTTAATCAACATTTTATCTGAGACTTTAGTATTGCTACCAAATTTACTTGTTTTCTATTTGAACAACAGACACACACGCACACACACACACACACACACACCCCACTGCATACATACGTTTTTGTCCTTTTAAGTGTTTCTTAAAGACAACACATTACTAGATCATATTTTTGATCCATAGAAGAGATTTAAATGGTAAATTTAAGTCATTTACAATTATTATTGTTATTTTTACATTAGGCTTTATTTCTCTCCTCTATCATGTATATTTTTGCTGTACCCTTATTTTTTCTATTTTCTGCTTTCATTTTATAGACATAATTTCTTCTATAATCTACAAATGCAGCTTTTATCATTATTATGGATAAAGATGACATAAAACTATTTGTATGTTCTTTTTTAAATTTATTAACTTTATTAACATTTATATCTTTCCATCGAAGGACAGAGTTTTAGATTAAATTCAAAATCCTTTGTTTTCCAACCCCCAACTCCAAGCATGTCTTTCCAGTTACATTCTTATGGATCTAGTTTCCCTCTCTCTTTCTTTTTTCCTGTTTTTATGCTTTCTGTTTAAATAAAATATGCCTGAAGTCATAAAATTCTTTTCTTGTCAAATTCTCCTGGAATTTTTTTTTAATAAAGTCTTTTTTCCAAGAGTGATTTTCAAGGTGAAAGGCAAAAATGGTTATGCAATAATTAAACACTGTTACTAAATGTATTAAAATATTAATAAATTATTAAAATATAAATAGTTCAAAACTATCCTGATTTATTGACAATCCGTAATATTAAAGCTATTTTATTTGTTTATGCCTAAGCATATTTATATTATGAAATGACATATAAATTTGTAACATTTAATTATTAATTTAAAAATATTAAATTGTCATTATACTCATTTTACTATTGAGAATCTGTTGTCAATATAATTTTTTCCTGTATATTTATTATTTTTTCCAGAATTAAATATACACATATATTGGTAATTAGCCTTTTTAAGTTTTGTTCTATGCAAGTATTTGTGAATTTTTTATTCTACACTAATTGCCATTTAGAAAACCTTTTTGGCCAGGCGCGGGGGCTCAAACCTGTAATCCCAGCACTTTGGGAGGCCGAGGAGGGTGGATCATGAGGTCAAGAGATCAAGACTATCCTGGTCAACATGGTGAAACCCCGTCTCTACTAAAAATACAAAAAAAAATTAGCTGGGCATGGTGGCGCATGCCTGTAATCCCAGCTGCTCAGGAGACTGAGGCAGGAGAATTGCCTGAACCCAGGAGGCGGAGGTTGCGGTGAGCCGAGATCGTGCCATTGCACTCCAGCCTGGGTAACAAGAGCGAAATTCCGTCTCAAAAAAAAAAAAAAAAACTTTTTGATTTAGATTGTTTATTTACTTGTGGAAAATTTATTTTTACAACATATTTAAATCTTTCCTACTTTTTGTTTTAATGTTTCTATTTTTGTGGAGTTCTTAAGAACAGTTAATGGATCTGCTACTTAGAAATCTATATCACTTAACTTTTCTGATATATGTTCTTTCTTTGCAGAATTATTTGCCTTAATTCAATCTTATTCTTTACTAATAATTCAGTTTCCTTTATCCTGCTATTTAAATCCTTTTTCATATTTATTATGTCACCTATCATTTTCTCCTGCCTGATATTTTCACTTGGGTTTTCTTTAGTCTTTCTTGTTCTTATTTTATTTTGCTAAACTCTTTTCTGAAATATACTCATCATGCTTATTTTAAAATCATAGTCGTTTTAAACGCTTTATATTGTTCGTGTTGCCTTTGATTTCTCTTTTCTAGATTGTACTCCTGATTGGGCTAGTTATTTTTATCTGCAAGATCTTGTTTCACAGGAAGATCAGTTATTCTTCCTTTTTATAGGCATGACAGATAGCCAATGTTCCTTGTTAATCCTAACTTAACTCAAGAAAAAGGAGAAGAGACTACAGAGTTGAGACCCAAAAAGAAAACCAAAGAACCACCTCTGATCTCCCACATGATGCAATTCTCCTACTGAGAAGTTTACCTTTGAACTCTTTCAAACAGACAACGTTGTGAAGATGTAATGCTTTTAGTTTGATCCATACACTTCTGGTATTTTGAAATAGGGTAGATGGAAGAATATGTGAGCAAGTATATGTAATCAGCCCGTTCACTCCAGCTGGGGATTCAGGTTACACTAAAATTATCTTGCTAACAGTGGGCTTTCATTTGCAAACATATATGTTACATTGCTAATGTATAGCGCATCCACTAATAAAGGATTTAGAGTTGGGAAGTTGTTGAGTCAAAGGCAAATCTTCAAAGCTTTCCCTCACACTGGTGTTCAACCACTTCTCATTGGTTATGAAACAACTTGTCAAGATCATTTTCCTTCCCATAAGTTTATCACTGAATTTATGATCTCTTTACTTGCATGAAAACCCATCTATATTCCCTTTATTGAATTATTAACCTCATTAATATATATACGTGTTTTTCAAAGAATTAGCATATGATCCAAACATATCACTTCAAGAGTTTTAGCATTATGCCAACATCTCAGTTCCAAAACTTTGATTTGCACTGTCCTAAGACTCTTTGTCTGACCTCACCTTATAGGATATGCTGAGTGAAAAATGTCCAGTTTCAACATCAGCTGACAGCGTTAATTTTCAGCTACCTCTTTTAATTTGGAACCCCATAACTCCAAAAGGATATCTTCTTCAGAATATCTAGTTTATACTATTACCATAAGTTGACAGCTCTAACATT
Organism: Leontopithecus rosalia; assembly: GCA_028533165.1. Lineage (NCBI taxonomy): Eukaryota > Metazoa > Chordata > Mammalia > Primates > Cebidae > Leontopithecus > Leontopithecus rosalia. The sequence continues at coordinate 147,333,460 of CM052650.1, read as the reverse complement.
TTTTATCATTTATTATTATTTCTTATTGACGTCTTTGCATTCATTTTCTTGATGAAATTTATACTTTATACTACTTGAAATCAAGAAAAGCTCTGGAATAATAATGTACTTACAAATTCAATCAGATGTGTCTCATTCATGCATGTGTATGTGTGTGTATTGTAATGGGGAGGAGTGATGGCAGGGGCTCCGCTCCCTCCCTGTGCTCGCCAAAGATGCAACCCAACTGGGTGTGTCCAGGTTCTTGGGCTCACTTGCCCCAGGAATGGGGAAAAGGCCCTGGCGGCGCGGTTAGCTTACCGTTCAAGTAAATATCAGACCCAAAGAGTTCAGCAGAAAGCAATTTATTAGGCAGGGAGAGAAAGAGAGAGAGAGCGCTCCCACCCTGCCATTGGAGGGGAATCCAAAGGGGATATCCCTACAGGGAAAGAGGGAAAAACAACTCCTACCTAGCCCTGGCATGGGAAAGTTAGACAAAGAACTTTATATTCCCTGTTGCGGGGGAGGTGGATGGAGGTATGGCACTGGGAAATTTCTGCCTTTGAAACACAGGCAATTTTCCTTAACATAGTCTCTCAGTGTTAAATGTACACGTGCAGTAAGTCAGCATTTTCCTAAAGAGGAAGAAAATAATACTGATAATAGTGAAGATCTCAGATGACTGATTTACTGGTATAGTTGTATCTTTGTTTATAACATGTTCTTGAGTGTTATCAATGTAAATTATTCTAAAATTTTCCTTTTTCTGAATCTTGCGTATGTTTTAGTCCTTAGAGCAAATTGTACGTTTTTCCAGGGAATAGGTTTTTTGTTCTTGTTTGGTTTTTCGATACTGAGTCTTGCTCTGTGGTCCAGATTGGAGACTGTAGTGCGGTGGTGCCTTATCTGCTATGTCAACCTCTATCTCCTGGGTTCAAGCGATTCTCCTGCCTCAGCCTCCTGAGTAGCTGAGACTACAAGCACATGCCACCAGGCCCAGCTAATTTTTGTGTTTTTAGTAGATACAGGCCTTCACCATGTTGGCCAGACTGGTCTCAAACTTCTGACCTCAAGTGATCCACCTGCCTCAGCCTACTAAAGTAATGGGATTACAGGCATGAGCCACCTGCCCTGCCAGGAATAGGCTTTAACATGAATAATTGTAAATCGAATGCTCCAGGCTCACTCAACTTTTGGTTAAATTTAGTCTCATTTATATGATAATCATTACTATGTACCTGCCAAAACAGGAATGAAAATCCTGTCAAATAATCTTTTATTTATTTTAAGGACATAACCATATGATGATCTCATAGTTTTTGTTGTTTGTTGTTGTTTTTTGTTTGTTTTTGAGACACAGTTTTGCTCCGGTTGCCCAGGCTGGAGTGTAGTGGTGCAATCTCAGCTCATTACAACCTCCGCCTCCTGGATTCAAGAGATTCTCCTGCCTCATTGTCCTGAATAGCTGGGATTACAGGTGCCCACCACCATACCTGGCTAATTTTTGTATTTTTAGTAGAGACTGGGTTTCACCATGTTGGCCAGGTTGATTTCGAACTCCTGACCTTAGGTGATCCACCATATAGACTTACCAAAGTGCTGGGGTTACAGGTGTCAGCCACTGTGCCCGGCAGAACTCATAATTTTTTTAATGGAAATTTCACTAATGTGTTTGGCTCTACTCACACAAACTCACACTTGCTTAGAAATGCTGCTATGCATAGCACAATCATCCCCTGGAGAACTCCATGAATCCGCCAGTTGTGAGGGTGTAAGCAGGGAAAGCTAGACCATGATTTTTGGGCACCTCAAAGAAGATTTAGGTAAATAACTAAAAATTGCATGCTACATAGTAAGAATGATATGTGTTTTAATCTTATCATTGTTACTTTTATTATTTCACAACTAATAAAACTAGTCCCAACATGATTTCATAGAGCTACAACCAATTCTATGTCTCTCAGGGTGAGCGCTGGTTGTATATCTGTACTGAGTCTCCATGCTATTGACCTACATTGTGCTTATCTCCTTACGAAGAAGCTTAGTTGACAATGCCCAGAGTGTTTTGTGTTAGTCTGGGCTTGCCTGAGGGTATCCGGACATACATCTTTATATTTTCTATATCACAGAATATAGTTTTTTTGTGCAAAGCATATTTTCAATAATAAATGTTATTTATTTGTAGCCTATCTAAAATTTAGATCAGGATACCCTAGTCTCAGTCACTGGGAAATCACAAACCAAATAATTAGATTTCTATAACAACTCTTACTTATGGACTGTTTACAGACTTAATAAATTAAAAACCCAAATCTATTAAGGGATAAACATATTATAGAAGGAATTCTAATGTACATGTACATGTCTACATTTTAAATAATTTAAATTCACTAATTCTTGTAACCAAATCATTAATTTATAATTTATATTTCCATTAATTAGAAGTCTTTTAATTAGTTATTTTTGTTTTAAAAAATCATCATTATTTATCATGCTAAAAGTACACTGTGAAAACTGTTATAATAATTGGCATGTTTATTTAATTTATTGGCTCTTTACCAAATAGCTTCAGCTATAATATTTAACTAGGCATAATTTTTCTTCTGAAAGTAGGAGAAAACTTTCTTGAATGTATTTTTATATAATGCTTATGTCTAAAGAGTGTGCAGTTGGCTGCGCTTAACTGTTCACAGTTCCTCCCAAAAGATTAAAGAGTTTACAACTCTGTGCCTTTGCACAGCTTAATGCTCTTCTCCCCCAGTAAATTACTTTGCCATCTTTTCATTCTTAGCTCAAGTTACAGTTTCACTTGGAGACTCTCCCTTTGCCCCATAACTCAGCCAATGCAACTGCTCACATCATTTTTTCCACATCACCCTGTAAGTTCTTTATCATTGTGTTGTAATATCTATTTGTCTTTCCGGATGGAATATGAACTTCAGAGACCAGACATCTATGTTATTTATAGTTAATCCCCATTTTCTAGTGCAATGCTAGACATGTGCATTCCAAATAAAAAAAGCCCATGTTCAAATAGTGAGTGGTTATTTAGTGTGCCAATAGCCTACTAAAATGGTAATATGATAATAGGAAATTTGATGCCTTCCAATTATATTTCAAATTTCTTTAGACAAAAATGAGATGTATAGGTAGAATATCTGAAAGCTAGTTAGATAAAATGTGTCTCATGTATATATGAAAAATGCTATGTCCCTCATTATCATCTTAAAAAAATCACAAAATATTGTAAAATTAAATAGGTACACTCTTTAAATGTTTCTGAGTTAATTCTTTCACTGGGGAACATTGTCTGAGAATACTAACAAAAGTTAGTAAATTATTTATTTTATTTCCATTTCAGTTAATAACTGGAGAAGTGGCCTATAAGCGACAAGCCCACCTGTTTTTATTGAACCTTATCTGATTTCCTTTTGCAAATACAGAATTTTTTTAAAATGGAAGGTTTGTGGTAGCCTGGTGTTAAGCAAATCTATCGGTGTTGTTTTTTAAAACACCATGTGCCTATTTTATATCACTGTGTCACATTTTGGTAATTCCCACAATATTTTGAACTTTTTTGTTATTATATCTGTTCTAGTGATCTGTGATCAGTGATCTTTTAAAAAAATTTAATTTTTAATTATTACAGATACATAATGTTTGTTTATATTTATGGGATACATGTAATATTTTGCTAGGAGCATAAAATTGTAATGATCAAATCAGGAAGAGAGCTTGTTGTTACTACTGTAAATGTTTTGGAGCACCATGAACTGCACTTTTATAATATGCTGAAATTAATTTTTTAATGTGTGCGTTCTGACTGCTCCACCAGACTGGCCATTACCATAACTGTCTCCCACTCCTCAGGCCTCTCTATTCCCTGAGATGCAATAATACTGAAATTAGGCCAATTAATAACCCTACAATGGCCTCTAAATGTTGAAGTGAAAGGAAGAATTGCATGTCTCTCAGTTTAAATCAAAGGCTAGAAATCATTAAGCGTAGTGAGAAAAATATAGCAAAAGCCGATAGGCTGAAAGCTCAGCCTCTTGCACCAAATATTTAGCCAGGTTGTAAGTATGAAGGAAATGTTCTTGAAGGAAATTAAAAGTGCTACTTTAGTGAATAAATGAATAAGGTTGCACCAAATATTTAGCCAAGTTTTGAGTACAAAGAAAATGCTCTTGAAGGAAATTAAAAGTGCTACTTTAGTGAATAAATGAATAATGTTTCACTAAACAGCTTTATTTCTGATATGAAGAAAGTTTCAGTGGTCTGGTTAACAAATGAAAACAAGCACAATCTTCCTCCAAGCTGAAGCGTAATTCAGAGCAAGATTCTCACTCTTTTTAATTCTGTGAAGATTGAAAGAGGCGAGAAAGCTGCAGAAGAAGTTAAGCTAGCAGAGGTTGGTTCACATGGCTTAAGGAAATAAGTTATCTCTATAACATAACAGTGCAAGGCAAAGCACCAGGTGCTGACGCAGAAATTGCAGAAAGTTATTAAGAAAACCTAAGATAGTGATGGTGGCTACACTAAACAAGAGATTTTCAATGTACGTGAAACAGCCTCCTATGGAAAAAATATGCCATTTGCCACTTTCTTAGTGAGAAAGACATAAATGCCTGACTTCAAAACTTCAAAGGATAGGTTTACTTTCTTGTTAGGGGCTAATGTTGCTGGTGAAGCAGCATTTAAGTTGAAGCAAATGCTCATTTACCATTCTGAAAACCCTGAGGTCCTTAATAATTATGCTAAGTCACTCTGCCTGTGCTCTATAAATTAAAGAAAACCTGTATGGTAGCACACCTGTTTGCAGCATGGTTTACTGAATACTTTCAACTCATTGTTGAGAACGACTGCTCAGAAAACAAATTCCTTTTAAAATACTACTCCTGTTTCACAATGTACCTGGTCACCCATGAACTCTGATGTAGATTTACAAGGAGCATAATGTGCTTTCATGTCTGCTAACAAAACATTCACTCTGTCGTACATGAAGCAAGGAGTAATTTTGACATTCAATTCTTACTATTTAAGAAATATATTTTGTAAAACTTTAGCTGTCAAAAACAGTGACTCCTCTGATGAATCTGGATCTAGGCAAATTAAAGTGAAAACCTTCTGGAAAGGATTCACCATTGCAGATCTCATTAAGAACATTCATGATTCATGGAAGGAGGTCAATATATCCATTTTTAACCATTTTGGTGAAGGTGATTCTGGCCTTAAAGACTATTTCTCATGATTCCACCCTTCAATGAAGGCGGTAAGGAACAAGATAACTAGAATTAGAAGTGAAGCTTTAACATGTGACTAAATTGCCACAATCTTATGGCAAAATTCAAATAGACAAAAAGTGGCTTCTTTTTGACACTGAATGTTTTGACTGTTAGTATATATGTCATATTTATTGGACTTGAACATACAAGATCTTGGTGAAAAACAAGCAAACAACAACAAACTCTCTTATGTTTATAACTACTTCCAAACCATCAGTAATATTTCTCGTAATGGGAAATATGTTTCCCCATTATTTTCAATTTAGACACATATGAATTGGCTTCACCTAACTTCTAAATGTAATATGTAACATCAGAATATGTATGCAATAAAATAAGAATACAATTTTTAAAAATTCTGGTGAGTAAATTCTGTTCTAGTTTGATTTTTTTTGTCAAATGCATGTCATTGATATCTTGCTTATGCTTTTTATAATTTGGGGTAATACTGAGAATATCTCAACACAATAGCAAGTTATCTCTAGATTTTCTTACTGAAAATTACATAAACAAAGCAAATACAATATTAATACACAAAAAGAAGCAACTATAATTTTAGTATTGGAATGAATAAACTTACATCAAAATGTTAAACCAAAAGAGAAGTTGGCTGACAGTTGACTGAGATTCTGAAGCTTTTTCAGGTAGGATTTAAATACATATTCATTAGGTTATTAATCAATCTTATGACATTTCTTATTAACTTAAGAATATTACTTTTATTTCTTCATGAATCCTTGAAACATTCTACTTGTCCAACCTTCTTTAGTAACTTAATCATTCCATCTCTGCACTACTGAACACACTACTTGCTGTTTAGCAGTCTTACCATGCACTCTTTTAGATCTATAACTTTGTCCATGCTATGTCCTCTAGAAAGAATGTGCTTTTTCACTTTGCTGTGGAGATAACCTACTTTTTTTTTTTACAATCTCATCTTTCTCTGTAAATTCTTCAGTACCCCACTTTCTCACAGCTCACCTTCAGCTGCCCAAGTTAAGAAAGAATGCATTCCTCTCTTTACTGTACTATCTAGATTTGATACTAATTCCACTATTATCACATTTTATGGCATATATTTTGTGTGTGTCTCTGGATATCCCTCCACCTGAACATTGAATTCTGGAGTTCAAAGAGTCTGCTGAAAAAGAGTCCACTCTTGCAGGGGCTAAGACATTGAGGATATGCCAGCTGAGACTACAGAATACATTTCCTCACGGGAGATACATTCTAGTGGGAGGAACAGACAATGGACATTATTCTTAGAAGTAGTTACTTCTGTGAAAAATGAATAAAAAGTTAGATAATAAGGATGGAGGTGCTGTTTAGATAGAATGCTCAGGGAAGGCCTTGTTGAAGAGGTAAGACTGAATCAGGGACATGGTTCAACTTCTAAGAAAAAGTATTTTAAATAAAAGATAATAAAATTTGATTAAACAAAGTAGAACTGAAAATTTGGCTTTATAGCTTACTGATAATATATCTATGACTTCCGGTTTGAGTAGACTAGATATAGTGGATTATGACTGACAATATCTCTATTTTTCAGGCATTTTTTATGCCCACCACCTCCCCATTTTTATAATTTAATTGCCACCAACAAAAGATATATTTTTGATAAAGTGTGTGTGTGCACATGTCTGTGTGGCTTTGAGAAGGAAAGCTCACATATTCATGAGTATTCACGTGTCAGAATTGCAGAGAATAAATTTGTTGTGAGATTACTGGAGACTGGATCTACTGAGACAGTCTCCTATTCTCAACGTCCTTGAATTTCCTATCCATATCACTTAGTACATCTAATAAATATCTTTTAAAACACCTTAGTATTTTGTATTTCCACCATATAGCACATGATAATAAATATAGGGTTATTGTGAGTATTCTGATGCAAATTCTTACTTTCAAAATCATTTTTAATCGGTAACATTTGTCTGGGAAGTAACAATTACATCAGAGAGAAGGGAAGTTTTCTGAGAAGAAAATTAAACTAGGCAGACTGCTAAAATTAGTAAGATTTACCTCTATGCATATTAACCACTAAATTTATATTTTTATTTACTTTATTTTTATCCATTGACTATTTTCAGTGTTAGGTTCTATTGACTATTTTTCATGAGTTTGAAATTACCCACTCACACCTGTGCATTAAAGTATATATACATAAGAACAACATGGTGAATGATATCATCAGTTTACTTTTGGAAGAACTGTGGATAATGTGGATTGATAGATTACTTTAACTAGAACACATCACTTTTGACTATTGCAGAATTTATTTCTCTCTTTTTCTAATTTGTACATTTTAAATTTATTGATTTATTTTGGGCTTTATTCAATATGCCAGTAAAAGTCTTCTATACAGCTGAGTTTTCTCAAATCCCATGAGAAAAATTACTTATTTTCAGCGTATAGTCAAGCTGAACACAGCTTAAATGTACTTTATTGCACATATTAGTCAAAAGAAAATCATAAATAAGTAGTTCGCTTTTCCTCTTGAACTTTATAGTTTCTCAGCTTATGCCACTTATTCAACTAAAGAAAATGCTATGTTTGCGCAACAGGAAATTTTTTACAAAGAAAATAATTACTCCCTGAGAAGATATGTGTGTATTTTCTCAGCTATCTCACAGTAAAAACCAAAGTCCTACCAAATGCCCCAAATGCCAGTCTATCTGGCCCCTATTACTGCTGGGATTGTATTTCCTACTAAATTCCCTTCCCTCAACCCAGTCCACACACAGTGGTCTCTTTAATATTTTTGTCAATGCTAAGAACTCTTGTATGTAACTCAGGACATTTGAACATTTTTTCTCTGCTAAGACATATTTTTTACACATATATGCTTGAATCATACTTATCTCATTCAGAATTTTATTCAAAAATCAATTTACCACTGTGGCTATACATATATTTGCAGCCACTCCACTCCAACGCTGTCACCTTCTGTAGCATTTCTTTTCAGAATAAAGTTTATGCAGTATACTCCATGAGGACACACATTTTTTCTATTTTGTTCATCCCCTACAGTCTCATCACTGGGAATTTTGTCTGGCACATAGAATATGATCCATACATATTTGGTGAAGAATGAATGACTAAGTGACTGACTGAATGAATAAATATTAATAGAGGAGAGGGAAGGAAAGAGAGATTCTCACTAACAAGTGCTCTTCTGGAAAACTTAAGCCTGCTAGTTATATAATTATGAAAAACTTGTATTTTTAATACAAGTAACTTACATTTAAATTTTAGTTTAAGTGACCAACAGCTACTCTAAATTAAACAACTAGTAAAGAGCAGAAAGGATTTAAACACAGAGGTTGGGTGAGTTAGGATGAGATAACTAGAACACCAAGTTTTAAAGTCTAGCAGAATTATATCACTAGATTAGCTGATTCAATAAATACACATTTGTCATCATCCATTTTATTCTCAAGATCTAAATCTGGGATTAATGTTTGCAGAAAAATCAGTTCTTTCTATTTTCTTACTCTTTTACCAAAATTTATTGGCATTCATGCAATTCTGCAGTTCAGTTTATATGTCATTGTCATTTTCTCTAAGAAACATATTTCAAAGTTATTTTCGGTGTGAGACCCTGAAACTTTAGACAGAGTAAACTGTGCTTGCATATTAATGGAGAAGTTAGTGCACAATATCCACTTTAAAACTTGAAAGCAAGCGAATTTTTTTGGGGTTGCCTGGTAACTAATAAGGAGGATGTCAAATTGAAAGACAAGTCTGACTGGAGCAGCCTTTTGAATAAATAACAGAATTGCTGTCAACTTTAGCCTTAAAGAAGTGAGACGGGGTCCAATTATAAGTTAAACGAAAGAAGAGACCATTGAAAAGTCTTTTGTATCCTCTTAGTAAAATTTGTCACTATGTTTGTGCCTAAACTTATTCCTTTACCAATTTATGATTAATGTAGAGCCATTTTAAGGAAATTCTGAAGTCATTATTTAATATCTGTTAGAATTAAATGGAATGTCCTAAGGCATTTGAGAGGCATGATTATTTATTATTCATTAGTAATTTATTTATAAATCCATATTCATCTAATTTAGTGATTTTCTTAGAGAAATCTGTGCCCACCAAGAGTTATTACTACTCCAATAACATATTTTACATAAGGTAAGTGTGGAGGCTCACTCTCCTAATCATAGCACTTTGGGAAGCTCAGGCAAGAAGATTGCTTGAGTCCAGGAGTTCAAGACCATGTTGGGCTAGGTAAGGAAGCCTCGTCCCCACGAAAAAAAAATAATAAAAATAGCCTGGCATAGTGATACATGCCTATAGTCCTGGCTACTTGGGAGGCTGAAGTGAGAGATCACTTGAGTCTGGGAGGTCGAAGCTACAGTGAACCATGTTTATGCCATTGTACTACAGCCTGGGCAACAGAGCGAAATGCTCTCTCAAAAAAAAGTGTATGCATTTCTTTAAAGGTGAGAATAATGTTCCTTGGAATATGTACAAAAACACTTTAATAATCCTTCTATAGTGAAACTATATCAAACTGTTGATCATGTATTTACTTACATATTTTGACCTAATTTCTGTTTTATTTCCAGCAGGAAAAAAATCAAGAAAGTTCAAGAATCAAAGGTAAGAAATAATTGCTTTAAGATAACAGTTATATACATTCATAAAAGAAAGAAAAAAGAGATGTGATGCCATTTTGAATGAAAAGTTAAAAATGAGAAATTAGTGATCATTTAAAATATTCAGTGTGATTTTAAAGCCATTTTGAGCTCTTTGAGGATTCTCCAGGGCCAACGAATAGTCTGTGTGGCTGTTTTCTCATCTTTATATAGTGCTCTTGAAAACTCCAACAGTTTTTTTGTTTATTCCCTATATTATCGTGGTTGAATTCCTCCACCAACCTTTGTCCCCACAGGTTGGTGTTCTGTCACTTCTATGTATTGGCAAATGGATTTCATCAAAATGTGTTTCATGAAGACACAACTATGTAGTCCTGCCATCTAGTTAATTTTTCACAAAAAGGCTAGAATATATTTACACATTAAAAGTTGCCAATAGCTCTTAGTATGGCATAGGCAACATTATTCTAATGTTGGAAGACTCTTTTCTCTACAGTCACATTCTTAAATTTTGAAGTTTACTCATTGAGATAATAAATTACATAGATTGTCATCTTTCGTAAAAAGGCTTCCATTAACTTGTGCTTCTGCTGATCATAATGATGGCACACCACAGACTTTTCTTGGTTCAATTTTTTTGGTTTCTCCATTCAGGCTCTGGCTCTTCTTCATCTATATTTTGGGCTTCCCAAAAGCAACCCAGCCCCAAACCTGTCTATGGAGTAAATCACAATAGTCCAGTATCTTTCCCTCCTTTTTGAATAGAAAGATATGTACTGTTTTTACCTTTTTCAATGTTCTGCAAAATTAAAAAATGAATATGAAGTAGTTATTAAGCTTACATAGTCTTCTGAAATAGTGAAAGGGTAGTAACACTTTGGAGGGTCTCTACAATCTTGCTTATTGATAACAAGTCCAAATAAAATCCTCTCTGCATATCTTCCCACAACCGACTGATTTTACAATTTTTCTTCCATGTTGGTTCATCTGTGTGTCTATATTGCTGAAAAGTAAAAAACACATGCATTTGCATTTTTTAAATTTGACTATATTTATTTTGTTCAAATGAATTATGTAAGACTGTTCTTCCAGGGATTCCCAGACTACTTTTGTGCATTTTCAGCAAAATGAAGTATTGTTTATTATTTTATATGTGAAATTATTATACTTATTTATCCTCAAAGCACTCATATTAACTCCAAGTTTTATACTTTTGTGTTCAAAGGGGAATTTTTACTTCAAGATTTGCTGTATGATGTGCATTTAAGTGATATATGCATTTTAAGCTTACTGAATGTGCATCTTTCTTCTCATGAAGAGTTCCGGTGTTTTAGGTGTATCTTAAATCATATTTGCATTCTGTTATAGTAGAAATAAATGTAGTGTAGCTTTCTTCTTGATGCTTTATTGCCTTGGGTTATAAAAATCATATCATCTGAAGTAGTAGAAATTATGTTTTTCCAAGTACTATCTAGGCACATGTTTTCTTTTATAATGCAATAAAAATTTCAAGATGATGCTTGTCACTCCATTCACTATTATTAGCTAGCACATGGTTCAGACCTTTCACAGACATTGTAGTGTTTAGACTTTTAAGTATATCAGATATACATGTTTACATTGTGACTCATTGCTTATTTCTCCTTAGAAGAGCACTACATTTTCCTTGACTATTTATGGGAATCATCTTGAAATGTTATTTTACAAGAAATTAGGAATGACTTCTTAAAAATGTTTTTAAATGTTAATATGAAAAGATAAAAACCCATTTTGAACCATGAAAGCTATAGCTTACCCATTGGTAGATGACAAAAATTCTGAAAATCAAATATTTTATATTAATTGATTACTAATTTTTTAAATGGGAGCTATGTCCTCATTTTAGCTCAATTATCAGCTGGTAATTAGTAGCTCAATTATCAGATAGTAATTCTCTGAATTTCCTAATTGTCAACCTCATTTATCCAAACACATTTATTACACTGTCAGGAGTATGTCTCCAGGAATTCATAGTCTTATTTTCTTCATTCTGTGCCTATTTCTGCTAATGACAGCAACACCAGTGTAATGATATCAGAGCCCTGAACTTTTATTAACACATAAAACATTTATTAAAGATAACCTTGCATAAAATTGCATTGAAGATTATAAAAGAAAAATGAGGTAGTCCTACAGATTTGAAGAAAAGGTCAACTATTAGGCAGCCATATTTGGTAAAGTATTCTTCAGTCATACAACAGATAAAACATGTTAAAATATTGTGCATTAAGTACTTAAAATGCATTGAGAATGTTATAACTATTATTATACAATATTTTACTTTGAAGAACATATCTAAAATAAGAAGCATAATAAATTAGTTCACCCTTAATATTTCTTAGAGAAGTATTTAAATTTATGATTTCTTCATTCAGTTATATTTGAGAGCATCTCTCTAGAGTGCTCAGAGAAAATAGTAACAGATTTTGAAATCTAAGTAATTACTGGTTCTACAAAAAACAGATTCTGTCAATTTAATAAAATTTTTAATTTTCTAAATCATTTAAAAGGTTTATGACAACCGTAATGATAATATCCTTTGTGGAAAGTGCCTGTATGATTACACTCTTGAATGCTCCTCAGTATCAGCCTGACCCTTGCTCTGTAAATAAAAGGATGTCAGACTGTCCATCCACTGAAAAAGTTCAGTTGCTTTTATCACAGAATTTTCTTCTCCTATCTTTTCACATGGACACTCTTGCCTTTACGCATTCAGAGGTGATAAAAATAAAGTACGTCTCTTTTTCATTTCCAGTTGTATTTTGATTACTTTAAGATTCTGCAATTAAGAGACACTGAGCTCCAAAGTTACCTAATGACTACTTCCATATATTTTAATGCTTACATTTTGGTAAATATCTATTAGATTTCAGACATTGTATTGAGTTTTCTACATGTATCATCTCATTTTAATCTTCAAATACATATTATTAAATAAGGCTTAGCATTGATACATGCCAGCATTTTGAGAAATCATATTCAAAGTACACAATTCAGGCAAGGTATGGTGGCTCATGCCTGTAATCCCAGCACTTTAGGAGGCCAAGGCAGGCAGATCACTTCAGGTCAGGAGTTTAAGAGCAGCCTGGCTGACATGGTGAAACCCAATCTCTATTAAAAAAAAAAATTAGCCAGGCATGGCAGGGCATGCCTGTAATCAGGAAGCTGAGGAAGGAGAACCACTTGAAGCCAAGAGGAGGTTGCAGTGAGCAGAGATTGTGTCACTGCACTCCAGCCTGGGCAACAGAGAGATACTCTGTCTCTTAAAAAAAAAAGGAAGAATTAAAATCAATATTGCCATTTTTGTTCTTTCCTAAAATGGGTCATATTTTATTTAACAAATTACCAATTGTACATTAGGTAAATTTAGCATGCTGTTATTAATGGTGTCTTTTGTTACAAATTTTATTGATAAGAATTTTATTATGTGTTATTTTCCTTTAATCATGTGGTTACAAATACTGACATTACTGCAAATTTATATACATACTGTTCAGTGCTTCATAATTTTAAGAAAAAAATCAATGATGATAAACAAGTCACAGTAGTGTTCTAAGGAGGTATCTATGACTTGTGCCAGGTTGCTTACCAAATACTTATCTTTGAGAAGTGACTTAACGTCCCTTGATATAATTCTTCTTTTATGGTAAACCCATGATATCAAAAGTCCTTTACATATTTGACATTCTAAGGCTTATAATTTTACAAGGACATTAAACAATGCTATTATTATAAACATTTATCTTTCAAAACTCTATAATTCTCTGTAAGATTAATGTGACAAGTATTATATCATATATATTGGTGTACATGAAAAGGGAAAGCCACAAAATTGTTCCTCCTATAAAGCATAAGTTTCTATGTATATGAAACCACAGGAAAACATTATGTTAAGATAATATCTAATCAAATTAGAAATATGTATTTGAGTCAATAAATGAACTATGATGCCTGAAGTCTGCACATACACACACTCTTATATGTACAACTTTCAGTTAAAAAATTTTTTTTAACAGACAGCTTGTTTCTAGTTTTCTTTTAAACTTTATTTATTTATTTATTTATACTTTAAGTTCTGGAATACATGTGCAGAACGTGCTGGTTTGTTACATAGGTATACACGTGCCATGGTGGTTTGCTGCATACATCAACCCATCATCTATATTAGGTATTTCTCCTAATTCTATCCCTCCCCTAGGCCCCACAGTCCAACAGGTCCTGGCTTGTGTTCTTCCCCTCCTGGTGTTCTTATTGTTCAACTCTCACTTATGAGTGAGAACATGTGGTGTTTGGTTTTCTGTTCCTGTGTTAATTTGCTGAGAATGATGGTTTCCAGCTTTATTCATGTCACTTAAAAGGATGTAAACTCATCTTTTTTATGGCTTCATAGTATTCCATGGTATATATGTGCCACATTTTCTTTATACAGTCTATCATCGATGGACATTTTGGTTGGTTCCAAATCTTTGCTATTGTGAACAGTACTGCAGTAAACATATGTGTGCAAGTGTCTTTATAGTAGAATGATTATTTAATCTGTGCGTATATACCCACTAATTGGATTACTGAGTCAAATGGTATGTCTAGTTCTAGGTCCTTGAGGATTTACCACATTGACTTCCACAATGGTTGAACTAATTTACACTCCCAACAACAGTGTAAAAGCATTCCTATTTGTCCACATCCTCTCCAGCATCTGTTGTTTCCTAACATTTTAATGATAGCCATTCTGACTGGCATAAGATGGTACCTAATTGTAGTCTTGATTTGCATTTCTCTAATGACCAGTGACAATAAGCTTTTTTTTCATATGTTTGTTGACTGTGTGTCTTCTTTTGAAAGGTGTCTGTTCATATCCTTTGCCCACTTTTTGATGGGGTTGTCTGTTTTTTTCTTATAAATTTGTTTAAGACTCTTGTAGATTCTGAATATTAGACATTTGTCAGATGGATAGATGGCAAAAATGTTCTCCCATTCTGTAGGTTATCTGTTCACTCTGATGATAGTTTCTTTTGCTGTGTAGAAGCTCTTTAGTTTAATTAGATCCCATTTGTCAATTTTGACTTTTGTTGCAATTGCTTTTGGTGTTTGAGTTATGAATTCTTTGCCCATGCTTATATCCCCAATGGTATTGCCTAGGTTTTCTTCTAGAGTTTTTATGGTGTTAGAGCTTATGTTTAAGTTTTAATCCATCTTGAGTTAATTTTTGTTTAAGGTGTAAGGAAAGGGTCCAGTTTCAGCTTTCTGCTTATGGCTAGCCAGTTCAACCAACATCATTTATTAAATAGGGAATCCTTGCCCCACTGCTTGTTTTTTTTTCAGGTTTGTCAAAGATCAGATGGTTGTAGATTTGTGGCATTATTTCTGAGACCTCTGTTCCATTCTATTGGTCTATGTAACTGTTTTGGTACCAGTACCATTCTGTTTTTGTTACTGTAGCCTTGGAGGTTAGTTTGAAGTCAGGTAGCATGATGGCTCCAGCTGTGTTCTTTTTACTCAGGATTGTCTTGGCTATAAGGGCTCTTTTTTGGTTCCACATGAAACTTAAAGTAGTTTTTTTCTAATTCTGTAAAAGAGTCATTGGTAGCTTGATGGGGATAACATTGAATCTATAAATTACTTTGGGCAATATGACCATTTTCATAATATTGATTCTTCTTTTCCATGAGCATGGAATGTTTCTCCATGTGTTTGTACCCTCTCTTATTCCTTTGAGCAGTGGTTTGTAGTTCTCCTTGAAGAGGTTCTTCACATCCCTTGAAAGGTGTATTCCTAAGTATTTTATTCTCTTTGCAGTAATTGTGAATGGGAATTCACTCATGATTTTCTCTCTGTTTGTCTGTTATTGGTGTGTAGGAATGCTTGTGATTTTCGCACATTGATTTTGTATCCTGAGACTGCTCAAGTTGATTATCAGCTTAAGGAGATTTTGGGCTGAGATGATGAGGTCTTCTAAGTATAAAATCATGTCGTCTGCAAATAGAGACAGTTTGACCTCCTCTTTTCCTAACTGAATATCCTTTATTTCTTTTTCTTTCCTGATTGCCCCGGCCAGAACTTTCAATAATATGTTGAATAGGAGTGGTGAGAAAGGTCATCCTTGTCTTGTGCTGGTTTTCAAAGGGAATGCTTCTAGCTTTTGCCCATTCAGTATGATATTGGCTGTGGGTTTGTCATAAATAGCTCTTATGATTTGAGATACATTTCCTCAATATCTAGTTTATTGAGAGCTTTTAGCATAAAGGGGTGTTGAATTTTCTTAAAGGCCTATTTTTGCATCTGTTGAGATAATCATGTGGCTTTTGTCATTGGCTCTGTTTACGTGATGGATTATATTTATTGATTTGCATATGTCAAAACACCCTTGGCATCCCAGAGATAAAGCCAACTTGATCATGGTAGATAAGCTTTCTGATGTGCTGCTGGATTCGGTTTGCCACATTTCATTTAGGATTTTCACATTGATGTTTATCAGGGATATTGGACTGAAATTTTCTTTTTTGTTTTGTCTCTGCCAGGTTTTGATATCAGAATGAGGCTGGCCTCATAAAATAAGTGAGGGTGAAGTCCCTCTTTTTCTATTGCTTGGAATAGTTTCAGAAGGAATTGTACCAGATCTTCTTGTACCTCTGGTAGAATTCTGCTGTGAAATTGTCTGGTCCTAAGTTTTTTTTGATAGGTAGGCCATTAATTACTGCCTCGATTTCAGAACTTGTCATTGGTCTATTCAGGGATTCAACTTCGTCTTGGTTTAGTCTTGGGAAGGTGTATGTGTCCAGGAACTTATCTATTTCTTTGAGACTTTCTAATTTATTTGTATGGCGGTATTTGTAGTATTCTTTGATGGTAATTTTTATTTCTTTGACATCAGTGGTGATATCCCTTATATCATTTTTTATTTTGTCTACTTGATTCTTCTCTCTTCTTTATTAGTCTGGTTAGCAATCTATTTTGTTAATCTTTGAAACATCCAGTTCCTGGATTCATTGGTTTTTCAAAGGGTTTTTTGTGTCTCTATCTCCTTCAGTTCTGCTCTGTGCTTAGTTATGTCTTATTTTCTGCTAGCTTTATGAATTTGTTTGCTCTTGGTTCTCTAGCTTATTTAATTGTGATGTTAGAGTGCTAATTTTAGATCTTCCCACTTTATTCTGTGGGCACGTAGTGCTATACATTTTCCTCTAAACACTGTTTTAGCTGTGTCCCAGAGAATCTGGTACATGGTGTCTTTGTTCTCATTGGTTTCAAACATCTTATTTATTTCTGCCTTAATTTTTTTATTTACCCCGTGGTCATTCAGGAGCAGGTTGTTTAGCTTCCATGTTGTTGTGTGGCTTTGAGTAAGTTTCTTAATCCTGAGTTCTAATTTGATTGCACTGTGGTCTGAGAGACTGTTTGTTATAATTTCTGTTAGTTTGCATTTGCTGAAGAGTGTTTTACTTCCAATTATGTGGTCAGTTTTAGAATAAGTGCAATATAGTGCCAGAAAAAAATGTATATTCTGTTGATTTGGGGTGCAGTGTTTGTAGATGTCTATTAGGTCTGCTTGGTCCATAGCTGAGTTGAAGTCCTGAATATCCTTGTTAATTTTTTGTCTCTTTGATCTGTCCAATGTTGACAGTGGGGTGTTAAAGTTTCCCAATATTATTGTGTGGGAGTGTAAGTCTCTTTGTAGGTGTCTAAGAACTTTCTATATGAATCCAGGTGCGCCTTTATTGCATGTATATATATTTAAGATAGTTAGCTCTTCTTGTTGCATTGATCCCTTTACCATTAGGTAATGCCCATTTTTGTCTTTTCTGACCTTTGTTTTTTTAAAGTCTGTTTTATCAGAGTCTAGGATTGCAACCCCTGCTTCTTTTGCTTTCCATTTGCTTGGTAAGTCTTCCTCCATCCCTTTATCTTGAGCCTATGTGTCTTTGCACATCAGATGAGTGTCCTGAATACAGCACACTGATGGGTCTTGACTCTTTATCCAATTTGCCATTCTGTCTCTTTAAATTGGGGCATTTAGCCCATGTACATTTATGGATAATATCATTATTTGTGAATGTGATCCTGTCATGATGCTAGCTCATTATTTTGTCTGTTAGTTGATGCAGTTTCTTCATAGTGTTGATGGTTGTTACAATTTGGTATGATTTTGCAGTGGCTGGTACTGGTTGTTCCTTTCCAGATTTAGTGCTTCCTTCAGGAGCTTTTGTAAGGCAGGCCTGTTGGTGACAAAATCTCTCAGCATTTTCTTGTCTGTAAAAGCTTTTATTTCTCCTTCAGTTATGAAGCTTAGTTTGGCTGCATATGAAATTCTGGGGTGAAAATACTCTTCTTTATGATTGCTGAATACTGGCCTCCACTCTTTTCTGGCTTGTGGGATTTCTGCAGAGAGATTAGTGATTAGTCTGATGGGCTTCCTTTTGTGGGTAACCCAACCTTTCTCTCTGGTTGCCCTTAACATTTTTTCCTTCATTTCAACCTCAGTGAATCTTCAACCTTGGTGAATCTGATGATTATGTGTCTTGGAGTTGTTCTTCCTGAGGAGTATCTTTGTGGTGTTCTCTGTATTTCCTGAATTTGAATGTTGGCCTGTCTTGCTAAGTTGGGGAGTTCCCCTGGATAATATTCTGAAGAGTGTTTTCCAACTTGGTTCCATTCTTCCCATCACTTTCAGGTACATCATCAACCCTAGATTTGGTCTTTTCACATAGTCCCATATTTCTTGGAGGCTTTGTTCATTTGCTTTCATTTTTTTTCTATCTTGTTTTCACTCTTTTATTCATTAAATTGATCTTTAATCTCTGATTTCCTTTCTTCTCCTTGATCCACTCAGCTATTGATACTTGTGAATGCATAACAAAGTTCTTGTGCTGTGTTTTTCAGCCCCATTAGGTCATTTATGTTCTTCTCTAAACTGGTTATTCTAGTTAGCAATTAATCGAATCTTTTTTCAAGGTCCTTAGCTTCCATGCATTGGGTTAGAACCTGCTCCTTCTGCTCCTTTAGCTCAGAGGAGTGTGTTATTACCCACCTTCTGAAGTCTACTTCTGTCAATTCATCAAATTCATTCTCTTTCCAGTTTTGTTCCTTTGCTATTGAGGAGTCGTGATCCTTTAGAGAAGAAGAGGTGCCCTGGTTTTTGTAATTTTCAGTCTTTTTTGCACTGGTTTTTCCTCATTTTTGTGGATTTATCTACCTTTGTCTTTGATGTGGTGACGTTTTAATGAGGTTTCCGTGTAGACGTTCTTTTTTTGATGTTGCTGCTATTCCTTTCTGTTTGTTAGTGTTTCTTCTAACAGTCAGGCCCCTCTGCTGCAGTTCTGCTGGAGTTTGCTATAGGTCCATTTCAGACCCTTTGCCTGGGTATCACCAGCAGAAACCACAAAAGAGCAAAGACTGCTGCCTGTTTCTTCCTATGGAAGCTTCATCCCAGAAGGGGCTTCTACCAGATGCCAGGTGTCTCCCAGTTCAGGAGACGTGGAGGTCAGGAATCCATTTGAGGAAGCAGTCTGTCCCTTAGCAGAAGTTGAGTGTTGTGCTTGGAGATTTGCTGCTCTCTTCAGAGCCAACATGCAGGAACATTTAAGTCTGATGAAGTTGCACTGACAGCTGCCCCAGGGAAATGGGAGTTTTATTTATAATCCCCTGACTGTGGCTGCTGCCTTTCTTTCAGAGATGCCCTGCCCAGAGAGGAGGAATCTAGAGAAGCAGTCTGGCTACAGTGGCTTTATGGTGCTGTGGCAGGCTCCACCCAGTCCAAACTTCCTGGGCTTGTTTATACTGTAAGGAAAAGAATGCCTACTCAAGCCTCAGTAATGTCAGACACTCCTCCCCCAACAAGCTGTAGCATCCAGGTCAAATTTAGACTGCTCTGCTAGCAAGAAGAATTTTAAGCAAGTAGATATTAGCTTGCTGGGCTCCATGGGGGTGGGATCCTCTGAGCTAGACCACTTGGCTCCCTGACTTCAGCCCTCTCTCCAGGGTAATGAATGTTTCTCTCTCAGTGGCATTCCAGGTGCCACTGGGGTATGAAAAGTCAACTCCTGCAGCTAACTCACTGTCTGCCCAAACAGCTGCCCAGTTTTGTGCTTGAAACCCAGAGCTCTGGTGGTGTAGGTACCTGAGAGAGTCTCCTGCTCTGCAGGTTGCAAAGACCTTGGAAAAAGCATAGTATTTGTGCTGAATTTCACTGCCCCTAACAGCACAGTTCCTCATGTCTTCCCTTGGCTAGGGGAGAGAGTGTAAGGTGTTGACCTTACACTTCTCAGTTGAGGCAAGACCAACCCTGCTTCTGCTCACCCTTCGTGGTTTGCACCCATTGTCTAATCAGTCCCAAATGAAATAAGCCAGGTACCTCAGTTGGAAATGCAGAAATCACTGGCCTTCTGTGTTGATCCTCCTGGGAGCTATGGACCAGAGCTATTCCTATTTGGCCGTATTGCCAGCCACACCTCAGTTTTTTTTATGCAACCATGTGTTCAGCTACTCCTTTATTTTCTTGATTGTATACTGGTACCTCAGATCACTGAAAATCACCTAATGTATCCAGGGACATATATTTATATGAATCAAGTCAGAGGGACATTGCTGTGAGGATCAAAATACTGAATTCCAAATCTGGAATACCTGAATATTCAGAGCTCGTTCCAGTAGAATACTCTCACAATTTCTGAGCTTGGCTTTCTAATTCAAGCTCAGGTAGCCAGTCAATAATGATGATTAGATAGAATGGGGCCTTCAGATTTTTAGTACTGAAAGATATTTGCTACATTATATTGACTGAATAAAATGTCATATAAAACTGAAATACGGTAACTCATGTATTTTAACCCTATATAAGACTCTGTATAATTATTGAATGTCTTTATATTTATAAAATACAGTATAGCCAGTAGCATAAATAATACCTGAAATGGAGTTTATCACGATCTCATGAAATGCAGTCATTGTATTTTTAGTGAACTGCAATACATGCATTATTAATTAATTTACTTTGTAATGTATTTATTTATTTTTTGAGACAGAGTCTCACCTGTTGCCCAGGCTGGAGTGCAGTGGTGAGATCTCAGCTCACTGCAACCTTTGCCTACAGGGTTCAAGTGATTCTCCTGCCTCAATCTCCCACGTAACTGGGATTACATATGCGTGCCACCATGCCCAGCTAATTTATATATTTCTAGTAGAGACAGGGTTTTGTCATGTTGGCCAGGCTGGTCTCGAATTCCTGACCGCAGGTGATCTACCCTACTTAGCTTCCCACAGTACTGAGATTACAGGCGTGAACCACAAAGCCCGGCCAATACATGCATTATTATGAATGTTGTTTGTTAGTTTGTATTCCAGAAAGTTATTGTTGAAGTTAATTATTGTTTATAAGATTTATGAAAATATTTTTATATATTATACTCAATATTATAATCCTCAAGTACCTAGAAGAAAAGAAAACTTACACCTTGAAAATATCAATCAAGGGATTGATGATTGATTTTCTTGGTTGCTTTTAGGAAGCAGTAATGCTGAATAAACCTCAGACAAGTTTATTTATGGCAGTTTAATTATTATTGTAATAATAATTCTTAAAAAATAATTAAGTATTGTGAAAGAATGCAAGAGGACAACAAATGGTTTGTACTATATTTTTATGTCATAGCAATTGCATTATATCAGAACAATTTTCTCAGATTTCTTTTATTAAAAATTAATTTTCAAAATTAAATGAGGGGAGAATGCATTCTTATGAGTAAGTATTGGTTACCGTACAGCAAAAAACAGGGTCACACATACATAACTTGATAGTGGATGATTAACTGTCAACTCTAATTACTAATAAGAGAATTTAAAATATTTCAAAATACTTAACTTTATACTTGACTTAACAATATGAATGCAAATTGTTGACTAATTAATTAATTAAAATTGAATTCTCAATTATAGTGAGCACATTGATTTTCTGATTTCGTTAGCTGACATCTGTTCCATTTATAAAGTTTACTATTTAAAAAATATGTCATGTCTTTATGTGAATGAGATTTATGTTTTTGTGATAATGTAAGTTTTTGAAATAAAATAATAACACATTGAATACAAATTTTGAAAGCCATTACCAACTTGAGATAATAATTGCTACTTTGACAAACATTCAAAAGGATAATTTCAGTTTTAATAAACAATTCTATAAAACAATAAATAATTAGCAATTGTTCAAAATTAACAATTCTATAAAACGATAACCAAGTCTATAAAAGAAAATTAAATCAAATTTAAATCTATTCGCTATAAATAATCGAAATGATACTGTCAAACGCCTCCCTAAATTATTTTCAAGTAGTATAGATCTGAATGTAAGTAGTAACTTTTTTCGGATATAAAGGTAGTATTCATTCTCCATTAAAAAAAAACTCATCAAAATAAATTATTACCATTTAAAACGATCTTGATGCACATCCTTCTGCCACAGGAAGCAGGGAGACAAACATACTTTAATAATAATCTATTAATCCCATTATCAGCAACCAGGAAAGTTTTCAAAAAGTAACTGGTTATATTTCTTACTTATTCTAAGAAGGGCTCAATTCATAATATGCCAAGCACATAAATTTTCTTTGCCAGTTTTACATTTCTCTTCTAGTTTGCAAAAGGTTACCACCAATAAATTATCTTATCCAGTGGATCATTCTTCTGCATTTCAGGGTGATTTATTTTGCAGCTAATTGCCCACCAGGAGGCAGTGCTATTTAAAAGATATTCACACATTAGCGATCTTGGGGAAAACAGCACAGAATAAACTGATTTATTTATTTTTTATTAATAATAAATAATGAATTAAATCTGCATGGGATATAAAATGAATGGTATTCAGACACTTAAGTAGGCTTTTATTTGCATAATCCAATATTGTCTTAACCTATGCACTAACATCTCAATATTGTTCTTTCTTTCAAACACCACAACAAGATTTCTTTATTCTAGACTTAACAAAGAGCTAAATGCTTTCTAGTGGAAGTTTTGTAAAAAAAAAAAAAAAAAAAAAAAGAATACGTATAAACTCACACCTGTAATCCCAGCATTTTAGTAAGCCAAGGCGGGTGGATCTTGAGGTCAGGAGTTCCGGAACAGTCTTGCCAACATGATGAAACTTCGTTTCTACTAAAAATACAAAAATTAGCTGGGTGTGGTGACAGCTACCTGTTATCCCAGCTACACAGGAGGCTGAGGCAGTAGAATCGCTTGAACCTGGGAGAAGAAGGTTGAAGTGGGCCGAAATCACGCCATTGCACTCCAGCCTGGGCGACAAGAGCAAAACTCCATCTCAAAAACAAAATACATTAGTTGTCTCCTAAAATAGTTGAATGTCATGTTTCAAGAAGTATCAAGTAATATTAAGCAAAATGTGTTTGATGAATTCATTTATTTAGCTTGAAGGAATAACTTCACTTATCTGGAATGTTTAGCCTTTATGAAAGAGTAGCTCTTGAAATGCTCATATGACTATTGCATTTTTTTTCTCATGAAAGTCATTGTTTTAT
>CM052650.1:147288576-147309936 GCA_028533165.1 Leontopithecus rosalia | reverse complement strand
ATTCTCCTGCCTCAGCCTCCTGAGTAGCTGGGATTACAGGCACGCACCACCATGCCCAGCTAATTTTTTGTATCTTTAGTAGAGACGGGGTTTCACCATGTTGACCAGGATGGTCTCGATCTCTTGACCTCGTGATCCACCCGCCTCGGCCTCCCAAAGTGCTGGGATTACAGGCTTGAGCCACCGCGCCCGGCCAAGTGCCTTTTATATATTTTATGTTATTTGAATTTTTTTTAGAATTATGAATATAAAAATTTTATATAAAGGTTTGCAATTCTGTAAGTGATATCATACTCTGTAACTTCTATGATACTAAGTAGATAGAAGATTTTTTCTTGTTTAATTATGCTACACTAGTTAATTTAGAGTTTTACCTATTATGCCAAAAACCATATAATATCCCCTTTAAATAATTGTAAGATATATTTTACAGTTGCAGCTCATTATATGGGTAATAACTTTTTTCAATTACTTAGATAATAAGTAATAATGTCATTCTACTAAAATTTATGTCACTGTTTCTTTAACTATTGGCGCATGGTATTATTATCCATAGGACACTTGAAATGAGTGGAAATTCTGGTCAAATGTGTTCTGTGCTATTGCAAAATTTCTTCGTAATTCTTATCCCAGAATTTAGACTCAGAATGCTAGATTCAGTTATTTATCTTCCCCCTAGATTTTTAAATCTCTCTTTCTAACGAGTAATGTAAATACAATATGTCACAAAGTGCTGTTTAAAGTATTAAAAGTTAACTATATGACCGTTTTCAGTAAAATGCAAAAAAAATCATGTTTTAAATACATCCATGGTAGAAATATATTTATTAGATAGCCTCAATTTCATATAATGTTAAACTTAGAGATCAAGCAATGTTGACCTCTATGTTGAAACATCGTTTTATAAAATTTTAAGTAACAATTCATGTATTTTCCAAACTTGAAGACACCTGACCTACTGACATTAGGCATTCTCTAGTTGTACTGTTATGTTTATTTTTAGACTAACACTATTCTTACCTTGTTCCTACCATGATACATGGAGCCCCATAATGAAAATAAATACAGTAGACAGTACTTTGACCATAAATAAATACATAAAAGATATTTTCCTTATTTTAAGGGAATAATTCATTAATCTCTCAGAGTATGAATTTGATGTTACAATAATGGCATATATTTAAATTTAGGGCCCAGGTGCAGTGACTCACACTTGTAATCCTAGTGTTTTGGGAGGCTGGAGGATTGCTTGAGGCCAGGAGTTCAACATCAGCCTGAAAAACATAGTGAGACCCTTTCTACAAAAAATAAAAAATAGCCTAGCATGATGGCATACATGTAGTTTAGTCCCACTAGAGACTGAGGTTGGAGAATCACTTGACCCCAGAAATTCAAAGCTGTGGGACTCTGTCTCAAAAAAAAAAAAAAAAAAAACACAAAACAAAAAACAAAAAACAAAAAAAAACCTGGCCGGGCGCGGTGGCTCAAGCCTGTAATCCCAGCACTTTGGGAGGCTGAGGCGGATGGATCACGATGGTCAAGAGATTGAGACCATCCTGGTCAACATGGTGAAACCCCGTCTCTACTAAAAATACAAAAATACAAAAAATTAGCTGGGCATGGTGGCGCGTGCCTGTAATCCCAGCTACTCAGGAGGCTGAGGCAGGAGAATTGCCTGAACCCGGGAGGCGGAGGTTGCGGTGAGCCGAGATCGCGCCATTGCGCTCCAGCCTGGGTAACAAGAGCGAAACTCCGTCTCAAACAAACAAACAAACAAACAAAAAACCCACAAATTTATGAGGATACATGTGTAGTTTTGTTACAGGCACAGATTGTACAGTGGGTAGCCAAGTTGGGGCTGTTAGGGTACCCACCACTCAAATAATGTAAGTTGTGTCCATCAACTAATTTCTTATCATTCCCCCCTCCTCCCATCTTCTAACCCTTTCGAGTCTTCATTGCCTGTCAATTATTCTATTCTCCACATTCATGTGTACACATTATTTAGCACCTACTTAGGAGTGAGAATACGTGATATGTAACTTTCTTTGCCTGTCTTGTTTCACTTAAGATAGGACCTCTAGTTCCATCCGTCTCTTAATCTTGCCCCTAAAACTCTTTCCAGTGGTTTAGAATCATGGGGATTAAGTCATAATTTTCATGATGTAATTTGCATGAATTCATAAAAGGAAAGGACTCTGTGTCACCTATTGACCCTATTTGGGCTTCATAAACATTTTCTCAGGGATATGAAGCAGCAATGCCTTTAATAGGATAACTTAGACCACAAGGGAGCCTAAGTTACGGTTTACCTGAGAAGGTACCATTACTTTTTTGGTTTCTTTATATGGCAGTCTCTCTAATTTACCACACAAATTGCTATCCTTTCATGGATAGGGTAGAACATTATTATCTATTATAATTTTTATTAAATTGTGTTTTAGGTTTCTTTAAAACTCTTGGTATGGAGAGTATATGTAAATTATAAGCAGTGTTAATATAAAATATTAATATATGAAATGCAATATTATAGGTTATATATCATGTTTAATATATTATGTAAATAATATCTAATTAATACAATTATAGTATGAAGTTATCAGAGTTTTTTAAATTACTTGTTTACATATAAAAAGGTAGAAATGCTGTTTTGTTACATGAATGTATGTACAGTGATAAAATCTGGGCTTTTAGTTTAGTGCAGCCAGTATCCAAATAGTCTACATTATACCCATTAGGTAACTTTTTTTATCACCCTGAAACAAGAGTCTTGCTCTGTCACGCAGGCTGGAGTGCAGAAGCACGATCTCGGCTCACTGCAACCTCCACCTCCCACGTTCCAAAATTTCTCTTGCCCCAGCCTCCTGAGTAGCTGGGATTACAGGCGTCCACTACGACAGCCAGCTAATTTTTGTGTTTTTCAGTAGAGACAGCGTTTCACCATGTTGGCGAGGCTGATCTCAAACTCATGACCTCATGATCTGCCTGTCTCAGCCTCCCAAAGTGCTGGAATTACAGGCATGAGCCAGCGCTCCCTGCGGTAACTTCTTTTTAAATTGCATTTTAGGTTTTGGGGTACATGCGAAGAACATGCAAGATAGTTGCATAGGTACACATGTGGCAGTGTGATTTACTGCCTTCCTTGATGTCCCTCCCCTATTCCCCCAAGAGATCCCAGTGTGTAGTGCTCCCCTCCCTGTGTCCATGTGTTCTCATTGTTCAACACCCACCTATGAGTGAGAACATGTGGTATTTCATTTTCTGTTCTTGTGTCAGTTTGCTGAGAATGATGTTCTCCAGGTTCATCCATGTCCCTACAAAGGACACAAACTCATCGTTTTTGATGGCTGCATAATATTCCATGGGGTATATGTGCCACACTTTCCCTGTCCAGTCTATCATCGATGGACATTTAGGTTGGTTCCAGGTCTTTGTTATTGTAAACGGTGCTGCAATGAACATTTGTGTGCATGTGTCCTTATAGTAGAACGATTTATAATTCTTTGGATATATACCCAGTAATGGGATTGCTGGGTCAAATGGAATTTCTATTTCTAGGTCCTTAGGAATTGCCACATTGTCTTCCACAATGGTTGAACTAATTTACACTCCCACCAGCAGTGTAAAAGTGTTCCTATTTCTCCACAGCCTCTCCAGCATCTGTTGTCTCCAGAGTTTTTAATGATCACCACTCTAATTGGCGTGAGATGTCTTGTACATATTATTTAGCTACCACTTTAAGTGAGAACGTGCTGCATTTGACTTTCTGTTTCTAAATTGTTTTCCTGAAGGTAATGGTCTCCAATTCCATCCAGGTTGCTATAGAACACATGATTTCATTCTTTCATACTAAGGCTGGGTAGTTTTCCATTGGTTATGATTTATTTGTGTGTGTATTTATGTTTTTGTTGTGTGTGTTACAAAGGTTTCAAAGGAAAACCCATATTTATAAATTTCTTACCATGTTCCACAAACCTATTGCTCATTTCTTCAGTTTATTAAATATTGGAAAATATCTCAGGGAAGTAGGCATAATTTTACACGTAAGGTAAATGAGCCTTGAAGATTAAGTACTTGCCCAAGATCATACTCTCAATAAATACTTGAAGCTAAAAGTAACTAATTGTACTGCTTTTACTTGAGATTGTCATTCTTGAAATTATTTCTATGTGTCCTATTTCAATGCAATACAGTTAAGTCTTTCTATTTTGGGATAGACCTATATATAAAGATATGTTTATTTGCAGTTGCTTAGTAGTAACCACAGACTATATTGTATCCATTGCCAGATGGAAAGTTCAGTCTTCTCAAAATTTGAATAAATAGGTTAATAATTTAGATGTCAGGATTCAATTGAAGAAGGTATTCATCACAGCAGATAAAAATGTAAACAGCTTGAACAATATAAAATGGGAGACAGACTTAAACTTTTTCTATAATGCAAGCAATAAAATTGCTCTTTGATTTAAACAAAATAATTTTACTCACTTTTACAGCAATTTAAAAATTTTAAAAATAAAATTAAACCATGAAAGGACCTTTCATAAGGTGACTGATAATGCAACAATTATTTGGTTCAGTCAGCACAAGGCTCAAGGTACTTGCTGAAAAATGAATATTTGAAATATTTTTATCTTTGCTTTTGTTGTTTTATGTTCTTTTCTTTTAATTAAAATAGAAGTAACATTTTTCTGTTTTTTTCTTTTAGTTAAATAAGAAATAACTTAATATTCATCTGTCTAGTAAAATAGAGTCAAATAATTCTGCCAGGTGATAAATAGTTAAATGACCTATATTAAAACTTGGTTTTGACATTTGCTAGCCATGTGACTATAGGCAATATATCTAATTAGTCGAAGACTCCATTTTCTCTTCTCTAATTGAGAATCAAACAATAGTCCCCATCTATTGAGACTGTGGTGAGGGTTAACTATGATTTTCTACAGAAGCATTTGAAGCAGTTTTAGTTTCATAGTTAATAATTGTTAACTTAATTATTATTACAATTTACTGAGTTCCTTGATATGTGAACCAAGACTTAGGGAATCATCAAATAACTATTACAGAATCATTAAATAACTATGAGTTCCCATGGATGGGAGCAGACAGATAGATGTAGCAAGGAGATGAATACTTTCCAACGTGGGTATCATTGGTAGCATTAAATCTAATCATCTATTTTAAAAAATATTGAATTGAACTTTCACTAAACAGACTTACTCTGAATTCATTTTATTCAACAACTTAAGTATTTAAATTTTGTCCATAGCATAAGTTTATTTATGGAGCCTATGTGCCATGACCCTGGTTAATAAGGAATGAGAGTCCTGTGGCATTTATTCAAATGGATAACCATAAATTTTTTGGAGATATTTTTGGAAGTTTTTTTGTGAGGATCAAATAAGATAATGAATGTGATAATATATGAGACATTATTTAGCACATTACCTGGAGTCTTGTAAGTACTCAATAAATGCTCATTAAGTTTAAATTAAATTGCAGTTTGTGAATATCTAACTTTATACATTAAAATAAATAACATTAAATTCACAATAATGTTTCCAAGCTTTCATAGAAATAAAATATTATAAAAATAAATGCATATATATACTTCTATATTTAAATATATAAAATTCACTTTCCATCTTTTGAAAAGCAAATCATAACACACACACACACACACACACACACACACACACACACACACACACAGAACCCATTTCTTTAATCACAAAATCAAGAAATCCACTTTTTATATCTTTATAAACACTTCGACTAGTGTCTGCTTCATAAAGGATATTCAGAATATATTTGTAAGTGCTGAGTGAAGTAGTCAGATGTGTTTAGGCACAAATTGTCATTATAAAATCATATGAAAGTATTTAATACAACCCACCATGAATTATATAGACTATTTCTAAGTAGAAATGTTATACTTTTTAAAATCCAGATTTATTACATTCCACCATGTTTTATGTTTAAATAATAGCAAATATATTATCTTTCAGTCATCTTTTATAATGTATAACCTAGAAAAAGAATGGGGCATAGACTACAGTTAACTTTAAAAACTTTTTACATTTATTGTCACCTATAACATTTCAAGAATTGAAACTGCAAATCTGGAAGTACACATTTTCATAATGAATTGTAAAATGAGTTGATATCTAGATCATATGATTAGCTAGAGATTTAATGGGTAGCATACATATATTGTGATTAGTGCCAATTGGTTTTACTTCTTAAACAGCTTTAGGAATTACAAATGTATTACCTAAGTTTCATTTCCCTCAGTTGAGGAAAAAATGTGTGTCATATCACACAAACTACCAAATTTCAGATACAGGGAGAAAAAAACCTTTCTGTATGGGTGACTGACAAAGTCAGATGTATAGGCCCAAATAACATGGATGAAAATATCAAAGGGCTGCAGCTCCAACAAGAGGACGTTAACTATTTTTTAGGATAATGTATTTAGTTATCAGTGAACTAGTTACTGCAGTCCTACTATAAGTAACCTATGGACAATTTAGACTTGTAACATTGTTTCCAAAGTTTATAATTAAAATATATTTAGCATGTAATTGATGGGGATAGTTAGTGAAGAAGGCAGATCTGTCTAAACTAAAATGCAAAATAGGAAAATGCATAACTCCTTTAATATAGAGCTATTAACTGTGAAGTCCCAGAAGATCAGGAACTGACTTTGGTCTTATTTAGGGCACTTTGGTCTTATTTTGGTCTTATTAGGCCTCATGTTTTCTGGAACTTGAGAAAAAGTACTGAGTTAGCAGATGGCACTGATTTTTTTAATTAAAGAAATGTAGAGCTATTGGACACAAAACACAAATATTATGTAGGCAGACAAAAATGTTCTGATAAATAGGCTTTACTGCCAAAAATGGTGAAGGGAGAAAGAATCTAAACTAATATTACCAGTAGGCATTTGATAATTATTAAATGGTTACTCATACACAATATGCTGCAAAATAAAAAAATATGGATTCAAAAATTCTAAGTATTATCACCAATCAACTATAATATTAGATATCAATAGAGTTTTTGGCAATTTAGTGGAAAACAATATTCTAACAATGTAAAACTTATGCTGTTGGGGTGAAGCTAAGCTAACTTTCATAATCTTGGTTAAGACATTTCTTAACCAGGCCCAACTCTAAAAGTGGTGAGGCCTGCCTCAAGAGTACAAATAAGGCACTCCACCTGCCCACACACCTTGTTTTGCCCTCTTTCTCTTCTCTTGCCCCTAACCACATGCCCTTTCTATTATTTACCCCCTTGGAAAATTAAAAACAAGGAAAATCTGAGAAGGGACCCATGTAGGACCTGGAAGCAGGCACAGGGCTATTGTTAGGGAATTCTGGGGTCTGATTACATTGAGCAACAGCCAGAGGGGGGCAACTCACAGAACGGGACTTAGCCCCAGGAACTGCTTGCCTTGTGAGGAGGGGAACAGACAAAACGGGGCTGGAGGATTTCTACCAAAGCAGGAAGCTCAAGGCAGGAACCCCACGGCACAATCCGCGGCAGCACTGCATTAGGAGGTATGATGAGTTGGACAATATGATCTAAGAAAGGTAAACGGAGTAGGGAAATTTGCATTCAGGCAAGTTTAAATATGGGATTCTGATTAGAAAAACCATGACTTACATGAGATAAAACTACACTCTGAAAATTTTGAGGGTAATAAACTTGTTATCAAACTTTTATGTGTCAGGAAAAAGTGCCATCCATTTCATTGTCTCATTCTCAAATGTATTTTAAAGTTCTGCTGACCCCATTCTCCTCTGATTTTCATATGCTTAGTGGTCTGCTGGAACTATGAAAATAAACAAACTACATGAAAACCCAGAAAATGATATGCCTTCCAGTTGAATATTTTGCATTGTTGTTCAAAGATTAAGCTGCTTTAATTTACTCTTCAGTGGAAACCCAGTACTGGATTATAGTACTTTCTATTGTAAATTTAACACATCTTCCTCCTCATATAATCATCTCATAGGTACCAGATAACATTTATAATAATTTTAATGTGATGTAATAGAACTCAGAAATATCGGGAATCACTTTATCAGAGAACAACACATTTACATTTATTGTAGGGCTTTTATTAGTCAAATAATTTATCTGAAAAAACAAAAACAAATTTAGGTAGAGATGTTGGAAAGAATTTGTTTTTTTTTCTGGTGATTCAGAGAACATGCTGGCAAATAATCTACATGATGATAGCATCAGCCTATCTGTTATATGGTCTGCATACCTCAGGTCCTATGATCATAATCGCTGCATGTGTAACCACAGGG
The DNA here is from genome assembly GCA_028533165.1 of Leontopithecus rosalia. Classification (NCBI taxonomy): domain Eukaryota; kingdom Metazoa; phylum Chordata; class Mammalia; order Primates; family Cebidae; genus Leontopithecus; species Leontopithecus rosalia. The sequence continues at coordinate 147,301,615 of CM052650.1, read as the reverse complement.
ATACTTGCAAAGACTGACTGTAAGGGACAATGATAGAGAGTAAGTGCGGAGGGAATGTCTATCTTCTTCATCCATGTGTTTAAAAACTTTACTTTTAAACCATGTAACTAAATTATTGAGCTTATTTTAATCTTCAGTGTGATCAACCTCCTTGGAATTTATCAGCACAGTTGTAGGACTTCCTAAGTTTACAAATCCTTTTTCGATCAAGACTACAGATATACTGATGTTTCATGTAGATATCTGTCTCCAAAAGCTGCTGAAATGGTTCAGAAAAAAAAAAAAAACTTTATCTCCAAGACTACTGCCTCCAAATTTGAAAATCTAATTCTTTTTCACTTCCCAAATTATGTCCAGTCATGTTGTGAATGGTAATTCATCCAAAGTTCTCTATTGATACAGTATAACATTATAAAGATGCTCAAAAATGCCAAGAACATAGAGATACTCCAAATATAATTATAAAACTCATTCTTATCTGAAGCCTGGGGAAGCCACTAGAGAAATTTAATAGGACTAAATCCCCATGTAAGTTAAAATCTAAAGACACAAAAGTCCAACGGAATTATAACTCAAAAATATCCATGATCAACCTCCTTTAAGTCTAAAGAAATCAAGTTTTCTCCATTTCTTATCCTGCTGTCCATTCTCATCCTGCCCTAGGGAATACCAGAGCCTGGTTGCAGTGTTGCTTCCTTCAGCAGCTGCAGCCCAGCCAGCTGTTTTCCATAGGGTTGACGTGATTCTCTTACAACCTTAGAATTTGAATCACATCAGTACTACATTTTGTGTGCCTCTTTTTCAGAGTCCAATGATAATCACAGTTTATTCTTATCAAGCAAGTTTTGAAAAGCAGCTTATTTCCAAAACCTAGACAAAGTTATTCCACTCAAAAGTATATATTTAGAACCCGGAATTTAGTTTTCGCCAAAACCGTAACAGAAACTCAGTGCTATCTGAGCAAATAAGGCTAGAGAATAAGAATATACTTTATTGCAGCCACTTTGGGATGCCAGTAGGTGGATGCCAGTTGCCCAAATTCATGAGCTTTGAGAGTAAGTCAATCGGAAGACTTCCAACAAGAGATTAATTATGGCAGGGTATTCACTGTATCTGTGAGTAAAGTAATACCTAATAACCATTCCCTCTTTTCTCGGAGAGTGACTAGTGAAACATGAACACCTTATTTTGAAATTGAAGAATGTAGAGTAAAAACAGCCTTGCCAAGTCTTAATTTATATAGTTTTGTTTTTTCTCCTCATCCAGCATATGAAACTCTTTTTAATCTCCTGTCTCAACTGAACTTTCCTTGAAAACAGAGCCTTTGGAAAAGCTTTATGTACTAAGCTTATGGCTAGTACAAACACAGAGACTGAAGAGCATAGAGAAAAGTAGAAAGGAGGAGAATGTTGAAGAGCCACAGAGGCAGTGCTCTGCCAACCTGGTCCTCACAGCTTATGACTAGTTATTTATTTGCTCTCGCAGGACATTTTTAACAAAACTATTATGAAGCTACTTCTTCAGCAAATAGTCCATCCATCATAAGGAAGGGAGAAGAATTTATCTAAATTTATCCATCAACCCCCATATCCCATTAATCAAAGCTTGCAATACAGGCACTAAGTTTCCCACACTGCGAAGTCGAGTCTGGGCTCATGCTAAGTTATATCTGTGCTTTAGTGGACAGCGTGTGGCGTGGCATGACACGTTACTGGGACATACTCATGAATATCAGAGAACAAGCGCATAAACCAGAAACTATTTTGGAAACGGAAACTTTTTTATTTGGCTCCACTACTGAAGGAACAGATAAGCTGTGATTTGAGTCATTCAGTCCGGATTCAAACCAAGTAAGCAGATCTGGAATGACAAGTGAAACTGAATCCATCGCACTTCCCTTCTTTCTTGAGTACTGTATTTCTGCTACACCAATGTTGCAATGCCTATGACTCTAGCGACCCTGCCTCCTTTCCTTCATGTGGACTAACATTTATCGCCCCTTCTCAGAATACTGCCTTATTACAGGCTTTTGTTCATATCTGTAAGTTCTCTCCCTGTGGGAAAGCTTTACTCCATTTTTGATTGTAAAATCGCTCTAGAAGATTTCTAAATTTATTGAACCATTCATGCTTCTGAAAGTTTGCACTAGGAACATAGTGAGGGTAATCTATCTGCCATGGTTCTTCAAGCCATTATCACCCCTCAAATTTTGAATTGTTTTGACCTTGAGTGCCATTTCTAGTTGCTATTTTTCATGCAAGAATGGAAAACAACTTTTATTTTCCTGCTCTTTTTCTTTTCATTTTAAAGCCATTAGTAATCTGTTTATAAAGTTAGTCTCTTCTATGTAAAATGATAGCTATTTTCAGGATTTAAATGCCTTGCTTCCTTTAACCATCTTATATTTTTATCTAGACGTTTATAAACAGGTTTTAGAGTCAATATGTTCTGAGCCTGTCAAGTATATCCACTGTTCAAACGAATCATGTTCACCTTCACTTTCTTGATGTGGATAATCTCGCCCTGGAGATAAACACAGCGTGGACTCAGTCTACCCTCATCCCATCTGCCTTTCTGTCATATCCCCTTTTTGTTATGCCTTCATTTATGGTCTTAATTCCACAAATTTATCTAACCTGTTCCCTCAAGGCACAGGTAATTCTTGAATGGACAACTAACTATATTGTCAGCATCTAAATTAATTTATTATTTTTCAAATCTCTGGTATCTGGATTAACTCCATGAATGCAAGCTAAGTTTTTTCACCATTTCCTTTTTAGCCCTGAATGCAAAGTGAAATTTGAAACATCAAATTTTAGCCTGACAATAATAATTTCAAACCAGAACCTCAGTAGTACTATGTAGTATGCTTGGAGTCCAGCTGCCTTACAGTATAAAAGTCATTCCTTGTAGACAAGGCTGGAAAGCACATTGCAAATAGCAAATAACTGTTCTGTTATTTAAAATGTAAGTGGTAGGTACATAGGAGGATGCTCTTTTCCATACGAATGAATTCTTGATTCAGATAAACCTGAGGACTACAGCCTCCGCAGCCCACTGGTAGTAACTTCTGAGCCTCCCACTTGCCTCCACAGATGCAAGGTGGAGCAAATCGAGCTGCCACAGACTGCACTGGAGAGCCAGCTCACCCCAGACCTCCATGCCTGGCCCTTTCTTTGCCTGTAAAGGCTCTGTGAGTGCTGTGGTCTTGGCTGCCTTCATACGGTGTATTTTGGTTTCTGAGATCCATGAAGCTCTTGAGTTTGCTTAAATCCAGGATGCTCAGCACATTTATTAAGGTCAGCACACTTTGGCTAAGGGCTTGAGGTTTGCAGGTATTTTTCTTAAGGCCTATAGATAAGTTTTTCAAATGCCACCGTTACCAACCGAAGTAAAATAAACAATAGTTTAAAAAGTCACCACATGTGTTTGATTTAGGCTGTTGACAGCCTTACATTTATTTACGTAATTTAATCTAAACCTCTAAAAAACCAAACAAAAAGTAAGCAAACTAATGCCGTTTACTAACTAAAGTCTGAAGTAGCGCCACGTGCCATAATCCCAACCCGTAAAACCTACATCATCAAGGCAGAGAAGAAGAATCAGAACAACAAAAAAGGACCTATGGAGAACAAGCTTAGCTTCTATTTTTCCTTCCCAAATTCTACTCTCAGATAACTTCTCCTTTTTCCGTTAGAAAGAATGTTCTGTACCTTCCTGGGGGCATCTATAAACTATTCTGGTGTTCCTGGATTTTATTTTGCTACGTACCAGTCCTTCAAAACTTTCTGTAAAGAAACAAAGAAACCGGGAGTGTTACATGTCACACTAATGTTGTTTCTCCACGTAGAAGGAAACAGCAGGAGAGGAAGAAGGTTCCTCTATCTAATCTCCACTTCCTGATTTTCAGCACTGTCATTCCCAAAGGCCTGGGTGAACAGACTGAATATTGAAGTGATCTCAAGAACAGTGTCAACTACAATAGACATTTGTGAAGCTATACTGAAAAATCATATTTTTTTCTTTATTTTTTTTTTAAGACAGAATCTTGCTCTGTCAACCAGGCTGGAGTATGCAATGCAGTATCTCGGCTCATTACAATCTTCACCTCTCAGTTTCAAACAATTCTCCTGCCTCAGTTTCCCAAGTAGTTGGGATTACAGGTGTGTGCCACTGTGCCTGGCTAATTTTTGTATTTTCAATAGAGACAGGGTTTCAATGTGTTGGCCAGGCTGGTCTTGAACTCCTGACCTCACGTTATCTGCCCACCTTGGCCTCTCAAAGTGCTGGGACTACAGGAGTGAGCCACCACACCCAGCTGAGAAGCTGTATTTAACAGAGTAAATTTAATAATGCTATAAGTTTCAAAAATTCTAATTAAATATAATTTATAGAGAAAATGGTGAAAAACATAATTTTGCAAAAGAAAGCCTCCTTCAATATTAGTATTAAGCCTTCAGATATTTCATGTTTGATTTTCTCTCAATATGCATTTCATATGTCTAAATTACTTCCTTATATAATTTATCTAAAAACTAAAAATTAAATTAAAGCTTTCTATAAGAATTTCAAGTATTGGCAAAGGGGAATATTTTTCTCCCCCAAATCATTTGGCATGGTAGAATTAAAGTTCATATGTTTAGGATTATTTACTGTTACTTAAAATTTTTCCATAGATTTTCTTTTCTTTTTTCTTTTTTTCTCTTTTCAAGCTGGTGTCTTGCTCTGTTGCCAGACTAAAGTGCAATGGCGTGATCTTGGCTCACTGTAACCTTTGCCTATCAGGTTCAAGAGTTTCTCCTGCCTCAGCCTCCTAAGTAGCTGAGACTACAGGTGCATACCACCATGCCCAGCTAATATTTTGTATTTTTAGTAGAGACAGGGTTTCACCATGTTGGCCAGGATGGTCTCGATCTCTTGACCTCATGATGCAGCCTCCTCGGCCTCCAAAAGTGCTGGGATTACAGGTGTGCACCACTGTGCCAAGCCAGATTTTTCTTAATTGGAGAAAAAATTGGAATGTTTTGAACTACGTTTGAATTTAAATTTAAGTTAAATTATTTAATTTTTAGCTGTAATTTTCTGTTCGGTAATAATCCATGTTTACTTGAATAATCTATATTCGCTTCAGATATCTAAGGTTATATCAATGCAAAAGAATAAAATTCTAATAACATGAACAGCTAGAATAGTGAATATTAAAATTTAACATTTTTTACTGCTGAAAAATTAGCAAGATTTCTGTGGTAACATGTTCCTCAGAATAAACTATATTTTTTCATTGTCCTCACCTGAAAGGTTACATTTGACTTAATGTCTCATCTCCGTGTGTCGCCCTGTAGGGAACACACACAAAGGGCTTGTGAAAGTGGCATTTCATTTTCAGATATAAACCAGGCAGTGTATTCCTGGCTTTTACCCTTGGAACATAGTGCATCACATGGAGATTTAGAGCTGTATACACTTACAGAACATCAAGGCAAGTGCAAAGTACTCGCCTAGGTATAATAAGAACATAAAATTATAAAATACATCACCTGTCCCTCTAGAAGCTCGTGAATTGCTAGATAAGTCAAAAACAAACACATAGAGAATGTAATGCCAGAACAAACAAGACTCTAGAGAAGAATAATAAACAGCAGGTTTTAGGAAGCCTTTCAAATGAATGACATTTGATGTGGCACTAGAAAAAAAGAAAACAACTGAAACCAAGTGTAAGAGTTAAGAGAGTAAAATGATAACAGGGCGTGGTGACTCACACTTGTAATCCCAGCACTTTGTAAGGACGCAATCCCAGCACTTTGTAAGGTGGGTAGATCACCTGAAGTGAGGGGCTCAAGACCAGCCTGGCCAACATGGTGAAACCCCGTCTCTACTAAAAATGCCAAAAAAAAAAAAAAAAAGTTTAGCATGGTGGCAGTTGCCTGTAATTGCAGCTACCTGGGAGACTGAGGCAGCAAAATTGCTTGATCCTGGGATGCAGAGTTTTCAGTGAGTCAAGATTACGCCACTGCACTGCATCATGGGTGACAAGAGCAAAACTCCATTTCAAAAAAAAGAGTAAAATGACAAGCACTGGTTCCTTGAGAGGGCTGGACAGAGATGAGTCAGGAAACACAGAAAACGTATGTCTTCAAATTTTAAGAAAAATATGATTTTTGTTACTGTTAGCCCATATGTTAAACCATATGCTCTGGGTTTTGCTTTCGAAAATCTGATCTTGGGAGTGGGGGCCAATTTGAATTCCAAAAATTCATGTTATACTTCTGGCATATATGAGCCTGGGAATGGAAATCATAATAGGTTTGATGATAAAAGGAGCAATGACTCAGCAGAAAAATGCTACTGGATATGTGAGTGTTCCCTAACTCCAAACCCCCAACCTTCCAGGAATCATTGCACTCTAGTTTCACCACCCTGAACGCTTCTCATAATAATCAGAGGCAAACAAAAGTAAAAATCAGATGTGTTCCACCTTCGTGGGGCATCTATAAACTGTTCTGCTGTTCCTGAATTTTATTTTATTATGTAGCATTCTTGAAAAACTAATTAGCCTTAACACAGAATTACCATATAGCCCAGGAATTCAACTTCCAGATAGATATATGAGAGAAATAAAAACGTAAGTCCACACAAAAAGTTGTACACAAATGTTCATAATAGCATTTTCAATAAAAAAATGGAAACAATCAAATTGTTTTGACTGCTGCATAGTTAAGCATATATGGTGTGTGAATGCAATGGGATAATATTAAGGAAGAGAAAATGAGACTGACACAGGCTGCAACACAGATGAACCTTTTAAACCTACGAAGTGAAAGAAGCCAGACTCGCGAAGCCGCCTTCTCTTTGGTTTCGTTTATATGAAATGACCAGAATAGGCAAATCTGTAAACATAGAAAATATAACAGGGGTTACTAGGCCTGGGAATGGTGATATGAGAGAGTGGTGGAAGAGAGAGACTGCTAATAGGGGTAGGGTGGCTTTGGGGGTTAGGAAAATGTTCTAAAATCAGACTGTGGTCTTGATTGTGCAACTCTGTGAAGGTCATTTTACACTGTAAAAGAGTGAACTACACGGTATGTGAATTATTTCTTACGTGTTCTTCCATCATTTGTTTTTTTTTAGCATGATAATTAAATCATTACATAGGACAGTACGTCCTATTAATATTTAACTTCTCTGTGATGTTTAAGAATTAAATGTACCTATAAATTACTTTTCAATAATTTACATCAGTGAGTGTGCTTTTTATTTTTATTTTCTCCGCATTATTTTTATTTTATCACCTCAGAGTGCTTTGAGAAATTTCAAATTTTGTAGGTATACCAATGCACTAGAAAACGGAAAGAAAAGAGTTTGTGATATACTGCCTGATACAACCTTGTTATTCTGAAATAGTGTTGTCTCTTGAACTCCTAAATTCAGTATGTTGAACTCTGTAAAAAGCAAATTAACCTGCAAGTAAAAACAAAGCATCAAGAAATCATTTAGAATCTCCACTTATGTTCATAGTGTGTACAAGGGGATAAGAAAATTGTGGAAAGATTAATAGGTTCTATTTTGTTAAGAAAACAAACTAAAAAATAAACCAAGAGATTTTGGTTCAAATTGCATGTCAAAATCGAACACCAACAATTGCCTGCTATATTTTATCTTTATAGTTTGCTGCTACTACACGTAATTTGTAGAAAATTGATTAAAAGTTTATCGAGTTGAAAGACTATTTACATAATGTACATACGAAGAAACACAAAATACTAAATGATGTTGAAGTCTTTATGCATGCATAGAATGACACAGGAATGAAAAATAATCCTTATTTTCTTTGTATAGCAGTTTTATTATTTTCTTTTTATGCCACCTATTAGTTTCGAGTCTATGAGTTAATGCCTTTTAGTGTTATTAATTATATATTAAGATGTATTATTTTCTCTTATATTGTCCACTGGTAATTTAAAGGGCAATCAGAGCTCATGTAACCTTGAAATATGAATCCAAGGAGTGCCTTTTGGGGTGGCATATTTTATAATTGTGGCCTTTTCCATTATGCAGGTTCCTACTGAAACAATTAGTGTATTCATTTTGGGCTTTTGCCTTTTCATGGAACTGCCGCTTTTCATTAACAATTAAGGTCATGTTCTGGTTCTAAGACCACTCCTTGCCCCTGCCCCACATCCTAGCTTGCTATTAATAGTGCCAGCTCTGGTTAACATTTATATCAAAGTTAAGAAGAGATATTACAGTGAAGTGCAAATTAAAACCTGCTAAAATGCTGCTGCTAAAAATTATACAGGGCATTAGTACATTTTCCATTTATTTCAATAGGTCACATTAACAAGGCTGCATGCCACTTTATCCTAAAAGGTGGACCAGGCTGTCAGTTCTGATTAGTGTTGAAAAAATGGCATTTCAACAAAGGCTTTGCTAAAAGAGAACACAACTATTACTATCTGGTAGCTTAAATGTGTGTAATTACTGGATACTTTTTGTAGGATGTTAGGAACTTATATCAATCAAAGGTCAATTTTAAAATTTCTTTTTTTATTTTCAACTTAATTTGTCTACACAATTAAGTATCTTTATGTAAGCTAAATAGTAAGAAGAGAAACATTCTTACATTTTAATAGCTTCTTGAGTAACTAAGCCTGTTTAATTTAGAATACCATAAAGCAAATTGCTATCCTAGAGGAGTACTATGTAAATCAAGCTCAAGTTTAGGAAATTCATCCTTTATATTAAATATTTAAAAAGAATGACCTAAAGTCATTTATGCTAAAGGAGATCACAGCCCAGGAGTTTTGTATGTAGTTCATTGTGCTCTTTATAAAGGTGTCTATCTCCTATAACACAGATAAAAACACCGTGTAATAACTAATTATTTATTCCTGAATAATATGAGCTCAGTGATTGTGTCATTGTTTATACAGAAAAAGAATAATCAGATTTTGTCAGCTGCTTCAGGAGAATGGAGCATGAATTATCGACCATCTCCAGATTAAAAATTAAAATAAGGTGATTTCCCTATTGCATCCTCCTTAATCGAATGAATGTCCTCTATTAAATAGCAGTCTTTCTTATCGGCGTTAGATGGGCCTAAGTAATCTGAAGTATTAAAAGATGCTTTTGGAAATCCGTATGGTAGTAGATCTTAACATCCTAACATCTTCTACTATGCCTAAGCCTATGGTTCTTTGGCTTATGTTTAACTATTACTATAACTTTGTAGAACACCTGTATTTTCTTTACTTTATACAGTATGTATAAGTTTTGTAAAGATGAAGAGAATATGTGTTGGAAAGAGATGTTCTCTCATTCATGGTCATCACATAATCTGGGCAAACAGCTTAAATTTCAGAACATCTAGCAAAACATATACAGTGACTTTCCATTTATACACAATTTTCATTATACCTTTTCAAATAAATACTTTATTATAGTATTTATTTGAAATAAACAAATCATAAGTACATGCTTTGATAAATGCCATATCAGTAAATAAAAATTTCCACACTGTCCCAAGTTCCTCATAGACTCACTGATACTACCCATTCCCCAGTCACTGGAAACTACAAAAGTTAACCACTATCATTCCATTTTCTTTCTTTCTTTCTTTTTTTCTTTCTTTTCTTTCTTTCTTTCTTTCTTTCTTTCTTTCTTTCTTTCTTTCTTCTTTCTTTTTCTTTTTTTTTGAGATTTTTGAGAGGAAATCTCACTCTGTTGCAAGGCTGGAGTGCAGGGGCAGGATGTCGGCTCACTGCAACCTCTGCCTCCTGCTTTCAAGCTATTCTCTTGCCTCAACCTCCCTGGTAGCTGGGACTACAGGCGTGTGCCTCCACCGCCCGCCTAATTTTTGTGTTTTTGGTAGAGACGTGGTTTCACCATGCTGGCCAGGATGGTCTCCATCTCTTGACCTCATGATCCGCCCCTGTTGGCCTCCCAAACTGATGGGATTATAGGTGTTGCGGCACCACCAGTTTCACTGTATATATGCGAATAATGTAATATAGATTTTTTTATGCTCAGCTCACCTTCCATAACTTTTATGTACATGTTACTTTAAGCTGTGGTTTGTTCATTGTGTTTTGCTATTGTGTGCCACTGTGGCACAATTCATTTACCCATTGTATTGTGCAGTATTTGCCTGTCACACAGCAGAGTCACATCAAATTTTGCTTGTCTTTTGACACTGTACTGTTTCTACTATTTTTTTTTTTTAATAACTGGATATGATGAAATATTGTGTTCTGGATGCTGCAAAGTTAACATAATGAAAGACACAATACAAAATTGATTAAGTGATATAAAATGTTTTACACCTAATAGTTTCTCTAAAATACAAATATGTAAAAAGCTGCTGTTTATACATATTTTTATCATACTTTTCTGTTACATTTTTATTTGAAAATTACATTTTAATTGATTTTAAAATATTTTGCTGTTATGCTTATACATCATATAATTACTTATTACCCCTTTATGTTAATAACTCAACTTAGAATGTTAATTACAACTCAACATCTATCTAAAAAATGCTAAGCTTTGATCTTTCTTAGCGTAAATAACTTTAGGTCATTCTTTTTAAATATTAAATAGGAAGGATTAATTGCCTAAACTTGGGCTCACCACTCCTCTAGGATAGTAATTTGCTTTATGGTATTTTAAATTAAATAGCTATCTTTTAAAAATTTTCTTTATAATAACTTACATTTTATCAATGTCTGATGAATTTCTGGTAATTGTGGACCTAGAAATAAGTTACAGATTAATGGAGCCACTTTCTTAAATCTCTTAGTTCACAACCATCTAATAAGATTTTGAATATCAGCAAGTAGCAGTATCTCAAGGACTAACATGGGGGATGTTAGCAGATGCCTTATGCATCTATTTTTTAACTGAACAAAATAATATTTTCTGATCCGATCAACCAATTTAAAGACTTGAGCAATCCCTGTCCAAAACCATGAGACTATTTCATTGTTTTTGCAAATATTCATTATTTGAAAATACCACAAAACTAGTAAATCTGGAAATGGTTTATATTTTTTTTGTGATATTGAAAAGGGTCCATTGGAACTGATAATTGTCAAAGCAGGAAATACTAATTGGAAAAAAATGCAAATAAGCCAAAATAAAAGAAATTGTGTTGGTTATTAAATATTTAGCCATTTAGAGCAATGAGTAATACTGGGAATTTAGAAAATTTGAAATTTTTTTGTTACCAAATGAATAATAATGCTAATTCTTGAATACTCATTCCAATGTAGAAATGTAGGAAAGTTGTCATTAATTATGAATTTGTTTTGCCTCTATACCAACATACAAAATTTCTTAACAAAAAACACAGAAAACATGTATTGCCTGTATTTTCAATATAACTCATTTATTTATCTGTTTATCATTTCCCTCATATCACAATGCATGCATGTTTATGAGTTCAATTTTCAAAATGAAAGGAAGATGATTATTTTAAAAGCTCTGGTTTTACTCATTTTCTCTTGAATTCATAAATGATCTAGGTCACAAAGTTTGGAATAAAACAAGGAAAGTCATTTTTTACACTTAACACAAATCTTATTAACAAACAATTAAGCTGAATGTGTAATAAAATTGTAAGAATCTACCCAAACGAGTATAAAGTATAAATTTAATTTTTGCTTTCAAATTGAGACACCCAGCATCTCATTCTTTTAAGTTTTTTAATTACAATATTTAAATATAAAAGCCTATGTTATCCTTTGATTTATGCAATGAAAGCTGATAACATTTAAGACGCATGTCTAGCTGCCACTAGTTAATTGTAGGGTGAAGAGAGAAGGGAGGTAGTGTAATGTGTGAGTATACATATAATTTGAGACCAAAACAGGAAAATAGCACAACTGGTGGAATTAGAATTTTGTAAATATGAAGTAGCAGAAGAGGCAGTAAACAAAGGATTAACAGAGTGGATTTCTGGGTTAAATCAGCTACTTACTAGAGCTATTTCCTTGGAAAGTTACTGAGGCTGTTTATGCGCTGGTGGAGTTGTAAAGAGTGCTTATCCCACAGTATCATACTGAGGATGAAATGTAATGGTGTATAGAAAGGGGTCAGAACTGTGCTTGACACATCACCAATATCAATGTACCATAATTTACCAAAACAGATGGAATGAAGGAATCAAAAGAGAAAGAAACATGAGGCTTGCAGTAGTCTCCCCTCACCAACACATATTTTAATACTTTAAGTTATGAGGTACATGTGCAGATTGTGCAAGATTGTTACCTAGGTATACACATGCCATGGTGGTTTGCTGCATCCATCCCCCCTTCACCTACATTAGGTAATTCTCCTATTGTTATCCCTCCCCAATCCCCCAACCTCCTGCTAGTCCTCCTCTGCCCCGCTGCCAGCCCCCAACAGGCCCTGATGGGTGGTTTCCCTCCCTGTGTCTATGTGTTCCCATTGTTCAACACCCACTTATGAGTAAGAACATGCAGTGTTTGCTTTTCTGTTATTGTGTCAGTTTGCTGAGAATGATGGTTTCCAGCTTCATCTATGTCCCTGCAAAGGACATGAATTCATCCTTTTTATGGCTGCATAGTATTCCATGGTGTATATGTGCCATATTTTCTTTATCCAGTCTATCACTGATGGGCATTTGGGTTGGTTCCAAGTCTTTGCTATTGTAAACAGTGCCACAATGAACATACGTGTGCATATGTCTTTGTAATAGAATGATTTATAATCCTTTGGATATATAACCAGTAATGGGATTGCTAGGTCAAATAGTATTTCTCTTTCTAGATCCTTGAGGAATTGCTACGCCATCTTCCACAATTCTTGAACTAATTTTCACTCCCACCAACAGTGTAAAAGTTCTCCTATTTCTCCACATCCTCTCCAGCATCTGTTGCCTACAGATTTTTTAATGATCATCATTCTAACTGGATGAGATGCTATCTCAATGTGGTTTTGATTTGCATTTCCCTAATGACTAGTGAAGATGAACATTTTTTTATATGTTCGTTGGTCTCATAAATGTCTTCTTTTGGCTGGG
>CM052650.1:147272291-147288476 GCA_028533165.1 Leontopithecus rosalia | reverse complement strand
TTTTTTTAGGCAGAGAGAACAACACATGTGAAAACACAGAGGAAGGAAAAATGGGACAGAATGGAGCAACAGAAATAGGCCAAGGCAGCTAGAGCAGAGATTTCTAGCAGGGATACATTACATTATCCAAGAGAGACATGCACAGCATCCGGCAGGCTATTTTAAGGAGTTTAGAAATTTTTTAAGGATAATACAAAACAACTGACATTTCAATGGAGTGTGGAGCGTGTTTTGAAAAACCTCTTTTAATGTGTGAATTGGATGGGGCAGGAACAAAATCATGGGGTCCAGTTTGGAGGCTGGTATAGAAATCAGTCAATATTTACTGATGTCCACTGTGTGCCAGGCACTGTTGTAGGCACTGAAGTTAGTTACATAGAGATCATTACTACTTTTGTAAAGGTTATTTTATAGTGTAATAAAACTAAAATCTATAATTAAATACTCAAATAAACAAGTTTACTTCAAGTAGTGATGTATCCAGTACAGAAAATGAAAATAATTTTATTTGGTAAAAAGTCTGGGAAAGAAAGCAAAGACGTGTGATAGTCCAAGGCATGTGGTCTGATGATAACTACTAGACATGATAATGTTTGAGTAGTTCCAAATTATAAGCATCTAGAAGGAGGTGCTGCCAGATGTAATGGCAATAGCAAAAACCCTGAGGCAGGAATAATCTTAAGGTGTTCAGAAGATGGAAGGAGGACACATGTGATTGGGTCATTCTGAGTGACGTGGAGGTTGGTATGAGGTCCGAGAAGTAAGCACAGATGATCATACTTGAGTTGTGGCAGCAGCTATAATAGTAAATTGCAGTGGCCAGATTTAAATTTTGGAAGCAGAGCTTTGGGACTTAGTAATGGAGTGGTTGTAACGCATGAAAATAATCAAGAATAGCTATTATACCTTTGAACAGACAATTGAGGAGGACATTTCTCCATTGGCCACACAAAAGAAGGAGAATGTTTAAAGAGGAGGACACGAGTATAACATGGGGTGTTTGAAGTTGTGCTGCATGCTACTGATATGAATAGGGAAATTTAATACCTGGATCTAGAGTTTAGAAAACAATAGAAATATTCATTTCTATAAGGTGAAGAACACAACGTGGAGAGGTTATTTAATTTGCCCAATTATGAAGCTATGAAGCGGTAGAAAAATGATGAAAACAGCATTTTTCTGACTTACGAATTAGGTTGAATGCTATTAATCTTGATTCTGCTATCTAGATGCTTTTGGAAGGCTCCCTTCATTATCCAGGTTTATCTTCATTTGCCAGATGAGCACAATCATGCATGAACTACCTATGTCTCTATTATTTGTGGGGAAGTAAAAAATGAAGCAATATGGGAAAGAGCCCTTTATTCACATAAAATGTTAAATGAATAAAATACATAACGTGCACATATGTCATTGCATTTAATAGCTTATTTTTGTCCTTAAAGATAATACATTTATTCCACCTATTAAATATATATATATTTACACACAAAAATAACCCTACATTGGTCTTTCCTATGGATGGTAATACTATTTTTTTCCATTTTCATCATGTTATTCATTGTAAGTAAAACACTAACCTTTCCTCTCTATTCCTTTCTACCTGACTGCCTTACAGTGTTCTTACCTTACTTCATTCCTTATTTTATTTCTTCTTTCTATGCTCTCTTCCATTATTTATTTAAGCATTTATTTATCATTACCAAATCTGCTGAGATACCAAAATATAATGATTCCCATCTTCAAAGCCAGGCATCTAGGATACATTATGAATTCCCTTTGTTGCTCTGACTTGGCTACCCATCTCTTCAGTGGGAATGATACAACCAACCTCATAGCACCACTGGGTAATGGAATAAGTAAAATACATAGAACAGCATCTGGCAAACAGAAAATGTAATGGAAATGTATGGGTAATGCATTATTATTCTAGTCAGAAACTATGATAGATATGAATTAAGTTGAGATAAAGAAAATAATAAGTGGTCTCTGCTAATTTGTAATAATCCAGGGTCTGTGGAAGCAAAGTCAGAGTCACACATGTAAACAAATAATAATAATAAATGTGATATCTGATGACCAAGGGTAGCTAAAGTCTGCAGTAACATAGAAGACAGGCTGTTTAATATAATAGGAAAAAAGCTTCACAAACATAAATATATTTGGGTCTATGTAGTAGATTGCAGCTATTGTTTTATCTGACTCTACTGGAGTCTCTTTGTAAGTACAGAGCTAGAAACTAGTATTCTCCTATGAGACTACCATGAAACATAGCCTGAAGCAAACCAGAAATACATTTAACTGTGCATTGTTAGCCATTTGTTCACTCAATAGAATGGCCAAATATATATATATATTTATAATCCACAATTAAACTAAAAATAATGACTCTAAACAAGTAATAGGGTAAGATAAGATGTTGCGGACAGCCCAAGAGGAGTGCCTATCCTGTGGAGCCCAAGTATGGTGATTAGATTCAGTTCAGAGGGAGCTTAAAAATGTAAGGTTAATCTGAGACCTGAAATATAAATGGATGTTAATTATAGGATTTCAAGCTGGATTTAGGGGAAGACATTTATAGATTTTAAAGTAAATCCCTTTCTCTGAAATTTTTTTGAAACTCAGTATTTTTGTGTTAGGGTGCTAATTGCAGCTATGCAACAAAGCATATATTCACTAGTTATGAAGGTTGCACATGAAATCATAAAATATAAATCTCTGAGTTGATAATAAAGTCCATATTTATGTTGAAGGTCTGTATTTGGAAGTTTTTCCTGTAGTCAAGTAGGTATCACACTCCTGTGTGAAATGCTAAGCTTTTAACTCAACTAACCAAACAAAACAATGTACTTTAAAAAAAAAAAGTTGACAGGTTCAATCCTAACTTGCAACCTTACAAAATTTAGGCCTAGGTTCCCTCTTTGAAGTCTTTGAAGCATCATTATGCCTGAAATGAAATCCCTGATTACAAATAGAATTTTAAAGAAAAAGAAGAAAAAGTCATTGTTTGTACTCTGTGTCAAAAGAGCACAGGAACAAGAAGCTTGTGACTTTGATCCTAATGTGGTGAGAGCACTGGCTTTGACACAAGAAAAAAAAACTTGGGCTTGAAGAGTGGTACTAACACTTGGTAAAAACACTATCATTTTTTAATGTACTAAACATGTATACCAAAACTAGCTGAATGTTACACATTATGTACACTCTCACACACACATACACACACACATAATGCATGCATCCTTAGCAGAAGGCACTCTATGTATATTATCCAACTGACAACTCACAACATATAAATCTGCTCGGCCGGGCGCGGTGGCTCAAGCCTGTAATCCCAGCACTTTGGGAGGCCGACGTGGGTGGATCATGAGGTCAAAAGATCAAGACTATCCAGGTCAAGATGGTGAAACCCCGTCTCTACTAAAGATACAAAAAATTA
Organism: Leontopithecus rosalia; assembly: GCA_028533165.1. Taxonomy (NCBI): domain Eukaryota; kingdom Metazoa; phylum Chordata; class Mammalia; order Primates; family Cebidae; genus Leontopithecus; species Leontopithecus rosalia. The sequence continues at coordinate 147,285,037 of CM052650.1, read as the reverse complement.
GCTGGGCATGGTGGCGCGGGCCTATAATCCCAACTACTCGGGAGGCTGAGGCAGGAGAATTGCCTGAACCCAGGAGGCGGAGGTTGCGGTGAGCGGAGACTGCGCCATTGCACTCCAGCCTGGGTAACAAGAGCGAAACTCCGTCTCAAAAAACAAAAAAACAAAAATCTGTTCACTATCAGACCCTTCATGTACAAAGTGGAGAATTAGATCTCATAGAAACAATGCGATTTGTCTAACATCTAACGGTCAGAAAGTGATTAAGTTGTGATTCAAATTCATGACTGTATGACTCTTAACTACTATTCAGTGATGTGTCCTTTTCAGTCTTTACTAGGTGCTAAATATCTCCTCAATCTTACTCTCTGCCCCTCTAGATAGATGATAGATAGATAAATAGATAGATAGGCAGACAGATACAGATATATGATGCTTCTCTATCTGTAAAATAGGAAATAATACCAATTACCCTATAAGAATGTCATAAAAATGGAATGTGATAAAGATATAAAAGACAATATTCAGTTACTGGCACATAGCTGGTAGCGGCTAATTCTTATTTGTTTGTTATTATGGAACCAAATGTTATCAAAATGACAAAAACTACAGGGCTTCTTGTTGTCATTGTGCTTATTTTTTGAAATTTAGTTTAAAATTGTTTGTGCTGGTCCCCTTAGTTTAAGATGCATAGTTTTTATTAGATTTGGATCAGTGAGATAGCAAATTCCATTTCATATCCATAATTAGATGCTACATTTAGTAATCCATTTCTGATCCTTATAGTTTTAATATCTTGGCAAATTTGCTGAGCATTCCCTCCTTTCCTCTTTTCCTCTTTCCCTCCATCCCTTCTTCTGTCTCCCATTTGGTGCTTTCTTATTTTGTGCCAAGAGTTGTAATTCTTATTTTAAGTCTATTTCCCTAACCCATGTAAGATCGTTTATAATTATGACCTTACTGTAGAAGATACTACCATTTCTTTTAATAATAAAACTTCTCAATCCCACCATTAGATTAAGAGGTTATTGTCCGAGGTGATTTTCTCAATTACTCAAGAATACTACCTTGGTTTTATCATATTTCATAGACATTTAAAGAAATATATATGTATGAAGTAGCATCTTCAGTTTTTAAAGACTGTAAGTGGTTATTCAATCTGCAATTTTAGAGCATAGACTGTTCAACCTTATGGACACCTGCATCTTTGTGCATAGCAGGCATGAGTGTAAGCATAGAGTTTTTGGCTGATTTTGCCAGAAGTCAAACCTCTTGACATCTTTTCTCCTGATAGCCCTTAAGCAAAAGAACTTCAAATCCAATATATCAGATTAGGCCATCAAAATCAATTTCAATCTTCAATCATTTAGTACAAGCTGACCTTATGATGCCCATAGAATTCAGCAAAAACTGTTACTTGTGTTTAAAAATCTACTTGTGTTTTTCTTGGGAAATCAGAGCTGAATTTGACCCCTGAAGTCTTTTCTAGCTTTTGAATAGACGAGACATGACTTTGATGGTTTTCATGTGAATTGTCCGAGGAAGCATGGTGAGGAGTGTGCATTATATATCATGATTTCGGGTAGTGCATTAAATTTATAAACTTTATAGATTGTACTTGCATTTTTCATTTTTAAAATTAAGTGATAATTGAAGTATAAGTGAAATTTATTGCCTATCATGGTGATCATTTAGCTACATTAAAATATTTAAATGCTCATTTACATAAATATAAAATGCATTGCAATTTTTCCAGAAGAAGATGATTCTCTTATTAGACTTTTTTAGACACTATATTTGCTGAAGAGTGCAAATATGTTAGTGACACCATGAAGTGTTTATTATACATAGTTAATTAGAAAGATATTTACTAAGACAAAAGGATATTTCAATATCAATTAATATGAATTTGTTCTTATAAATATACATATATTGTTTAAAGGTAATATTCCAGTTTGAACTTATAATACAAATTTACACATTACAATTTACAAATTACAATAGTAATTTATAAAGTTTAATTTCAGGATTTTTTTATTTTCTATCAGCATTTTAAGAAGATTAGATACTTTATAACTTTTGGTTCACATATTATAGCATTTATCCACATAATCAGAAAATATCTATATTTTTATAGCAGCATATAATATTTCTCTTATAGCTAATTTCATATTTCTTTCAATGTGAAAGTAAAATGACTTAATGTCTTCTATAAACAAAAAATAAAATTCTAAGCTCCTCATCCCACTGAATGGATCCTACTCTTGGCCATAGGCCCAGATCCCCATAGAAACCTGAAAAACTAGTTTAGGCCATGATGGAAGGTACGAAGGTTAGACAAGCCTAATTAGACCCTCCTCTCTTTAAAGTTTAGGCACAACTAACCAGCATTACATTGAAACAGAGATCTTAAGGCTGATAAAAACAAACTCTTTGTAGCAATAAGATACCAAATTCCAACCTTACTCAAGTGAGTGTGTGTGTGTGTGTGTATGTTTGTGTGTTTGTTTAACTGCTTCACCATGCAAAGGCAAACAGATGATCAAGTCTGTCTATCCAATTTCTTTTGTATAGTAGGAGACATCAATAACCTATTTAAGGTTCCATTTGCATGGTAAATATCTCAGTTAAATTGATTGATTATTGAACCCTAAGCAATTCAATCAAATTCTCTTTCAGCTATGTATGTTAAATACCTATTGTAAAAGAAGAATTGCATTAGACACTTGTTAAAAATCTCAAAGAAGACTTCTTTCCATATTGTTGGAATATGAGTGATGAATATTGAAATAGGGGAGAGACTGAACTCAACTCAAGCCAAAACAAAAGTGAGGATTTTAAATGCTGAGGTCAGTTAAAGAAAAAATAAATAAATAAATAAATTTGGGTGATTATTGGATTTTTAAAAATGCATTCATAAATGGTATATGTAAGAAACGATGTATCTCACCTGTCAATTAAATTTTCTCATAGTAATAACATGCATTTTAAAACATATGTGTGTGTGTGTGTATATATATATATATACATATATATAAAGAAAAAGTTACAGGAGAGTCTTCCTATAAGGAGAGGTTGGTCAACGTGATCAGGCCACAGTGTTTGTTAATTGCTGTTTTTTGAAGATAGGCTCCTATCTTCCCCCAGAGACTGAGAGATAGGGGTACTATCTTTTCTGATAATTATATTTTAAAAGGACAGTTTCCAGTTCCTTGAGAAAACATCCCTGCCTTGTGGTGGGGTTACAACTCAAAGAAGAAGAGATAGTATTTATAGTAAAAAGTTGTTTAAGGTAAATGCTGTTAAAAAAAAAAAGCTGGGGGATATATAATTAGGCTGTTTAAAGTTTAGTCAAGCTGAGGGAAACCTTAAGGTATTCTTGGTCACTAAGATGCATTGAACCTTGTAGAAATTCTAAAGCAAAGAGTAGACAGAGCGTTTCCTCTGTGTAGCTTTAGATGAAGTACTGTTACAGGCATACAACTCAATTTTTGTATTCTCCTAATTGGTGGACTTTGAGGCCATTGTGGCTTCAGTCTTTACTTAAAACTTGTTGTCATTTGTAGTAAGGTATATTTGATTTGCATTCATTTGAAAGGAATGTGCATTGTAAGGTGCATATATACAATAAATCTATTTTAGACAGTACAGCTAAGTATAGAGAAGATAGTCAAGCTTTATGCATAGAATTGTGTAGGTTCTTTAAGGAATGATGTTAGTTATATGTGTGTCCCATGTTTCTTTCTCAATACTTCATGCAAATAATTCTTTTATCAATTGTGCCCATTTTTACTCTACATCTTAAGATATATTGAAAAAAATAAGGAAAAATCTGCTAACACATAAAATTTCTATAAGACAAATTAAATTGTGTTTAATTAAGTTCTGTGATAAAATTATGTGTCTAGATATATTTATTTTTCCAAGCTTTGAGGACCTTATTAGTTCAAATATTGCTAAAAATTTAATTTAGCTACTTCATTTGCTCCTCACCAAAGTGATAATAAAAAGTTAAATAAAATGTTGTAAAACAATAAAATAAAAACAATATACATCTGTCTGACTCATCCCATGGAATACTAATTAGCAAATGTTTTGACTATATTCACATAAATTTCATTGGAGTGGTGATTTCACACTTCAAATAAAATTGCCCACTAAAATGCAGTGCATATTTTCAACTATAAAAAAAATTCCCCATCAAAACATGTATCTCAAGAGAATGAGTTTTGCAGCTTTAAAAATATTTTTTAATTAGCAATAGATGTTACACTTAAAGTACAGATGGATTCCTTATTGATAACCAAATATTCAAGACATGAGAAAATATAACTCCATAGAGCAATTACTGTCAGAAGCAAATGAAGTTGGGAGACTTATCAGTCAACTGGGCCTAGGGTTCCAAAATGGGAAAAATGCACACCAGGTGGTGCGAAATGTAACACAACAGAAGGCAGGAAAAATATTAGGCTGTAGGCAAAGGCTATTGAATGATGTTGAATATGATCAGTTTTATATTTTAGAAAGAATGCATTATGGATTGAATGAGGGTGACAAGACACGCAAGGGGAGCTTATGAGAAATATGGATGCCTAAAATTACAGCGATGGCAATGAAGTTTAGTGCTGGGGAAGTTTTGGGATAGGTGAAGAGTTAGAATTGACAGTGACCTTTGGTTGTGAGAGGAAAGGAAGCGATGTAGATGACGTACAAGTGCCTGGATATTTGTTATGTGTTGTTTAGGAGAATCCTGGAAGAAAAGCAGCTTCTGCAGAGCAGAGTATTTCACTGGTGAGCAACCTTGTTTTAGGTGCTACAGCCACCCACTGGAGTCAGATAGATCATGGTTGATATGGGATTTTGCCATGTACAGAATAGATTACCTTGGGCAATTTACTTAATGTCTTTGAATTTCAGCTCCTATTGTACAATGGAGATTGTAATAGTTAATCCATACAATTATCCAAATAAGAAAAGTTATCTTTTCCCACGCACCAGGCTTTACCTCTCTGGTTTGTCTGGGCCTTAGTAGGGAGTTCTGTAACTGCGTTAACTCCAATGTTCTTTTATCTTGCTAATAAAACGCTTTGTATTCTTTTAGGTGGCTACTGTGTAAGAGTATGGCCTTTTTAGGATACTGATGGTACTTTCAGGAGAGTAACAGGATTTAATGTTCTGATGGGTGATCTGAAGAGTGTAGGTCCCTTGAGAGTTCTTTTAGTTAACTTAGAGAAGCAGTGTTTTCTCATTAGAAATTGAAAAGAATATAAATCCAATCATTAAAAAAACTCATTACATGTTAATAGATACTTTAGGGAAATGTTAATTTATTCAGGGACATATTTGGAGAACAAAAATTAATTATTTATTAATTAACAACTCAGTGGCCCATATCCTAATGTATACTTCTGATGTGATACAGTATCTATTCTAGGAAAGCACTGATACTGAGTGCTAATTATTGCATTCCTTGGTGCCGACAAGTGAATAACCCTGGTCCATCTGCTTAAGGCTGATAAGAACAATCACAGTTTTTCTTTTACATACTGAAAGGGCATTTCTTCAGAGATGGTCAGTCACCCAAAGGGTATAGGTAATACATAGAGATTTAACATATTAATATCAAACCAAGCGCAGGCTCTAACTAATCAGACTATCTGGTTTGGAATCCTGATTCAATTGCATCTTCACTGTGTAAAGTTTGTTACTGCACTTCTCAGTTTTCTTGTTTGTAAAGCAAGTTACTGCACTTCTCAGTTTTCTTGTTCATAAAAGCATATAATTTCAGATTATCCAATAGAGTAATTCAATAACTAAGCTATGGATGTAAAAGCATGCATAATCTAATTCATCTTGCCTGATATATGGCACAAGACACTATTATTATACTAACACTATCATTTTTTAACTACAAAATAAGCATTTCATTCCCCTCCATAGACTTGCATTCTATCAGAGTAAACCTCTCTTAATAACCTGAAATCTAGCTAGCCATATGCAGAAGATTGATTCTGGATCCTTCCTTACACCATGTACATAAATCAACTCAAGATGGATTAAAGACTTAAGTGTAAAACCTGAAACTATAAAAAGAAGACAACCTAGGCAATACAATCCTGGACATAGGAATGGGCAACGATTTCAAATGACAAAGACACAAAAGCAATCACAACAAAAGCAAAAATTGACAAATGGGATCTAATTAAACTTAAGAGCTTCTGCACAGCAAAAGAAACTATCAACAGAGTAAAACAGACAACATACAGAATAGGAGGAAAACTTTTGCAAACTATGCATCTGGCAAGGTATAATATACAGCTTGTAGAAGAAACTTAAATATATATAGAAGACAAAAACAAAACCCCTCATTAAAAAGTGGGAAAAACCCAGGAACAGACACTTTTCAAAAGAAGACATACTGGCGGCCAATGAGCATATGAACAAAAAGCTCAGTATCACTGATCGTTAGAGAAATGCAGTGAGATGTCATCTCACATCTGTCAGAATGGCTATTACTAAATAGTGAAAAAATAACAGATGCTAGCAAGGAGGTGGAAAAAAAGGAACACTTATATGCTGTTGGAGGGAGTGTAAATTAGTTCAACCATTGTGGAAAGCAGTATCTCGATTTCTCAAAAAGCTAACAGCAGAAATACTGTTTGACTCAGCAATTCCAATACCAGGTACATACCCAGAGGAATATAAATCATTCTACCATAAAGACACATGAAGGAATGTTTATTGCAGCAATATTCACAATAGCAAAGACATGGAATCAACCTAAATGCCCATCAATGACAGATTGGTTAAAGAAAATGTGGTACATAGATACCATGGAATACTATGTACCCATAAAAAGTGAGATCATGTCTTTTGCAGGAATGTAGATGGAGTTGGAGGCTATTATCCTTTGCAAACTAACCTAGGAACAGAAAACCAAATGCCACTTGTTCTCACTTACAAGTGGTAGCTAAATGATGAGAACTCATGAACACAAAGAAGGGAACGACAGACACTCATCTACTTGAGGTTGAAAGCGGGGAGGAGAGAGAGAAGCAGAAAAGATAACTATTGGGTACTAGGCTTATACCTGGGTGGTGAAAAAAAATCTGTACAGCAAACCCCCAGACACATATTTATTTATGTAGCAAACCTCCACGTGTACCCAAAGCCCAATAAAAAAGTTAAAAAAAAAACCTTGAAATCTTTCTGTGAAAATTGTTATTTTTAGCCAATCATGCATTCCACATCCGAAAACTATTTTTACACACAGACGCAAATACTTTGACAAAACTGAAAATCAGGTAAAATTAACATTAATGTTAATTTTATTGTATTAACCTTCACTTCTCTCTCCCTTAAATCTACGCAACAAGCTTACTCGAAAGATATCTTTAATTCAAAAGTCAGGGTTTTTAAAGCAGTCTTTCTTTGTGAGCCTGTTACAAGGGATAAGTCATATATTTACAGTTTTAAAATTTTTGATTTTAATGTGCATCCAAAGCACAAAAGTGTATTATATGCATATATCAAAATACATGTACCCTATAATCATGTGCAATTATCATATATCCATTAAGAATGTATTGTTTTCCACTTACGGTTGAGTAATTTATCTTACAGTTAAAATCATACAAAAGTGTAAATAATACTTGTCAGAAGGACATGCATTTCCAGTTAACTATTATATTCTAATTTTTCAATGATTATATACCCTTATTATATTTCTCATAAATACTGCAAGTACTTTATCTTTTTCTTTCTTAATTGATCTTGTCGTTATTCCATTACAATACCAATTTATAAGCCTTGTCATTTTTTAAATAAAGCATGATCTATGAAGGGCTATTGAAAATGAGTTCAGTTAGATGACAGCCTTGTGATGGTTTTGATTTGTATACAACCATATCACTGAATTACTAAAAAAATAAATAAGTATTGACAAACAAATAATTAAAAAAAATTCTTGTTTATATTTGATATTCAGATCCATGGAGTGACCACTCAATATTGAATAAGCATTATGCCCCCTCCACACCCATCCTTCTTGTGCAACCTATTGAAACATATCACTACATGCATATCTTTCTTTTCTTTCTTTCCTTCTTTCTTTCTTTCTTTCTTTTTTTTTTTTTTTAAAAAAAAAGGTGTTTTTGCTCTTGTTGCCCAGGCCGGAGTTCAAGGGCGCAGTCTCGGTTCACCACAACCTCTGCCTCCCAGGTTCAAGCAATTCTCCTGCCTCAGCCTGCCTAGTAGCTGGGATTACAGGCACCTGCCACTACACACATCTAATTGTTTGTATTGCTAGTAGAAACCTGGTTTCACCCTATTGGTCAGGCGGGTTTCCAACTCCTGACCACAGGGGATCCACCCGCCTGGGCCTCCCAAAGTGCTGGGATTACAGATGTGAGCCACCATGTGAGCCACCATGCCCTGCTTCCACTATTTGCATATCTAAAGACCTCTCAAACACCTTCCAAAACAGAATACTTCCACCTCCTGCTGTCTTTCCCATCCCAATCAATGGTTACTCCAAAATATATTCAAGCTGTAGGTTGTCCCACTGTTTCTGCTTCTACTGCTTTAGTTCTACTGGTTTTTTCTTGGCCTAGAAGACTATTCCATATACTTTCCTTGTTCCTGCGCCTTTCTCCCTGGAAGTCTTCACCTAGCAGCCAGAACCATTCAGATAAAGTCACTCTGTTCAAACCACTCTCTTTCATGGCTCCTACTTTATCTTGCATGAAAGCTGAAGTTGTCAAAATCACTGGCAAGACTCTACAGGTCATGTTCCTGCCTTTTAAATCTCTCTGACCTCAATTAGTACCACTTCCTTTTCATTCGCTTTGTTCCTGCCATGCTGGCTCCTTGTTGCTTCTTTAACAGGAACACGGCAGGGGGCCTCTTGCTAGGGTTTTTGCACTTGAGGCTGCTTCTGCCTGAAAGTCTATTTTCCCAGTTGTCAGCATGGTTTATGCTCTTATATCCTTCATTCCATTCTTAAAGGCCATCTTTTTTGTAAGGTCTACCTATGTATTTAACATGGAAATCTCTCAAGTTCCTAGGACTTCCTATCCTCTACTTCTGCTTTCTCCTTCATCATAGCCTTATCGACTTCTAACAAACTATATGCAGACATCCCTCTGGATTTTCAGGGGATTAGTTCCAGGATCCCTGCACGTACCCAAATCCACTCATACACAAGTCCCACAGTTGGCCCTATGGAAACCACCTATATGAAAAACTGGCCCTCTGTATATATGGACTTCACCTCCTACCAATACAATATTCATGATCTGTCTTTCATTGAAAAGAATCCCTCTATAAGTTAACCCACGCAGTTCAAACTCATGAGTCTCACACTTTCTCCCTAGAATACTTTTTGGCACATTAGATTTTTAATGCATATTTTCAAATAAGTTAATAATATGGAGGCTTGATCTGTGTTTGTACCTTAAAATGTTAGCTAGACAACACGAGGAAAATCTTCCAAATCCCTATCTTCTAGCAGAAATATTGTTCTAACTGAGAGAAAGGAGAAAAAGGCTAGAAAATGGTCAATGCTGCAATGACCAAAATAACTTGATGATTTTGATTATTTCCTGAGTCTCTAGAAGCTTAGTTCTTTTTGCTTTCAAGTTCAGTCGTTTCAGGTATAAAATTGTGTGCATTGTATTACATGACAGTGGTTAGTGAGTAGGTGTTAGAGAAACCAATGAGTTATGTGAACTAATTTACATTAAAATGAAATGCAAAGTTATATGAAATTAAAACATGATATTTCCAGTTTGACTATCTTAATAGTCCTTTCATTTATATGTCAATGATATTTCTGAATCAATAGTAGTAAAATAAGTGTTAGGAAATTAGTGTTGGGATTTGGTTCATAGCTAGAGAATTTTTTTTTATCCAAGTCTATTACTATTGACTTACTTCTGGGACCTCATTGCTAACATCCTGCTAGTAGTTGCTGCGTTTTAATCTCCAGGTGAGTGGAGACAACAAGTTTGGACATGCACACCCAACATCTAACCACAGAGAGTCATGATTCGGTGTCCAAATTCAATTTAAAATTTTGTGTGTTATATCTCACATATTTCATTTAATAGAAGCTGTTTCAATCTATTTCTAGCTAAAGTTATTAGACTTTGTAGAGAATTAAGCTGAAAATGTTTACCCCAAAACTACCAAGATTATACTTGAAGATAAATGCCAAATATCCTTACACTATGAAGTCTCTGTTCTTATCAAACTATACATTTTCATTTCTAAATGTATGCCTGCTTGTATCTTCTTAAGGCGTTTCAATGAAAATAAATTTATATAATGGTAATATAATTTATGTGCATATAAATTAATGTTAAGTTTATAAGAATAATTGATATATTTTATATTTTCTGTTATGTAGTAATTTTATCATTATACATATTATCTAAAAGGTAGTATGCTTTAATAATTTGTTCTTATTTTAAAATGCTTTAAATCTCTTTTAACTTTTTATAAGGTTATAAAATTTGCCATTTTATTTGAAGAGGCAACAAAATTGAGTATATTTTTCCAGTGTATTTGATTGTCTCACTCTAATATGAGAGGAATCATACAGAAACTGCTTTAATATTGGTTATATGGTCTAATTTTCTAAAACAGAGTGGACCATTCAAAGACCTAGCACCACTAGTTTAGATAGAATTCACTAAGCTGTGATGTACCTCAATTTGATCTTATTGTTTAAATTTACATTTAATTTAAAGTGCTGGAAATAGATTTCACAAAGTTATTTCCTGTGCATGCAAATTTATTTAACACAAGTTAAAAAACAACTTTATTGATGTATAATTAAATTGTAAGTGTTCCAGAGATTTGGGCAATGTATTCACACATGCAACCACCAATACCATCAATATAATCAAGAGATATGTAAACAGATATCTATATTGATCTACACACATGTATTCAATTTCATATTTTGGCATATAGTTCTGTGAATTTCGAGACCTATTTAGTATCCTGTAATCACCACTACAATAAGGTTACTGAAGATCCATCACTGAACACTGTCCCCTAATTCCTGTCCTTTACAGTCAAAGCTCCCCATCACAACCTCTGCCAGCCACTCATCATTCTGTCCCTATACTTTTGCCGAGTATCATAGGAGTGGACTCATGTAATATGTAACATTTTGAGAGTGAACTGGCTTCTTTCACTCTACCTAATGCATTTGATATTTCAATAAAGTAGCATTTGTTTTTAATTTATTAGGATGCATACATAAAATTCAGTTTACAATCAGTCATCTTTTTATTTAGGTTTGATCCCGTAGCTATGCTTTGTCTGGTACTGAAGCGTGATAAGTCTATATTCATCAAATATAAAACATGCTATAATTTTTTTGATATCTTGATTGAAAGTACTAAGATATTTTCACTTTTAAAATATTAAATAATTAAATCTAAATTGGGTCTTATATTTCCAAAGCTCATTGATTATTAGGCATACAATGGGCTGACCTTTCCTATTCTCCTCTCAGCTTACTCACAGGGAGGAAGTTTTTCATGTGCTGGTTTGTCTTTTTGAGAAGTCAATTGCAACCTGAGGCTTTCTTGCCTTGGATCTCCTGAGAAACATTATGAGATACAAGGCCTGTTTATTTCTTCCAGGCTTTCATTGTACTGGCAGAGACTGCCCTTTTCCAGATGTCTATTTTATTTCTCAAGTTGTGGAAACTGTTTAAAGGTTAGCAGAATCAAAGATTTAAGTAGAATACATCCTTGGCATAGGGGGCATGAAGGTCATTGCCACATTCCAAAAAATGATTACAATTTCCCATCAGACACTTTTTCAATCTGCCCCTCTTGCTATCAGAAAAGTCAATATTTGCATTCTGTTGAATATGCATGACCACCAGTGTTTGAAGAAAGGGCTACTTGATATACGCACTTCTATGATTATCTTGTTTGCATTCACAAGAAATTATCTGAAAATCCTCTAATGATTCAAAGACTTGCTGTGAGGGGTTATTTCATTATTAGAATTAGTTCTACTGAAACTTTAAATTAGATTGACTTAGCATCTTATATGTCTTAATTTAAAATAAATCACCAGAAAAGGGAAAAATTAAAATATGTGAGAAATAACTTCTTTGCTCATAAAACACTGGATTATATGTGTAAATACATTTTTAATTTGTTATCATATTTCCGATTTAGTTAATCTCTGAAGTATATGCATTCAAGGATTTTTATCTTCCCTGGGGGTTTCTGATATTTTAATCACATTCAACTGGCTTCACTTGAAAATTGTTTAATGTGGAAGTTTTAAACTGATTAACAATTTCCTAGCTTTACTTTGTACAAAAATTTCTTCTCTTTAAAATGTTAGCATCTCTTTGAGAAGTACTGACTGTTGCTGTAATTGTTTTACACATATTCTTTTTTGCCGTAGTTGTTTTTCTGTATCACCGTTTATTTAATGATCCATTTTCTGTTTTCAATGATTCTGTCACCTTACATACAAAAAAAGATACTTTCATCACTTCGCCTATATGTGATTTTCCCATTTTAACCCTCATGTTTTGTGATTTCAAGGCTATAAAAACAAATAAATCTTGCTGAATACCATGGGACAGAAAAACTCCACTTCTCCTAAATCCTATTTACCTTGCCAATTTTGCAAAACCAAAGAAAATGCTATAGCTTTTCTAGTATTAGAGATATCTTTTTTCTCCCATTACTTTTCTCTGTTGCTTATTC
>CM052650.1:147224335-147271791 GCA_028533165.1 Leontopithecus rosalia | reverse complement strand
TTTTTTTTTGTATTTTTAGTAGAGACTGGGTTTCATCATGTTGGTCAGGCTGTTCTTGAACTCCTGACCTCAAATGATCCACCAGCCTTGGCCTCCCAAAGTGCTGGGATTACAGGGGTGAGACATGGTGCCTGGCCTATCATTTATTTTTTAAAGTAATATATATTATTTACCATATACCATGTTCTTAAGTAAATACTGAAATTACAATTGTCAATTGACCACGGTCCCTTTCCCTACCCTCAAAACCATTACATTCTGAGAATAAGGTGTGCAGAAATAACAATGTGATTTAATTGTTTTAAGTATAAGGGTCTGTGGGAATATCGAAGGAATATAGTCACATTTCTCATGGGAAATACCTCATTCCATGTATATCTACATGGAATTTATATATAGTGTATAAAAGCTTTATAAAAAGTGCAGCTTAAATAAGTTGTGACAGTTACACATGATTATGGCAGGTGGTCAGGATAAGTAGTTCCATGGGGGACTCCACATTTCAAGGAATGCAATCAAAACAATGTCTGTTTCATATGAATAAATACATACTATTCAGATTATTAGATATACATGGAATGTAGGCATTTGAATAATGATGCATTCCTAACTATGTAAATGTTCAACTTTCCCTTATGTAATTTTAATATTATTTAATTTATAAAAAGGAACATGTTATCAAAAACTAAGTAGCATTAAGTGTTTTAATATAATGATAGTTAAAGTATAAGTATATGTTTAAAGTATAAGCATGCATATAAGTATATGGATATTTAGAAAGGCAAATTCAAAATTAAATTCCACTATAGGCATTGAGCTTGTCCTTACTGCAGTGAAACTTGAAGACATTGTATTTTTAAGAAATTTATCTTGTTCAAAAACAGACTTCTTTATGTCAAGAATTGAAATTTGGCGTGAAACTGTAACCCAGTTGTGGGATGGAAAGGGGCTCGGCTCCCTCCTGAGTTGGGTGTGCCTAAGGTTCTCCATCTCCCCTGTTCCAGGAATGGCAGGAAAGGCCCTGGAGGTGTGGTGAACTTACCATTCGTATAAATATCAGGCCCAAAAAGCTTAGCAGAAAGCGATTTATTAAGCAGAGAGAGAGAGAGAGAGAGAGAGAGAGAGAGAGAGAGAGATTTCCCAGGCTGCCATGGAAGGGGAATCCAGCTTCCGTTTAGTTGCGGAAGGGAATCCCAGAGAGAGAAATCCACACAGGCAAGGTGCAGGGAACTTTAATCTCGGAGTTTTTCCCGCCCATTCATGTTCTTGTCCAATGAGAGGAGTTCTTTTAAACTTCTGCTGGAGTGATTGATCTTTGACTTTGATATTGGATTGGCTGCCCACCCCACAACCCTCCCAGAGCTTTTCAGGGCTTTTTAAACAAAGAACACCTGGAATTTTACCTAGCCCACAGCGGGAAAGTTAGGCAAAGAACTGTAGGTTCCCAGATGGGGTGCGGATGGAGGCGTGGTGCTGGGAACCTCTTGCCTTTGAAACCACGCCCCTTGTGGACCCACGAAGACAGGTTTTTTCCTTAATACAGTCCCTCAAAGCTATGTAACATTAATAAATGGAATAATTGTGTTAGCCACAAATTTGTCTTATGAGTAACACAATCTTTTCAAAAAAATGAATTATGCTTTTGTTAAGTGATGTAACACATTTCAGTGGAGTTTCATGAAGAATATTAATGTCCTCAAATGTGAGATTAAAGAATCTTACAAGTTTTTTTAAATTTTGTATTGAGATATAAAACAACCAAATCAGCTTTGATGGCATCTTGGCTTGCAAGTAATCTTGGGTAAATATAAGAATTATTCAGAGAGGTGAAACCCCATCTTTACTAAAAATATGAAAATTAGCTGGGCATGGTGGCACATACTTGTAATCCCAGCTACTTTGGAAGCTGAAGCACAAGAATTTCTTGAACTTGGGAAGCAGAGGTTGCAGTGAGCCATGATCATGCCACTGCACTCCAGCCTGGGCAACAGAGTGAGACTCTATCTCATATATATATATATGTATACAATTCAGATAATATGTTTAAGAGAGAGAGCAAGGCATAAGAGGAAGAGATTCTAAAACCCATTTATAGAGATTTTGATTTAGTTCTAACTGGGGCCAGGAATCTGAATTTTAAAAGCTATCCTGGTCATTCTGATATATAGTGAAATTTGTACCACTGCTATACTAGTAAACACATTAAGAATACTTTTATCTTAATTTTAGATATTAAAATAAGCACACATTGATTACCGTTAACATCATTGTAATCTTTTTGAAATGACTGATGATTTGTGAACTAAAGTAAGTTAAAAATAATGGAACTCTACTGGGGAGGCTAAGGAGGAAAGATTGTTTGAGCTCAAGAGTTAGACAGATTAGCCTGGGCAAGAAAGTGAAATATAGTTTAAAAAATAAATAATAAAACAGCATTATAGAAACCTGATCTTAAAGTAATGGAATTATTTCTACTGTATTTTGTATTTCTTCTTATCGAGATTTATCTGCAACAATTTGAGAGAATAAAATAAATACATGTATAACATTCATGCAATAGGTACTGATAAAGTATTTTTTAACATGAATACAACATAACATGTATAAATATTTAAAAATATTCGCAAAAGTAAAAATCAAAGCTACTTCAGAAAAACATGGCAAAAATCAAAAAAACAAAGATCTATAGCAGATAAACTCGAAAGCATATAATTCTAATCAATTTCTAGTTGATTTCACTTTACATATTACTCTGTTAGAAAAGCATTATTAGTAAGTTTCACGATAGAAATAAAAAATTATAGAGAAATCCATATTTCAAACAGGTAGCATGACATGCAATATAAAATGAAAGTTAAAGCCCCTTTGCAACTGTTAGAATATTGCATTTTGTAATATTTTAAACTTAATTATGAAAGCATTAGGAGAAATAGGTTTATCAGATTAAGTATTTAAAAGATTTAGGATTTAGATATTGTCTTCAATAAAAGTAAAAGAAAATAGAAGAGAGCAATTTTGTATAAAATCTTTTTTCAGAAAAGTTTTTTATTGATATTGTCAGTTTTATGCAATCTTATGAACAGACATGGAGTATGTTTCAGGATCTAAAAATTCAATATAGAAATTCAATACTGGAAACCAAGAAGTATAATATCATTTTTAGGGGACTCCAAATCATGAGAGTTTAACATGAATTATATAATTTTGTGCCATTTGGTTTTCAGAAGTTTTATTTGCATGCCCTAAGGTTATTTTGGTGGGAAATACTGAAAAACATATATATATATATATATATATATATATATATATATATATATGATATGTCTTAATTTTTTGATTTGTAAATGAGTGTCCTGGGCTTTATTTTAATCATTCCTTTGTCATTTTCATGAAATGCATAGATCTTTAAAACTCTCTGAGGGAAGACACATATTTCATATTAATGATAAAATAGCGAGTATAAATCTCAAACCACAGATATAAGCTTTAAAAAATATTCCTATAATTTGTACTTCAAAGTCATGTTACATTGGGTTAGCAGGAAATACAAGTTGTTCTTGCTTTCTGCCAGCAGTCCGTATTTCTGCTTTTGTCCTTAAAGGCATCTAAACTAACTACATAGCTTGGCTTGTTTACCTTTGTAAACAAAAAAACAGGAAGGGAAGAATTTTACAGACAAATTTTGCTCTCTTGGCTGCCTCAAAAGTCCATCGAGACAAGTAGACACAGCTTGCTACCTGCTTGGATGGAAGTTATAAAAGATGGAAAGGAAAAATTTCACACAGACACACCCCTGACTTGGCAGAAAATCATTCTATCACTTTCTAATGTAGCACTTATAATTGATGTGAATGATGGTTTCCTTAGAAGTTCATCTTTCTTCATGCTGGAAAAACCTTCTTGACAGTGTTTTTTCTCCTGGTTTGTCCTAATTTGTCAGTGTAATACATACAAAAACTGGAACTTTCCTCAATTTCTCTGATTAGCTTATCACTTGCTCTAATCATAACTTTGTTTTTTTTAAGGTTAAAATACCAAAGTATAGTATTTGGGTTGGATTTGAATATGATACTAATGTAGAAGTTTCCAAAACCAAGGAAATGCAGGGCATATTTTGATGGTAATTAAGTTCGATGTATAAACAGTATTGTATTCAGTGTCACGATATAACTAATGTGTTGTAGGCATTATCAAAATCTTACATTCCAAAGAATAATATGTAGGCCTAACAAGGGGTCTATGAATATTTTTAGCAAATCAATGAGTGAAAACACTGGTAGTTCCTTTTGTAACTTTTCTTAATTTATTATCAAAATAAACCGTAGTCAAAAGGATATAATTGCTGTGCATATAAACATGAACATTATAATTCGGTGTACATATGTTAAGTCAGATATTCAAATATTATTCATGTATTCAAAACTACATTAGAGAGGAATCCTTTTATATGCATATAGATGGTGTTTTGTGTTTTCTAAACAAGGAGATATGTAACACAAGTGTGGCCAGGAATATACAAAGAAATTAGTAGAATTCAGCAAAAACACAGGAGTAGGAAAATAATTTGTTTTTCTTTTCTTTTTTTTTGAGACAAAGTTTGTTTTTCTAAGGTAAACTTTGTTTCCCTTATCTCTAACTATGTGGTG
This sequence comes from Leontopithecus rosalia, assembly GCA_028533165.1. Classification (NCBI taxonomy): domain Eukaryota; kingdom Metazoa; phylum Chordata; class Mammalia; order Primates; family Cebidae; genus Leontopithecus; species Leontopithecus rosalia. The sequence continues at coordinate 147,267,145 of CM052650.1, read as the reverse complement.
AAGAAAAATGTCACTTATGCATAGAAAACCATTCTATTTTCTAACTGCTAAGTGCCTCTTTATTCTCACAACAAACGTTTTTACAGGTTTGGTTTCAATTTCTTATGAATACTGCCAGCAGGAGGAGGGTCCACAATAGTTCCTTAAAACAAGCATTGATCCTAAATAAAAAATCAATGAGTCATATCTCCTTTGTGAGACTTGTTTTCACAAGGTGACCTCCTAACCTGGACTGACTTAACAAAGACCAGGTCTCAAAAAGCTGCTATTTCTGTTGTTATACATGAGTCAATGTGTCATACTTGGAAATCATAGCCTAACCCTCAAGTAAATTGCGGTAGCTGAAATTTGGTCTTTAGCATCCACTAGAGCCATAAGCATAACAAACTGGACTCTAAAATTTCATGAATCGAGAAGAAATAAGTCAGAATTAATGAACTAGATTTTTTGAGAATTTTATAATAGTTAAAATTTTCCAAAATATCAATTCTGGACAGAAAAAACTTGAATTAATTTAAGGTAACTAAAGTTATTTTTATAAAAATCAGTTATGGTCACCATTATTATATAAATATACAGTTTAAACATGTAAAGGAAGTATATTCATTTTCGAAGTTTATTTTAATGTCAATATTTATAATACATATGCTGGAACAAATACTAAAATGGAAGAAATGTTCTTAAACACTAAAATATTAAGTTGAGGACCAAGTTAAAGACCAAAAAGGCAAAAATCCAAACTTATATTTCAAAGTATGTTTACAAAGTACCTACATTAGCAAAGTATCTGGACTAGCCATGTGCTGTGTGTTGAGAGTGTAATTATATGTCATTATGGACACACAAGAAAGTATAATGCCATTATCATTACAGTAAAAGAGGAAAATATGGGAGAAATATGGTCAATATACATGTAAAAACTAAAAACGACAAGTGGTATTTTATGCCAGTTACTGACACCTGCAGAATTAAGGTCATGAAATGGTGAAAATTTTAACATTTCTGGTTGTAGCATATAAAAAGACGCAGAGCTTTGCTAGATAATCCCTGGAAGTCTTTTCATTACTCTGCTTTCTTCCTGGAAAGTTAGTATAAAATATATGATTACCATTGTAATAGCAAAGCAGTTTCATTATCTTTTAATGGATCTAACTTCTGGTAGAGAACGTGTGTTGTGCATGCTAGTGAATTTCAATTGAGAAAGCTAGGATTTTTGTATCTGTATTTCAGCAAGGAGGGAGCACATGAAATTTAGTTGTTTGTCTCATCAAATCTTTTCCTGTACTGATTTTTCAAAAATGGATATCTTAGAACTACAAAGTATTCTTTGGCATTTGGCAGGAAAAAGAATAAAGGTTACATACAGGCTAAGTTTTGCAAAAATTACTTAAAGAGTGGCTGGGCACAGTGGCTCAGTCCTGTAATCCCAGCACTTTGGGAAGCCAAGGCGGGCGGATCATCTGAGATCAATAGTTTGAGACCAGCTTGGCCAACATGTAAAACCCCATCTCTACTAAAAACACACAAAAAAATAGCCAGATGTAGTCCCCACTACTTAGGAAACTATGCAGGGAAATTGCTTGAGCCCAGTAGGTGGAGGTTGTGGTGTGCCGAGATCACGCCACTGCATTCCAGCCTAGTGGCAAAGTAAAACCCTGTCTCAAAAAAAAAAGTTACTTGAAGAAAGTACAACGGAGTTATATTTATTATTAAATCTCTTTGATGTGTCCATATGTTTAGGAGAAGAGGTTGGTCTCTCTAGAGATGAATTTTTAGATCAAGTAGAAGATAAAATTACTACTCACTTTCCCTTAATTTCTACATGATATAGATTATAAATGAGAGACAAAAGACTAAATTGAGGATTATATGAATAAAACAAGGAAGAAAGAGAATATGAAAATGTAGAGAGAGAATTACAATAAGCAAAGAAAGAAACAACTGGGAAGGAAAAAAAACTAATTGCTGTGTTTATGAATAAGGGAAACAAAAGAACAGGTGCCAGGGTGTCATAGATATCAATTGTCATCGTCCTTTGGTCTTAAGCAGCTGTTCTTCTCCCCCAATGTTACTTTTTAAATCCTCTGTCTCTTGATAATTTATTCAGTTCTGTAAGCTATCTTCCTCCCTCCCTCTCTCATTCCCTCCCTCCCCCTCTCTTGCTGCTCTCATTTTTCTTTTTCTTTCTTTCTTTTTTCATTCTCTTTTTTCTTTCTTTCTTTCTTTCTTTCTTTCTTTCTTTCTTTCTTTCTTTCTTTCTTTCTCTTTCTTTTCCTTTCTTTCCTTCTTTCTCTTTCTCACTTCCTTTTTTCTTTCTTCTTTCTTTTCCTCTTGCTTTCTCTGTCTTTCCTTCTGTTTTGTATTTTTTGTTTTTAATTTTTTTCATGGGAAATGATTTGAGAACTTTTGGATTTTAGAAAGAAAAAGATGCATCATAATGTTGAATTTGCATTGGAGACATCTGTAATAAGTCATTATATATATTTCTTAAGTCTGTCAGTCTGTCCTCCAGTTAAGACCAAGAAGCAGTCACTCATTATGGAATTGAACATGCATAGAACACATACCTTGATTTTTAAGTACCAATCCCCACCAAAATGTATAGAACACATACCATGCATAGAACACACACCTTGATTTTTAAGTACCAATCCCCACCAGAGGTAATTGAAAAAACAGGAGATTCCAGATTTGGGCAGCAATACATACACTGTTATCACAGAAAGTAAATAAATACTGAGAAAACATAATATAATGCAAAGAGAATATAATAACCAGTGTTATAGATACTCCTTGGTACAGTTTGATATTATTTACATTTCAAAAAGAATAATGATGGAAATATACTGTAAAATATTGAATAAACTCAACTGTTACTCACAAAAATGAGGAAATGACAGAGAGAGAGAGACAGAAAGGAATGGGGGGAGGAAGATTTCTTTTTAAGACAAGCTAATAAATGGAAGGAGGACAATATCAGAAAATCATTATTTTGCAAACCGCAAGATGATTACTGAATCAAGTAAATATCAGTATATTTGATATTCAAGTCTTATGCATTCTTATGTTATGGCATATACAAAGCACATTTATTTTTCTCTCATATATCCATGGGTCAACTGAGATTGTGATTTATTCCAGGCACAAATTGAGTTCAGATCTATGCCATATAATTCTTATTCTTCTTGAACCAGTGTTTATCATATCAAGTCGTATTCTTCTTCTGGTCAAAGGAAAGAGTGCAGAAGAATAAGCCAAAATGGGCAAGGATATTTTAAGCCTCTGACATCCCATAGACCAAAGTAAGCCACCTCACCAAGTACAGGTCCAAGAAGCAGGAGTAAATACTTGATTTAATACACTAGCGTGGGCTAATCTGTATGATAGTCTGAAAATGTTTTGGACCTTGGGATATTCACATTTAAATTATGCCCTATAGATGAGGCATTTGGCTCAGAGAGAAAAATAATGTGTTTATTCCATGAATGTATCTTGTAGTTACTGTTTAAGTGATAAAACTTAGAATAATCAGTGATAAAAACCTGATATTATATGTCAGCTGATATGATACACTATCACTTCTAAAGTAATCTTGCTCAAATAAGTAATTTACTTTAAATTTAATTATAAGAAAACAGGCAAATCTAAAATGTAGAAAATTCTAGAAGACAAGTGGCTTTATAATGTTCAAAACACATAATAAAACACAAAAGTATTATACTACAGAAACTAAGGAGCCATATCAGTGAAATTTAAAGTGTATTGTTAAATCAACATGAATTTTCTATAGTGTGATAATAATACCATATGTAGAAGACCATCATTATTCTTATAAATGATGAAATATTTGGGGGTAAAGTTCATGACATTTGCTGCTTATTTTCAAATAAATTCATAGAATGTGGTAAAATTTAAAACTATTCTTAGGTAGTAAATAAATAAAACAACATGAATAACATTTTAAATAAAAATAAAGCATATTAATCAGTTTAGTTTAAATAATTAATCAACAGAAAAAAGTTATGTCTGAATAACCTTAAATGTCTGGTAAAGGGTTTTCTGGGTTTTTTTCTTTGTTTTATTTTGTTTTGTTTTCCCCATTGAAGTTATTAATATCTTATATCAATAAGTTCACAAAATATATAAAGCACATAAACATATAAGCATACATTTGGATATTTCATGTTATACTTTACGTAAATGAAGCATAAATAAGGTTAGGTCTAGAAAACTATTATGATTTGTGTATATATATTAAGAACTCTGATAAGCCATTACTTTCAGTGGTTGTTGCATACAAACCGGACTGTACAGGCACAGCAAGTTGCCTCTGGATGTTCACAATTTAAAAGAAGGTGGAAAGGCCAATATTATTAATATCATTTTGATATTGTCAGTACAATGACATGAGCAATAAATGGATTTTGCATTGTTATGACAGCATCAAGATACATCGCAGATTTTATATGTTAATTACTTGTGTTAATGTAAACAGCTGAATAAGCATTCTGAATTATCAGTCCCTGGACTGACATATAGATTAATATAGAATATTGCATCCATGGAGCCTTTTGGTCAGTCCACTTCTGCTTTGGTGAATTGTGGCTGATTATAAAGGGATGTTGGGTTCACTTATAACTGGATTTGAATTCCAATTTCTTGTTACTGATTTCATGATGGACTCAAAATAACGTGATGAAATAATTTTTGGCTAAAATTTTTTTAAATAATAGATTATTTTCAAATTGTGGTAAAACATGCAAAACAAAATTAACTATTTAAATGAAATTTGAATGTAGAGTTCCAAAGTGTCACATATATTCATCATTTTCTTTATAAAGTCTGTATGATAGATGACATTTTCAATTACGAACTTTTGTAACAATTATAAAATTTTGATCTATTATGTCCCATTTCTTCTCAGGGATTGTAACTTCTTCTCAAGGAACGTAATTTCTTCTCTGTTTTTAACAATAATATGTCATGAAATGTTTTACAATGAGTTTTCTTCCCATTACTTTATAACTGTCCTTACCTGAATTGATAAAATAAAGATAGCCATTATAGTCTCCATGGAAAATAGAAAAGATGCTGTGTAGTTCCAAAGAAAATTGGTTATCTCGATATCAACAAAGGTTCAATCATAGAAACTTAGTCTTGAATGAATTTATAGTTCTCATTTGTATAGAATAGAATACTTTCCTCTCCTGTTCCGGAGGTCCCTTGGGGTTGACTGGACTCCTAGATTTCTAACTGCACCTGATTAACCTAAAATCACCTAATAAACATTTAAAAACGAATAATACCTGTGTCCCACACTGAGAAATTTTGATGTTTATTAATTGGGAGAAAGTATATCTTATTTTTCCTTTACCAGCCCTAATGCATATCTTGTATTAATCACTCTTAATATAAGGATCATCAAGGAGAGGTCTTCATGATTCGATGTAGTGAAGAAAGTAAGACGTAACAGCATTAATTCCCCGTCTCTGTAATCTGTCTTTCTGCCAAAGGAGATCATGCTTATACTCTTGTTTCCCACTTGAGATGAAATATGAGTGGAGATGAAATGCTTAGAGGTAATCTTTAACTGACTCTGACTTGGCCCCTGCTTTTATTTGATTGTTCAATAGTAAGTAGAAGCTGGGTCGCGTTACAGCACACACAGTTAAGCTTTTTTCACGCTCTTGTCATCAGAATTGGCTATCCCTTCAGTGATGTAACTTTCCTACCATCACAGCAAGTCGGAGAATTTCTCACTGGACAGAATTACATTTTGAACATTTAAAAAAAACACTCTGTAATAGGCATAAAACTATTTTTTATGTATTAACTCATTTAATCTTTCTTATAATCTTATGGTGATATACATAATTACACTTATTTAGTATTGTTTCTATTGCTAGTGAAGAATTATCCACTGCTAATGAAGAAATTGAAGCATAGCTTTGTTGATTTCAATTGTCCAATAATTTGAAATACTTAATTATTCCATGTATTAACTACCCTTAATGTACTATCTGCAGCGGAAATGTGTATTACTTCTAGTTTCTCTTACACTTACAATCAAAATATTTAACAGAATGGGGCTAGCATAGAGCTCAGAAATATTTACAGACCTCACAGCTTCATTCGATGCTATTTAAATATACCCATATCATCTTTCTTTGTTGGGCGAAATCAGTGCAATTAAAACTGTCACGATATAAAGTTCACTAAGTAATACACAAAACATGAACCTCTTTACCAAATACTGATTTCATGGATAAGAAGATAATCTGAAGCAAAACACTACCAAAGGAGACTAAAGGGAGGCTGGAGAAATAGTTAAGAACCATGCATGTAGATTTTGAGGTCATATAAGAAAACATCAATTCCTGAGAATCAATGAGAAGCCATTCAGGGAAGTATTTTAAGCAGTACATGCAGTTGAAAAATAGAGGCAGGGATATGATTGTTTGCATTTTTTATAAACAACTGTGGCTAAATGGTGATGAATGTTTTAGATGGTTGTTAGAGGAGATGCTATTAAAAAAAGTAGTCCATGGGAAAGTGCTGGCACTGTGTTTTCTATTTCTGGTAATAAATTATCACAAACCTAGATACTTAGAGCACATTTATATGTAATAGATGTGGCAAAGTTTAACTGGGCTCTTTGCTTTGGATCTCTCACATGCAAGGTGTTAACCACGGCTGGGGTTTTACCTGATACTGTAACTGGGGAAGAAGGATCCACTTACCCGCTGACTTTGTTGTTGACATAATTCAGTTTCCTGAAGGCACGAAACCTGTTCCACTAAGGGCCTTGGTTCCTTGCTGGCTGTTGGCCAGAAGTCATCCTCAGTTCCTTGCCACATGGGTCACTCTATGCAGCAGCCCACAACATGGGAGCTTGCTTCAGCAGAGCAAGCAAGATAAAGTCTGCTAGAAGATGGATGTCAGAATGTTATGGTGTCCCATTATGTTTTCTACATCACATTATTGAATCACATGGGTTGGTGGCTCACACCTGTAATCTCTGCAATTTAGAAGGCCGAGGTGGGTGGATCACCTGAGGTCAGGAGTTTGAGACCAGCCTGACCAACACAGTAAACCCCCATCTCTATGAAAAATGTAAAAAATTAGCTGGGCCCAATGGCAGATGCCTACTTACTTACTAGTAATCCCAGCTACTTGGGAGGCTGAGGCAGAATTGCTTGAACCCAGGAGGTGGAGGTTGCATTGAGCCCAGATTGTGCCACTGTACTCCAGTCTGGGCAACAAGAGTGATACTCCATTGGAAAAAAAAAATAAGCAGCAGCATGTCACAGTTTCTTACCAAAATTAATGAGAGAAGTGGAGCAGTGGCCAGAAGGAATTATGTGAGTGAATGAATACCAGCAGATAGCTGTCATTAAGGACCATCTTAGAGACTGTACACCACAGTAACTTTGACTTGGTATGGTTATTGGTGGTGGAAAGTTGATAGAGTTTTGAGATAATTAGAAAGCATCATCAACTGGGAAACAGATTGAGTAAGGTAAGAATGAGAATAATTTCAATACCCTACAATCAATTGGAGAAAAGATGTTGCAATTTACTAACATAAAATCAATATTTATTTATATAAGTATTTGAATTTTGAGGGTATGTTAAAATTAATATGTCTGAATGTCTTTTGCATTATGTCAGTTGATAGACCATGATTGATGTCCTTGTGTGCTGACATTTAAGATCAGGAAATTTATAGTTTTTAAATAATTAACCCATATTATGTATTTAAATATTTTCCCCAGGAATACTTAGGTAATTACACTTCATATTTTATGTTCCTGGTTACCTCCTAGTAGTAATGCCTGGCAATTGATCTACTTCTTCAGAGGAGAGAACTTCATGTATGAGGTTGTATTCTCTGGGATTGTTGGAGAGAGGAAATGTGAATATAATTAAAAGGTGTGAATATAATTAATTAATCTTATATTTGCATAGGATTAAACAAAATGTTTTTGAATTTTTAAAACATGTTCTGGGAATACTTTAATATAGGATTTGTAATGTAAATTTATGGTATTTTAAAGTAGAACCATATAAAATTTCTGATATTTCAACATTTGTGACCTAATGAAAAGGGATGTTTTACAGGGATGCTACATTATCAGAGATGTGATAATATATTATCAGAGATGACCATCAATCTGCTAGAAGAAGTCTAATCTGAGAACTCTCCTCCATTTATCACATGAAATCTTTAGTCTGTCATAGTATATTAATGAAATACTAAAAATTTGAATATTTGCTATGGCTATTATGATATGGCAGTAACTGACATCTACATTAGTAGGAAATCATTATTGTTTCCTAATAATTTATATACACAGCTGAAAAAGTAATTTCTTAGTGACGAGCCCCCTCTTTTTTTATGTAATTGTCTTACATAAAGAGAGTACACAAATGAAATAGAATCCATACCTGGTATGAACTGTAATTTATTCATGATTCACTTGAAATTCATTGTTCAAATATAACTGATATAGTTACATTTGCTTAGAATACAAATTAGTCTTCAATCATCTACTGAATTTTTTTTTTTTTTTGCAATTCAGAGACTGTATTCTGAATACTTGTGTACTTTGCCATGGGGATTTTATTTCTAATATTCTGTTTTTAATGGGCCTTTTCTTGAACAAGGATTACATTTTTATACCTTTTAGAAAACTTTCTGAGTAATATTCTAACCTCAGAGTTTTTGTACAGGATGGAAAAGCTCTGTTTCCCACTGTACAGATGCCTTCTCCATAAGGCACGTTTTACTTTTTTCTCTTAGTTTAATGTGGACACCAGAGTCTAGAAATTTGTGATGTGATTTTAAGTAAGGTTTTTTAAAACGTTTATTTTTCAACAGGATTTAATATGCCTTAATGACATTTTTCAGTATTGCATTTCAAATAATTAAGTATGGGTCACAAATCTGTATTCCTCCCCAGTGTTCTTTTCCTCCTAGACCGAAACTCTTTTTGATATTCAGAATTAATTAAAGTGTTTCCATATTGCAATAGGTCCCTTATAGTCCTGGAAAATATTATTACTGATACATCAAGATAAACTTGCTAAATGTAGAATAAGACCAGTGATTTTAAATCCTTAGGGTTTTAAAATCTATCCCTATGTTTTTATTCCTATCTCAGTGATCTTAACTTAGGTCCTCATTACCTTCATCTGGACTATTTTAATAGTGTAAACAAGGCTTTAATTTTACTCTTTCTTCCTGAAAGACACCTTCTACATTATTACAAGTGTTCATAAACAAATCAATCAAAACATCACATAATTTTCCTTGAGAAACTTACTGACTCCTCATCAAATCCAGTCGAATTTTTTCTTTTCCTTCTTTCTTTCTTTTCTTTATCTATTTTTTTTTTTTTTGGAGGTGAAGTTTTGCTCGTTGCCCAGACTAGAGGGCAATGGTGCAATCTGACTCACTGCAACCTCTGCCTCCTTGGTTCAAGTGATTATCCGGCATCAGCCTCCGGAATAGCTGGGATTACAGGCACTCACCACCCACCTCCCGGCTAATTCGTTGTATTTTTAGTAGAGAAGGGGTTTTACTATATTGGTCAGGCTGGTCTCAAACACCTGACCTTAGGTGATTCACGCACCTCCCAAAGCGCCCAGAACACAAGGGTCTGGTCCTCATCAACCTCTTGAGCTCGCACTCTTTTACTCTTGGCATCGACTTCTACACTACAGAAATGCTAAAATAACTGCATTTTTCAATCCCATACCATATCTTTATCTTCTTGAATCTTTATTTCCTCTGCCGGTATTATTATCATCCCTCATTTCTTATTCAGCCTTTTTAAATTCTTTTTTTTTTTTAATGATTGGGGTCACACATCAGTTTCTCCAAAAACATATTCATCCTAAGTTGTGTTTCTTCTGTTTGCCTGCAGCATGCCACAAACATTAACAGGTTTTCTCTTTCTATTTGACAGGAAATAATTGTGTATTATACAGCTGGTTGCATTTTGTATCCAGTGGAAGACAGAATTACTTCATTTTTGTTTTAGTATTTTGAAAATATTTTGTATCACTGTATGTTTTACTTAAGGTCTTAAGGTCTAACTTCACAGCCAGGGGGATATATGATAACTTGATTTTTTTCCAAAACAAAATAATTCTGCTATTTATTTTTGCACATCAAATTTTTTTACATGGTCCTGTAGACAGATGGCTGCCCTCACCTATAGTGTCTTAATTTTCACTTTTCATTTCTCTAGAAGGCTGAAAATCAGATAAACCAGATAAAATATGTCATTTTTAACACTTAGGTGGATAAAATAATTTGAGAGATATAGGGAAAGAAAAAAGTAAAGTAATAGAGACAGTATGAATTAAATATATTTGTCTATACTTACTAGATCATATGACAGAATAGATAAATCAACTGATAACTGTATTCTATCAAAATAAGTATGGAGGAGTGTGTTTTATTCTCTCTCTCTCTCTCTCTCTCTGTGTGTGTGTGTGTGTGTGTGTGTGTGTGTGTGTGTGTGTGAGTGTGATGGTGTTTCACTAACTCTTGTCCAGGCTGGAGTGCAATGGCAGGATCTCGGCTCCTGGAAACCTCAGCCTCCTGGGTTCAAGTAATTCTCTTGCCTCAGCCTCCTAAGTAGCTGGGATTACAGGTACACACCACCACGTCCAGCTAATTTTGTATTTTTGGTAGAGATGAGGTTTCTCCATATTGGTCCGGCTGGTCTTGAACTCCCGACCTCAAGTGATCCACCTGCCTTGGCCTCCCAAGTGCTGGGATTACAGGCTTGAGCCACTGCGCCCAGCCTATTTTTCTTTTTCACATCTAGGTGGGGTATACAATTCCAAAATATAAAGCCCCTCCAACTTACACAGTGGAATCCAGTTGATGTGATAAAAACTTTCATGGCAAGGTGGTCCTAAGTTCATGGATCTTGGAAATTTATTTTATATAGGGAGAAGGCCTTGTGCATGTGTGTGTGTGTCGGGGGGGGGGGTTTGGGTGGTAGCAGCAGGTATAATAATCTGCTTTCTTAAAATCTTTTATGACAAGAGATCTGTTCCCGTCTTTTTGTTGTTGTTGTTAGAGATGGAGTCTTGCTCCGTCACCCAAGCTGGAGTGCAGTGGTGCGATCTTGGCTCATCCTGGATTCAAGCAATTCTCCTGCCTCAGTCTCCCAAGTAGCTGGGACTACAGGCACAAACTGCCACGCCTGGCTAATTTCTTTTGTATTTTAGTAGAGATGAGGTTTCACCCTATTCCCCAGACTGGTCTTGAACTCCTCAGCTCAAGCAATCCACCCACCTCAGCCTCCCAAAGTGCTAGGATTACAGGAGTGAGCCACCTTGCCCAGCCTTTCCTTTCTTTTAATGTCCAAAAGGATGAATAAGCTGAAGCTCAAGTGACCATATTTGGCTCAATATAAACCAAATATTAGCCTTGAATAATCAAGATTCTAGCAACAAGTCTTGGCTGGCAATATGTGATGTTGCTTGTCACTACAGGTGTTCAAACATACATGGAATGATTGTTAGTTTACAATGCTGTTGAGAAAATTAAAATATATCAAATGAATCGTTGTTTTAGAACATTTCTGGGGTCCCTTCTAAACTCCAGGTTACCACATTTTTAAAATGTCTCCTCCCAAATGTATAGTTTAAATATTAAAAGGTGGAGTTCTGTCCTAGATTTCCGCTATGAGAAAAAATAATATTTTATATTTCTCCATTTACAAATGTGCCACATTGCATATAAAAGTAACACAGTTATTTGATTTATAAATCTACTGCTTTTCAACTCTGTGTGTTTTTATATCTTTTATAGACATACTTATCTCAGAGATAAATAAGACAATTTTTTTCAAAGAGATTGCATTTATATTGTGCATCTGTATTTAATTTTATCCTCTTAACTAATAATGAAGACATACTTCTCTTTCAAGCAATTTTTTCTAAAATTCTTCGGCCAAATACTGAATTTTGCTTGTATTACATCACTTAGAACAAATTTTCTTGTATTTTACATTCAGAACAATATATTTTACACATGAGCAAATTGATGTGTGGCATAATTCACTGGTTACCAATAGTTGCAAAGGTAAAAAGTGAAGGAATGGATATTTAACAAAGTCAGAAACACACCAAAGCCCTTGTTCTCAACAACTATAGTTTGTTTAAAACAAACAAATAAACAAAGTAAATACACAAGCATTTATTTTCTTTTTGAAATATTCTTAAGCACAGAAGATTTTAAAGACAAACTCTTGAGGAAAATTATCTAGTTTATTTTCAACATAAAATATTATCACTTTCAAAATTTGTTTGTAAGTTATATTAAGATATTTCTTTAAATATGATGGTTTGAAATTCCTCAGTCAGCATTTTAAATTATTTATTAGCTTGAAAAAATAAAAAAATGTTTTTATTTTAAATAAATAATACAGAAGGCTCTTTAAACCTAGTAATCTCAATAATAAATGGCTTTAGAAAGAAAAGCCAACTTATTCTGCAAAAGCTATCACTCCAAATTGATAACGTCAGAGAATGGTTTTATCTGGACTTAATTTTCAGAATACTTTCAACATAACACAAAAGATAGGTTTTAGGTTATGTTTACATCATTTAACCAATCAACAACTTACAAAGTTATTTCATATTACTGAATATTTTTTTCTTTTCCTTAAATCTAGGCACTATCCTTTTTTAACTTTCCTATTCATGAGTTTTTGTTTTGTTCTGCTTATTATTTTTTCTATTTTCATTATTTACTCCTTTTCTTTCTTTCCTTCCTTTTTATTTTTCTGTTTTTGTGGTTTATTTTTGTTGTCTGTGTTTTGCTGAGGAAAATATCGGTTCTTTTTAGGGTATACGAAAGTAGGCTATTTTCTTGTTTCTAGCTCAGTACAGCTTCCAGATGAGTCAAAGAAAATTTTGTAAGTGGAGTTTCTCAACAATACTCAACAGGGATATGTAAAATGCTTCAACAGCTGTGGCTCCAGCCTGGACAATTTCAAGATGATGTAACAAGGTGACTATCTCAGCTAAACTAACTAAAATTTTCATCAAATTATGATATTTGAGTAACGTTATAAAATAGTGTTCCTAAGAGACAATTTTTTGGTAAAACATAAACCCAAATCATTTAATTAGTTCACTTTATACTGAGAGGGTTAGCAAGTTTGTTATGTCTAAGTTGTGACTAAGTCTGTCTTGTATAAACTATGTCCACTGTAAAAGTTCTAGATTTTTTACATTTCAAGCAAACTTGGTCATTAATTTGAGTTAACTAAAGCATTATTTTAGAAAAATGGAATAGATGTACCCAGATATAATCATGAAAGAAGATTAAGGAAGAGTTTCCACATGTGTTTGCTAGGGCTACCATAACAAAATACCAATGACTGGGTGACTTAAACAACAGAAATATGCTTTTTCACAGTTCTGGATGTTTGAAGTTCAAGACGAACCTGTCATCAGGGTCGGTTTCTTCCGAGAGCAGCGAGAGAAGAGTCTGTTTCAGACCTCTCTCCTTGCTCAGCATATGGCCATGTTTTCTCTGTGTCTTCATGTCAGGATGATGTGTACATTATTTCTTATGTACATTCTTGTGTTCAAATATCTTCTCATAAGAACGCCAGTCATATAGGATTACCATCCATTCTATACCTCATATTAACTTTATCACCTCTGTAAAGACCCCATTTCCAAATATAATCACAGTCTCCATCCTGGGGTTTTGTACTTTACATTTGAGGGATGCAATGCAGCCAATTATATGCTTATTAATATAAATTTCCTTAAGTGTCCATGAAATTGTCTTGCAGAAGATTTCCGGAGTAATTAATTCATTTAGTGTTTTTTAAATAGTTAGCTATACAGAATGGGAATTTAGTAAAACTGAGAATAGACATCTAGAGATCAACACAATTAGGATACATGGTCTCCAATTGTAAAGTTCCAAGCCAAGTTTCAGCATGAACTGAAGTTTAGGTTCCACAACCTCACTTATTGTTCATGCCTTAGTAGGAAACTTACTATGAATTAAAGAAAATACATTGTTTTCTTACAATAATGCTGTGCTTCTTACCATAAGATTTCATTGGAGCCAAGTTGTCTTTGTAGCAATAAGAAAATTATATCTATAAACCCACTTATATATTCTCACACAAAATTAGAATTTATCACACGTATACATGCATACTATAATATACTAAGTCCTAGCTGTTTTACATATTATCTACCTTACCTGGGGTAGTGAATAGTCCTTAAGTTTATAAGCTAAGTATGTAGGAACTTTATAAACAATGACAGATGACTCATACTCTACTGATAAATGGTGAAAAAACAAACACTTCCAAGGCATTTAAGTTGAATTTCTTAAACACTTACAATGGGACAGTAGTGAAAAATGACAATCCCTGCCATCTCCTCACCCATTAAGTGCCTCAGCCCAGCGCAGCCTGAACCAGTGAACAATATGCCCAGCATTAAGCAAGTTATGATTTATCACTTTCTGGTACATTTAACTATCCTTTGTAAGGATAACAGGAAGAAAAGTTACAAAATAGGATAGCCTCCACAGTAGATTTGTAGGTCACAGTCCTTCCTGGTTCATTTCCACTAGGCATAACACCCATGTGTTAAGACAAATTCCATCTGCTCTTCCTGGAAACTCTGTGCCACTACATAGTTTACTAACAAAAAATGCTGAAATGAATAAATAATTATATCAAAAGTAAAAGATAGAAGACACACACAGATCAATCGTCACCCCTTCTCTAGTCCAAAAATTCCACTTACTTTTCCAAGGTGAAGATACCAAAACCCTTTGAGCCTGTCTTGGACTTCTTCCAAAGTAGGGTTGCTGGATAATATATGTACATAAGATATGGAAGGAGTATAGATACTCTCTAGTCCTATCAATTTGGAGCACTTGTAAGAGTGTCTAGAGAGTGGCCATGTGCTAGAGATTCTGAAAATAATTTTAAAACAGGTCATGGATATTGAATGGAAGTTTAGGTCAAGTAATAACAGGAGTAGACCCATTGGAGACATAAAGGATATATAGAGATATAAAGGTATAATAAAACTTTAGTATTCATATGAATATGTGCTTTAGAAAAAATATTGAAAACAATGGATGCTTACTAATTATCACTTTCCTTTTAGTTGTAATGATGCTTTAGGGAAATCTTAATCATTTTATATCAATTCTAGATGCTTGCTTGATAATTAGGTAAGCATTATCTTGCTTGAATAAAATAAAGCAATGGAATGATAAACCAACAATTAAGGAGTCTCTAATTTGTTATAAAGAAATTATTATAGTTTTCAAGAAGCTCAGGTAAAAGAAAATAAGGAATTGTGACCATATGTCTTGTAAAATTAGGAAATGCTTTATTCCAAAATGTAACTGTTACATGTAGAAGCCAAAAATCATGTTTCATAAATTTCTATTACTATCATGCTGAGACCTTGAAGGCAAACACAGGAAGCTATTAATATTTATAGACTAAGAATGAAGCAAACATTATAAATTAAATATGACCTGTGTTCATAGAAGAACACTGTAAACTGACCAAAAATCTGATAATTGATTTCCTACGGTAACAGAAAAAGAAAAGCCACGATCTGTAAAACAGTTAACCTTTGATATTAAATATTCCACTCAGCTATATTAAAAAAAGCTTGAGATTTTCTTAGGTAAATAATAAATAAGTGATCCCAGGTATTTTTGCAAAAACTTTGTGTTCTTCAACATCATGTAGCTTCATTGTACTGTGTGATTTTGAAAGGAAAACTTTTTAACAATCTACATGGTAATTTGTAGACATGTTTTAGGAACTGCTACACTGCTCTGTGGAAACTAATGGAGAATTTGATAAATTTGTTGTTAATTAAATAATCTAAAACCAGTATCAGTGATCTGAAGTGTGAAGATGTCATTTTCTGCTAGAGGTTAAATCTGACTTGAAATTTTTCACCCCAGGCAGATGACTGCCAATCCAGAACATATTCTCAGAGACATTCTTAATATTACAATAAAAGCCACCTCAATTTAGTCTTTATTTACTATCCGTTATATTTCAGGGTTACATCAGAATTCAGTAGAGGCTCAAATCAGTATAAGTGTGAATTATACTGAAGCTAGTATTTAGCATTCATGAAGCCTGAATAAATCTAGAGAAAAAAGGGTATTACTTAAAATTACTTTTTATTATATTATCTGAAATCCTTTGTTCCAGTAATTCATTTCTGTGTGTAATCTCAGAATTCATGGAGATATATTCCTAAATGGAAGTACTCCTAAAAGATCACTATTACAATCAGTTTCTGAAGCATTTTAGAATATTCTGAAATTACTCAAATCACTTCTCATTGTATTTTACAGTTATACATGTATCAGCATGAGCAGGAAAGATGCCTTCTTAATTTTTTGGCATAGTGTCATATTTATACTTATCCAAAGCCATTAATTGATAATTATAAGTATGCACATTATGTTCCAAACAATAATAGTTGGGCAAACTTTTGTAAAAAAGAAATATTTAAGAACTTTTTGTACTCAGTTGCATCATTTAATCAGAAAAGATCAGACTTATTCAAAGAGAAAAGTACATAGAAGCATTCAGGTTAAATAAATTTTATATTTTTGTTATGATTTTCTTTTTTATATGAGTGTTCAGGCACAGTCTTGGGTCTCTTTAACTCTGAGATATATTAGAGGAAAATCACAGTATCTGTGAGGGTACCAAGATTATTGTAGTATTTCAGTTGCAGAAATCATCATATACAATAGATAATTTTACAATTGAAGAAACTAGCTAAGAATGCTTTATTTGCTTTGATTTATACTTTTAAAGTTTCAAGACCAACTTCTTAACAATACTCATCTTGTAACTATATACAATATATGAGGTATTTTAAAATGTATTATTTAAATAAAGAATATTTTTATATCTTAAGGACAAGTCTATATAAACTTGCTAGAACAAAGGGAAATTATTTCATAGATATTTTGAATCAAATTACAAGAAAGTGAAAAGAAAAAAGCAGTAACTATTATCTATGGCATTCTTATTTTGCCAGGTGTTTTGCATAGTATTTTACTTAAATAATTTTATTTAAATTTATAACAAATCTGTGAGATACTGTATATCTTATATATTAGTTGCAAATTTGAGCGAAACAAAATATAGATAACAAGAGGCATAGCTGGAATTCAAAGTTAGTTCTGACCCCAAAGCCTATATTTAGAGGGCTGGTTGGAAGAAAGTAAGCATGAATTCTGCTCTGAAAATCATGAATCTCTGCAATATAAAAATTTTATATGAATTTTCCCCCTCTACAAAATGAATGTATTTAAATTAATCCTTACATGTCTTCAGAAATAAAAGTTCTCTAATTCCAACATGCCTGAAACTTCAATTAGTAATTATATGGTGGTTGAAAGAGTATGAAGAGCTAAGTTAATAAGCTATTTAAGTGGCAAAATTATATTTAATTCATGGTCCCTGCCCTAGAGAATCTTAAAAGACAGGGCATCAACTTATGAAAATTAAATGACAGATCAACACTAAAGATAGTAATAGAAGATGCTATCATACAATGCCTATAATTCTATTTTCAAATGAGCAATATGGGCCATTAATATTCTGATGAAGTAAAAAAAAAGAATCACAGATATATTAGCAGTAACTACAAAAAAAAAGGCTCTGAGGAAGTATTATTCCTCCCAAGTTCCTAAGATATAAATTAGTGTTCCAGAGGGTTACGATAGAAGAAAAGTGATTTGCAGATGTTGCAACAAGAGCCGTCTTGGCTAAAGTGGCAAGCAGAGGTGATTTTCCAATTCACATCAAAATAATTATACATAGAGAGCTATGCAAGGTTCTGAGACAAAATATTTGAAAAGATAACCAGAACAATACTCTTATAGAGTTACAATCTTTTTAATAATGTTTATATAAATAGTCAAAATGTAAATCTGGACCTTTCTTAATAGTGACATGTTAAATAATACTAGGAATAGTTATTAAATGTGATAGTAGAATATAAAAATACTTAAATACTTTCTTTATTAGATTGTACTCATATTCAACATTTCTGTGAGTGCTTGGGAGTTAATCTTTATGAAAAAATTATTATTATTATTATTTTAACTCATCCGTATTTGTTACAACTTTAAGCAGAACGCGAATCAAGCACTGCATTTCCATCCACAAGACTGGCTCTGAGTTATTTTTGAACAGCTTATGATTTACTTAGGTAAGCTTATAACTGCTCCTCCAAAAAATACTTTTCTTTGAAAAAATTATATTTAACAAATTATAACAGTTATACAACATTATGTGATGTTAATATATTTATAATAATGTGGTCAACACACAATATATTTCGTATATGTCAAAATAAGTTGTAGAGAACTATTTAATCTGCTTAAATTTACATAGATTTACCCATTTGGGGCAATAAAACACATTTCATAATTTCAGTATCTTCTTTCTAAATTTTGTTATCATAATTTAGGTAATGTAATAAATACAAGGACAATGACACAATTCAAATTAACTCAAGTCAGTAGAAATGATAATCTTTAAATGATTATTCAGGTATTAACTAGGATTTATAATTTTTAAAAAAGCTAATTTTCAACTTTGGAGAAGTTGATATTTTGTTGTTGTTGCTTTTTCCTATGGAAAAATCTATTGCTAACAGCAAGTTTTGGAATAAATGGAGAGTGTCTAATTTGAAATAATTCCAATTTATGAAGCAGTGTTTAATATAAAGAAAATATAAAGAAAGGATGCTCTTCAGAGCTCAATTATATACATATATACATGTATATGTATGCATATTTTTTTCTTTCTAGAGTAATGTGATGTATATCACATTATGTGATTACTAATGACTTCTTTAGGACCAAGTATACCAGTTCAGTTAGTTAAAAGGCAGTGATATTTAAAATTTTAAGATAAACTGAGCACGGGGGTCCTTGCCTACAATCCCACAGTCATAGGTTCCTGAGGCAGGAGGAGCAGTAGAGGCCAGAAGTTGGAGATCAGCCTGGGCAACTTAGGGAGACCTCATCTCTACAAAAACAAACAAACAAAAATTATCAAAGTACAATGGCCACACCTCTAATCCCAGCTACTAAGGAGACTGAGGTGAGAGGATCAGTTGAGGCCACTAGTTCAAGGGTGCAGGGAAAGTGTCATTGCACTCCAGTGTGGGTGACAAGGAAGACCTCATCTCTTAAAAAAAAAAAAGTAGAAAGATGTATTAAAATCAAGATGATCTATTCTCAAACTTGCTCCTATTTTGAGAATAAATACCTAAATAAAGCAAATTCAAAGCACATATAATCAAAATAGCATAAATTAAAATTCTTAAACAAATGGTTATATTTGTTTAAGAGATATACATTTAGGATGAGAATTTAAATTTTAAAATTTTTATAGTCACTTACAAAGGAAGTACTGCATTTTCTGATTTATTTTCATTGTGGCTCTTCACTCTTCTAAATTTAAACCCTGACTTGTTAATTTATTTTTCCCATTTCTATCTGATCCTTTTGAGGTAATTATTATTTTAAAGTAACTTCTTTGGGTCTCCTTACTGTGTTAATGTTATCAGACTTGTGTTGGTGGAAATAATTCTCTTCTGTCTTGATATAAATAGTAAGTATTGACATTAATATGTCAAAACTATACCTTAAAAATTTGAAATAAAGTTTTATAAAACAATAATGATATATATTAAATTTAACATAATTTGGTTTAGCCAGTTATATAAGGTTTTCTACGTAATAAGCAAACATATTGCGTATCAACTAGACACATCTTAGTACTCTTTAGTTTGGTAATATTTCTACATATAATTTCATTGGTTACAATTATATTAAAATGGCTGGGCGTGGTGGCTCATGCATGTAATCTCAGTACCTTGGGATGCCTAGGCAGGTGGATTACCTGAGGTCAGAAGTTTGAGACCAGCCTGACCAACACAGCAAAATCTCATCTCTACTAAAAGTATTTAAAAAGGAAATAGCCAGGCATGGTGGCACATGCCTATAATCCCAGCCACTTAGGAGGCTAAGATAAGAGAATTGCTTGAACCTGAGAGGCAGAGGTTGCAGTGAGCCAAGATAATGCCATTGCACTCCAGCCTGGGCAACAAGAGAGAAACTCTGTCTCAAAACAAGAAAAAAAAAAGAATTATATTAAAATTCTACTTTCTCAATCTGTTTATTTGCAGCATAGAAATAAATATTAAAAAAGCAAATAAGCTAATTAAGCTGTTAACTTCTAAAGTTATTTTAATTTAATAACATCGTATAGTGTGTATCTACCTTATTTTGCTCAAATTGGAGTTTCAACATGGTTTTAGTTTGAGGTCTGAAAATGCTTTGAAATACCTGCTATATGTTTTGATAAGAAAAGGAGAAGCCAGAATTGGTCTTCTGTGCAAGCTGCTCCCAAGATGTAAATTTGAAGCATAGTTCATTCTTTTAGGCAACTAAGACACCACTTAGTGAATTACTGTTTGTATTAAAGGCTAATTCAATAGCACATCTTTGAATTAGCTTTCTCAGATGGCCAATTCTCAACCAATAAATTGTAAAGCACAGAACTCTAGAGGGCAGAAATATTATTAACACAACAATGTCAAAAAAAATCTGTATACCAAGAAACAACTCTAGTCTAAATATACAATACTTCCCACACATATGTTACCTTCATTCACGTAGTTAAAAATTGCTTACATTATTAAAATATATTCATTTAAAAGTATGACTAAAGGTCTTGTTATCATTACCTCAATTAACTGTTATTATAACTTCTGTTACATAAGAGCTCTATATTTTTAACATGAAAATGTAATCATTATACATTAATTCATTAGAAATTATTTACTTAAAATATATGTAAATGTTTAAGGTAACAAATTACACTGAATGTAGAATGACATTGGTACTCTAATAATAACATCCAAAAATTAGCATATTATACCTATATTAAGACATGAGAAATATGAATATTAAAGAAATATATTTATTTGAAAGTTATAAAATTTTGCTCACCATAACACAATAAATATTTTTGTCACCTTTCATATAATAATGGTTTTACAATAATAAAATTTCAAACTCTATTGCAAGACTTATGCATCCAGTAAGACCAAAGAATAGGGAATATGTTCTTTCTCCTAACTGAAGATACTCAAATATCAGGATAAAGTACTTAAAACATTTCTTTAAGACATTAGTTATCAGGAAACAATGGATAGCAATCCCTGAGAAACATGCAGTCATCAATATGGGGCCTATGCTTGCCCCTGATCATTGGTGGGGAAATTTCAGGCTGTAACATAGGAAGAATAATTTTAAAAAGAGCAAACAGTTTCCCTGAATTGAAGAGATAGAGTTGAGAGTCTAGGAAGGCCAAGGCTACAGTTCAAAGGACAAAACACTGGAAAGGAAAGTACTGCACAGAGAAAAATACTAGACAACTACAGAAATTATTTCTCAAATTTTCAGCTGAGACTTCAATGTCTTTAAAGATAGCAATCATTTCCTCTGAGATATTTGATCTGCTATCAAGCCCTCCACTGCATTGCACAGAGTAAGCGTGTGAGAACATTTTCATTGGTGGGAGATAGAGTTAGGAATACATTTTCCAGCATCCAGCATAGAATACCTCATAATTCAAAAGCAAAAGATTGAAAAAGGGTCTTGCCTCATTAGTGGGCCAAATTTAACATTGTTCTTGTTCCCATTAAGAAAATTTAAAAAGTAACATGCAAAGAGACCAAATTGTGTCTAGGCAACTTAATTTCATCCCCCACCCAAAAAAATCGTCAATAATATTTATAGAAGTACACAAATATGGAGCACTCAAAGAAGTAAAATTTTCAATGCATTCTTTCAAATAAAAATTCAGCAGACATGCGAAGAATCAGGAAAGTATACCACACAACATGAAGAAATACCAGTAGTTACAAGGAACATAGTCTTGACAGCAATGAAGGAATTAGTAGATACAGATGTTAAAGAAATATTATAACTTATTTTACATGTTCAAGAAACTGAAGGAAGGATTTTATGTATTTATTAGAAACACAGAAGATATAACTAACACCCCAATTAAACTTCTGCAACTGAAAACGACAACATCTGTTATGATAGATACAATGGAAAGATAAACAGCAGATTAGACACTGTGTTTAATTGTAGAAAAAATTGGTAAGATTGAAGACATACAACTAGAAACTATCTAAAATGAAGCAAAGATAAAGATAAGAGTGAAAAAAGATAGTATCAGTCAGTTGCGGGACAACTTCAAGCCGCTAATATATATGTAAGAGGAGATCTGGAAATTGAAGTTAAGGTGGACAGCAAAAATTATTTTTCTAATTTGAAAAAACTATAAATCAACATGTTCAGGAAGCTCAACAATCCCCTAAAGCAAGAAAAATCAAGATAGCTGTATATGGATCTCAACAATTACACATTAAATTGTAACTTTACCATTTTTAAAAGGCTGAAAAGGCTTTAAATTTTGTATTTTAAGTATGTGTCATTACCCATGTCAATTATCCCCAAATAAAGATAATAAAATAAAATAAAAAAGAATGAGGATTCTACATAATATGTATCTTAAATATATTATTTAATGGAGAAGGGCTCGGTTTGGCTGGTTTAAGATGGCTCTGGCTCTTTCTGTATGTCTGCCTCCTCCCTTCAGCAAGATGTTGTGGGCATACTTTCATTCTTTAAGAAGTAAGAGTAACAAGAGAATAAGAACTTTTAAAATTTATTTTTCTTTCCTGATTTCTAACATTCTGTTAGCCACAGAAAATAACAGATGAGAGACAACGCCCCACTTCCAAGGAGAGATGCCAAGACAAGAATGAACAAAACGTATCATCTATTTATTTTGTGACTGACATTAGAGTACAATTATTTTAACTGAGATTTAAAAAATGAAAGAATAATCAAAGTTTGTTCAGGAGTCTAATATTTAATTTACGTTAATTGAAAATTATGGTGCTGTAATTTTGAATTGATAGGTACTTATATGTAGAATACATAAATTACATTTGCTCAAAGAACTAAACATTGAAACAAAACCCACTCTATCTACCCATTCAATCCTAACCATGTATTTTCAGGGTTTTAAATAAATACTCTCATTTTATAGTTCAAGGATAGCTTTATATCTTTGCACATTGGTATATAAAAACTAATTCAGTTTTGTTAACATCTGCATGTTTTCTATAACTACCCCCTTTTCTATGGTTTTCAGTATTAAAAACCATATGCCAATAAATAGCCTATGCTGTGCTGATGTAGCTGAATTATTTTTTCTTTCCATAGCTTTTTGAAAAGTACACTTATAAATTTTGTGTATTTAAAATTTTGCAAGGTAGTACTTCATCACTCTATTAAATAATACCAACTTAAATGTGCATTATCAATATATGAGACATTTTAAATATATTTTCTTCAACAGTTACTGTTAAAACTTTAGAAATTTTAGCCAATCTGTTAGGTCAGACATCAGTTTGCATTATTATGTACATATTTTTAATAGAGAGTTTCAGCCTTTTTTTTTTACATTAACCTGCATCTCTTCCTCTATCAAGTATTTTCTCAGTGTCACTTTTATCATTTTTCCTCAATTTATATGCTGTCATTTGTTTGTATAAATCAATTATATGTTGTATTAGGTCAGTGCAAAAGTAATTGTGGTTTTTGCCATTACTTTTAACAACAAAAACTATAATGTCTTTTCACTGACCTAATAGATACTAATCTTTTGTATCTTTAGTGTGTTGCAAATAATTCTCTTTTGCAGTATTTGAAGTAAAGAAATAACAAAAATATTTGTAGTCAAATCTCTCAGTATTGTTCTTTTTAATTGTGGGACTTTGGATAAGACTTTCACACATTTACAAAGATTTCTTTTTAGTATTTTTACATAATAGGTATACAGTCATTTTATGTGTCATATATACATTGTTCCATAATTTATTTGTATATATTTTCTTTTATTCTTAGTTCTTAATTGGGCAATCTCTTTATTTACATTTTTAAAGAACCAAACTTTGTTGTAATGTTTATTTTGAAATTCATTTATTGCTATTTCAGCATTTATCCCTTTCTTATTATAATTTACTTAATTGGCAATTTGTAGTAGAAATTCTGCACAAATTTAAAAAAAAATGAGGTTTTTAATTTGAATTTTTATCATAACAAGCAAATCAGGTAACTGGTACAACAGTTTCCCTGTGACAATCTCCTTTGCCCTCACTTTCTTTCTCTGCCATCAGTAGCATGTGATTCTCATTCTTAAAACTCAGGACTACTGCATGTTTAGGCATTTCTCAGTGTTCCAAGAATGGAAGAGGGTAAAGAACAAGTGTCAAAAAGCAAAAATTAGACCAAGAAAAAACCAACTCTCTCCTTGATAAAAATGTTTTCTTTTATTTTATTGCTTAAAACTTCTAATTCTGTTATTTTTACATTAGTTATTATTAATCAAACCCAAATCACATGGTCATTGTGACTGTAAGAGTAATAGATGCTGAATATACTAGGCTAGACTCACTTGGGCCTTCCAAAGGAAGTTCTGTTTGCAACAAACAGAAGGATCCTTTTTAACTAGGCTGCTAGTCATGTATCACACTATTATTAACTTTTGATGTATTTTGTTGCTTAGTTTTTTACTTGTTATAATAAATGCTAAGGGTAATAAATTCAAGAATTCTGCTTACTATTGAAACTAATGAGAAGATGATAAACATTTTTCCTTCTGTGGAGTTTCTGCATCTGTAACTGCATCTATAAGTATTGGATATAGAGATACTGCTTTGCACTGATATCTGAAACATTTGTACTTTAATTTTTATTTAGCACAAGGTTTATTTAAAACATTTTTGTTCATTCACATTATATACTTTGGGGTTATTCTTTTGTTATTTATTTGTTTTTTTGTTACCTTAAGTTCAAAGATTGTGGTATGGATGAGTACTATTTTCTGGCTTCGTTGAGATTTCCTTGGTGTTTAGGTACATAATCTATTTTTCTTGCTGTTTCTTATAAACAAAAAAAAGGATGTGTATTTTCTGTAGGGGACATTGTTTTTCCTTCAGTTACTTGTCTCTACATATACAATTACAGTAATAAATATTACCTATAGAAAATTATATATTCCATAATTTTACTCATAAATTATATTATTTAAGTCATTTTTATGTAAACATGCCACAAAAGTCTTATAAGAGTAAAATCTGGGGGTACAATTTATTGTTTTAAATATTTACATTTCTCAGTAAATTTCCCTCATGCATTTTATTGTGTTTTTCAATGCAAAAACATATGTTGTGATTATGATTTCATTGTACGTTACAACTTTTATCATTGAATTTTGCTTTTTTTTCTATTTAGCATAGGGCCTAACATTCCACATGATTTTTGACATTATCTGAATTCATTACGACCATCTTCAATTTAGTTTACTATATGGTTATTTAATTTTATTTTGCTGAAGACATTTATTTGAGACACATTTTAGTGTTCCGCGTTTAGTGATTTTGGTTCTGACCGATGAATTCAATATTATTGGTATAGGTGAATAAAAATAGTGATATAAGAAGGAAGGAATAAAGGACAAACTTGCCTTACTGTAAATTGAAGCCATGTATAGCACAATGATAGATGATAGATAGATAGGTAATGGATAAATGGATACATATGTACATACATAAATACATAAGTACATATAGACATACATATGTAGAATGTAAAGATACATTTTACAAACATACACATATGCACACATAACTTACGGGTATATCCCTATATAAAATGTGTGGTCCAAAGGAATGAATAGCAATAAAAGTCTACAGGCACTAATTGCCAACTAGTTCATAATACTATCTGTGCTAATTATACATAGCAACATACTGAAGGCATTTTGTCCATGATGTTTTGTGGCAATTTTGAAATAGCCTCTTAAAAAAGTTTTAATAGTTTATATGTGTTTTGATTCTTAGTGTGTGAATATCTTTACTCTCATTTGAAAGAATTATTTATTAAAATTAACTAAGAAAATGCCACTTGTTTTTCTTTCTTCAGAGTTTGACTGATACCCTAATCATTAATGCATATTGTGGATCTGTCTCTTAGTGATTCAAATCCTTTAAAAAATTCACTTGCTACAGTCTTATTTTTTGTTTTAAATGTTATTATAGGGTTTATATATAATCATAGCTGAATTTTGTAATATATTGCAATATTTGGCAACAGTATCCTCTAACACATAGCACTTTGTTGCATAATGAACACTTATTCTGTGGTCCATTTAGCATAAAATATCTCAGTATATTATATTGTGTAGTCAATCAAACTTTGTTTCACTTGCATTTGTGTTTTTACACAATGGATATAAATTACTTACTCTTTGGCAAACCAATTTCAAATTTAAATGCATTTTTTTGGAACCTTTTACCTGAATTTACCAAGTTATCTAACTTATAATTATACAGAAACATTTGAAAGTCATTGAAAAGAAAATTCTCCGTGGGATAATTGCAGGGTCTGAAGATGAACAAACTGAAGCTGTTTTGTGCTTTTTATTCCCTCTGGGTTTAAAATATTTGTTCACATTGTAAAACATATGTGCTTGCTAACTCTATGGCTAACTGAAATTGTGTAATTTTATTCAAATAATATAAAATGATTATTTGCCTTTACTAAGGCAAAGATAGCTTATCTACTTAAAAGAAGTATGCAAATTTTATGAAACGTGTGACTAATCTGTGAAACAGTTTACCTTTGGCTACATAAAACCTATAAAGTAGCAGTCTCTATTATGTATCTTCTATATGCATAAAACAATTATCTTGCCCATAAAGCAAGCTTTCCTATATTTCATAGCATTTTTTCCAGATTATTTAGGCATAACTCATTACAACTTCATGGAATGTAGAATTGAAATTTGAAGGTATACATTTAAAAGTTGTGTAATATTTATAATGTTTCACAGTTATCTAATCTTGCTAAGATTTAGAAGAGCTAATTGTAAAGTTAAGCAGACTTTCAGTATTATTCTTGAAGTTGTGTACTGGAGTTAAATTCACAGGCTTGTATGGTATATTGCAGAATACAAATCTTGTAATATAGAGAGCAAACAGATATATTTTAAAAATATGCTCTGAAGGACCTACTTAGATTGCCTGAGATAACTGTTAAGGGGGAAAAAAAGAACTAAAATGACCCTTTGATCCAGCCATCTATCTTCAGGGCCTTCAGGAACATAAATGTCTAAAACATTTCTGAGAATTGTGTCTTGTCTTCATGAAGATGAAGAACCTTGCCTTGAGCCAATAGTAGATGATCATGTATTTTAATATATGCTTAGTTCTACACACGCCCATTGTATTTTTGTACCTTCTGAATGTTTGCAATGATAAGTTTTATATTTAGGAATAAAATGGTATTTCTTAAATTTATGACTATGATGACTAAATTTGAGTTACATAATGATGATTTCAGAAGCAATTAATGTTAAGATTTCATTTACCTGGCCCAATAGAAACTAAAAAGTATCAGTACTCTAATCATTATTTTATTCTTCAGTCTAGCACCATGCTTTGTCATCCTTTATATATTTGTTAAATAAATGAATGCATTTAATTAATTATTGAATTTAAATATTAAGGCAAAACATTAACCATGTTCATTTTCAAAGCCAGGTGGCATGCCTTAGCTACATAACAATGTTGTGAATCCAAAGAAAACATGATTTCTTACACTTTTTAACTAGCTATTTGATACCTAAATTAAAGCCTAACTAAAAGTTTCAGACATATCTTGAAGCTTTGGCTAAAGTGCAGTATTATTTATTTATTTTGCTATTATATGATGAGATAAATTGTTTTCTGCTGAACTC
The DNA here is from genome assembly GCA_028533165.1 of Leontopithecus rosalia. NCBI lineage: Eukaryota > Metazoa > Chordata > Mammalia > Primates > Cebidae > Leontopithecus > Leontopithecus rosalia. The sequence goes on along the minus strand of CM052650.1, from coordinate 147,239,177 downwards.
AAATTAGTCCACAATGAACACCTGAAAGCCACTGCATCACATTCCACCTTCTTTCTTTCCCATGTCCTGATTTTTATCCTTTCTCTCACTTTTCATCCCTAGTTCCCTTAAGACACATTTTTCCTATAAGGTTAAAAAAAAAAGAGCTATTGATTGTGTCTGAAAAGTGTTAAAAGTTTTTTCTATCAAAAATAGACAGAAGAGAACACCTAACAGTCTGATCAAATCTGGGGAGACAGATGGTGCCACACTAAAACGAAAGATCCATTATTTTACCACTTAAACTCTCAAACTCCCTTAGTTATATTTCTGGAAAGCTTTCTTTTTTCAGAGATTATTTTTAATCATATTATATCAAGAGAATTATATTTTCACTACCATCACTAAGTAAAGACATGATACCTTGAAGAATATTTCAAGTGAATAAGCAATCAACAAATTTGTTTGTAGTACATCTAAATCTTTCTTATAAAATGGAAAGCTATTTTTATCTAGTAATTCAGAATTATGTTAAGATATCCATACAAAAATTTATCCGTATAAATACATAACAATATATGAAATTTCATATACATGGTAACTTTAAAATCTCAAGGTACATTTCAAAAATTTTTGCACCAAAGTATCCTAGAAGGCTTTTTAGTCAAAAGTAATAGCTTTTAATACATTGTGATATTTAATATTTGAAATTTAGTTATACAATTGTGTAAAATGCATTTAATAACTCAAATAATTTAAATATTAATAACTAGGTTAATTTCAAAGCTGTATCTTTAGTTCAGGATTAGTTACTATATATTTAGCATCAAGCATTACAAACTTCTGCTGCTAAGATGTAGAACGTTGCAAATGATGCTACTTTTTACTCTAATAATTAGAAAAAGACAGATTGTTAAGAAAACCCAGCAGAGATTTGTGGATGTAAAACATGTTAATGAACTTAAATTCTTAAAGAGACAAACCCTTTTCAATAGAGAAGAGATTTCTGGCTGCTTTTGATCTTGGTGGAATAGATGAATGAGGAAGAATTCACCAGAGAATAAAGTTAAGAGAAATAAGCTCAAATTAAAATAGAAGTAGTAGTAGCAGTAGTAGTGTATTAGTCTGTTCCTATGTATTCATAAAGACATTTCCACGACTGGGTAATTTATAAAGAAAAAGAGGTATCACAGACTCACAGTTTCACATGGTTGGGGAGGCCTCACAATCATTGTAGGAGATGAAGGAAGAGTAAAGGCACATCTTACGTGGCAGCAGGCAAAACAGCATGTGCAGGATAACTCCCCTTTATAAAACCATCAGATGATGTGAGCCTTTATAAAACCATCAGATGATGGTATCACAAGAACAGCACTGAATACAGTAGCCCCATGATTCAATTACCTTCCACTGGGTCTCTCCCACAACACGTGGGAATTATGGGAACTACAATTCAAGATGGCATTTGGGTGGGGACACAGCCAAACCATATCAAGTAGTAATGATAATAATAACAAAATAATAATAATGGCCACATATTTTCTGGCATGATTGTTTGGAGTCCTGAAGGATCCCCGTCTCCAGGCAGATGTGTATCTACCTTAAAACTCTTTCCATTGAATAACCTGACCTGTAGCCATAAGTCCAAAGAACAGAGTAGATGAGTGGATAGTGAGAGCTTCCATGAGGCACTTAGAGTCTGTTGTAGGCTGAGAATAGGGCAGGATATTTGAGAGGAAGCAAACTGAGCCATTCGGGGCCTTCAGTGAGGTGTGTTTCAGAACACTGAAGGGAGAGCAGAACTCGTGGCAGGTAAACCTTCTGATCCTTGGGAAATAGGAGGCCTGTCTGCTACAAGTTGTGCCACAGTAGATGAACTGGAAAGATGCTTGGAGGCACCTGGAACTTTCCAGAGTAAGAAGCACTGAAGCCCCAAGGATAGGGCAGGATAGGAAGGTCAAGAGGAATTTTCCTAAGTCTTTTTAAGCTTTCACTAAATCTTGAACTACAGTCCTTCAAAGGGTAGACTCAGGGCAGCAGGACAGAAAAAGAGAGCACCTGAATGCTGTCAAATGACGAACAAGAGTGGAGAGCAAATAGAATTGCTCAGGAACTAAAATGGCTAAGAGTTAAGGCTCCCTTGTTAAAACGTTCTAAATAATGTTGGCAGCTGTGCTGTAAAGCAAAAACAAATTCTTTGAGTATCCTTAGTACATGGATCCCAGGTCCTGCTGAAGAGAATGTGCCTCATCAGCACTGAATTCATTTTAACTGAATCAGTAGTCTAGCTCAAAACTATTTCAAAAACAGATGTATTGACTCAAAAACTCACGATTGCCCCCAAGAAGGAATGAATGCACCGTCACTGAAGATAATATTATTTATCTCTTTAATTTTTTAAAATTTTGAGACATACAAAGGAGTCATCAAATTTAATCATTGAGACAAAACAATAGAAGCAAATGTAGAAATATCTTAGATGTTAGATTTGTCAGGTAACTTTAAATATCTATAATAAATATGTTAAAAGATGTAGTAGAAAAGAAACAACTTGAGTGAGTGGATGAGAAATTAAAGCAGAGAATTCCAATTACTTTTAAAAAATCCAAACAAAACCGTTATTTTAAAAACCTTTTAGCTTGGTCTTATAAGAAACATGAACTCAGGTGAGAAAATATTCCCTGAAATTAAATAATGATAAATAGAAAAGATACAAACAAAGGTATAGAAAATCACTTAACAATAATAACTATAAACAATACATTTGAAATCTATAGAATGAAAAGAAATATTCTACCATATGTAAACTGAAGTTCAAAAAGGAGAAAAGAAGGATAAGAGCAGGAAAAAAATTGCAGACTTATTTGCCAAAATTTTTAAAATTTATTAAAATACAATAAACCATAGAATCAAGAGGTTCAGTAAACCTTCCATAGAGGAAAATAAAAAAGAAAGCCACACTCAGGTATGTTAAAGTAAAACCAAAGATAATCAAGGATGAAGAAAAATAAATTTTTCAGCATATGGTAGACTGAACAGTAGCTCCCCAAAATTGTTCCTATCTGAATTCTTACATGACTGAAGGAACCTTGCAGATGTGATAAGTGAAGGATATGGAAATGGAGAGATTATTCTGCATTATCCAAGTGGGCCCAATATAATTACAAAGGCCCTTATAAGGGAAAGACGGAGACAAGAGAATGACAGCCGAAGAAGGAGAAAATAAAATCAGGGAGAAGAAAAGAGTATTTCAAGGTGCTGTGATGCTGCTTTTGAAGGTAGAGAAGGGAACCACATGCCAAGGAATGCAGGCAACCTGTGAAAGCTGAAAAAAGGCAATGAAACAGATTCTCCCCAAGAACCTCCCAGAAGGAACACAGCTCTGCCAATGCCTTGATTTCAGTCTAATGAGACCATTTCAGACTTCTAACATCCAGAACTGTTTTAAGCCATTATATTTGTGGTAATTTCTCACAGCATCAATGAGAAATTAATACAAGATGTGAGAGAAATGAGCCACAGGGCATACTGAAAATAATTTAAAAAATGGCTAAATTCTTGTCAGAAAGAGTGGAAGTCAGAATATGATGGAATAAGATCTTTTAAAGAATAAATAAATTATAAATGAATACAAATTTAATATTTAAATTCTGTTCTTCTGGCCAGGCATGGTGGCTCCTGCCTATAATCCCAGCACTTTGTGAGGCCGAGGCAGGTGGATCACCTGAGGTCAGGAGTTCAAAACCAACCTGGATAATATGGTGAAACTCTGTCTTCACTAATAATAGAAAGATCAGCCGGGCATGGTGGTGGGTGCCTATAATCCCAGCTACTGGGGAGGCTGAATGTCTTGAACCCAGGAGGTGAAGGTTGCAGTGAGCTGACATCACACCACTGTACTCCAGCCTGGGCGTAAGTGAGACTCTGTCAAAAAAAAAAAAAATAAAGAAAGAAAGAAAAAAATTCTGTTCATCTAGAATTCAAAGTGTAGCAAATGTCCCTCAGAAAGTGGGAATGAAAACACACACACTTGCAGAACAAGAGCTGAAAATATTTCTCTCCACCTGATTTTCACTATAAGTTATTACATTGTTATTAAAATAACAATAAAATTTAAAAGCTGTACAGAGCCAGCTTTTACAGTGGCACTACAAAAATCCACCATTCTTTTACAGTTTTTTTTTTCATTTTTTAGATTCAAGATCTTGCTCTATTGCACACACTGATGTGCAGTGGTATGATCATAGATCACTGCAGCCTCAAATTCCCAGGCTCAGGTGATCCTCCAGCCGCAGCCTGTCAAGTAGCTGCGACTGTAAGTACATACAACATCACCCAGCTTTCTTTTTATTTTAAAGTTTCTGTAGAGGCAGGGTCTTGCTATGTTGCCCAGGCTGGCCTTGAACTTTTGGACTCAAACAATTTTTCCATCTTGGCTTCCCAAAGCTCTGGGGTTACAGGTGTGAGCCACCATTCCCACCATTCTCTTTCTTTCTTGATTAGAAAATAAAATAAGGTAAAATAACATTTAAAATGACTTTAACATCAAACACCTAAATATAAGTCTAAGAAAAGCTGTGAAAAGATCACTCTATAGAAAATATAAATAAATAGAAAGGCATGCCAAATCATGGATTTGAAAACTGAATGTTGATAGGTTGCCCATTTGTTACAAATTCATTATAAATTTATCTGAATTCCAATCAAAATTCTAGAAGACTTTTTTTAGGTAGAACTTTCAATATGATTCTGAAAAACATGGAGATTCAACAGATCTGGACTAGCCAAAAGTATTCTGAGAAAACACCTAATGAATAATTTTTAAAAAATGATTTATTACTTATATTATCTGACTCCAAAACTTATTACAAAGCTACAGTAATAAAAAATAGATTTATGTGTGGGAAACAATAAGAGAAATCTGAAAATAAAGCTAGACATTCATAACTTTGGGCCAATGCACCAAGCCATCACATGAGAAAAAGAAACTATTTTAAACACATATGTCCGGGGAAGATGATTATAGGGTGAAAAACAGAATTTCGACCTTTCAACTTACTCCATGAATACAAATTAACTCAAGATATATTATAGTCCTAAAACATAAAGTCCGGAATCTTAAAGCCTCTAGAAAAAAACATAAAATTAGTTTCAGGATTTTGACATAGGCAGAGGAATCTTACACAGCACACAAAAAGCAACATCAATTTAAAAAGATAGAACTTTAAAAAACAAAATTTCTGCTCAGCAGAAGGGTCTATTGAGGAAATTAATAGGCATAGCAAACCATAAGTAGTAACAGAATAAGATGCACATAAACACATACACATACACACCACATATACCTGCCAAATGACTCGGTAACAAACTTCGAAAATTCAGCATAAAATGATATCTGATCCAATAAATCTAGACAAAAGGGACTTGAACTGAAACTTTGAAAAATGAAAATTGTATGTCCATCATTACATTAAAAGATATTCAATATAATTGTTCATCAGGAAAATTAAAATGAACCCAACAGTAAGATACCATGCCACATCCACTAGGGTGTCTAAAATGAAAAGAGATGACAAGTCTAAGATATAACAGGTGGCATTCACATGTGGGAGTGGAATATAATAAGCCGCTTTAAATAAAAGTTGCAGTTTGACAGTGATTCAGAAAATTAAACATTGATCTATCTTACGACCCAAGAGTAATGAAAACATACTTTCACAAAAATATTTGTCCATGAATGTTTCTGGCAGCTTTATTCATACTATCCCCATGAAGTAAACAAGTGAAGTAATTGTTAACAGTAGAATGGGTACATAGATATTGATGTTGTCAACAATGGAATAAGGCTCACCATGAAAAATGAAAGAGCAACATGAATGATTGCTAGTTACATGATATTGAATGAAAGGTGCCAGACACAAAAAATACATACTGTGTGACTGATTTCATTAACACAAAGTTCAAAACAGACAAAAGTTCCTATGGTGACAGAAATCAGGGCTGGATTTTGACTTTGTGGTCCCTAGGCACATTTGCCTTGATGGTATCCTTCCCCCAAAGGCTAAATAATAAGAATAAGAATAATTGATGACTTTCAGAATAATGGCAAACATAATTATATTATACATTATAACATAAATGATGTGAATTTGATCACTAGAGTTTAACATAACTTTTTTTTTTTTGAGACAGAGTTTTGCTCTTGTTACCCAGGCTGGAGTACAATGGCGCGATCTCGGCTCACCGCAACCTCCGCCTCCTGGGTTCAGGCAATTCTCCTGCCTCAGCCTCTGGAGTAGCTGGGACTACAGGCATGCGCCACCATGCCCAGCTAATTTTTTGTATTTTGAGTAGAGACAGGTTTTCACCATGTTGATCAGGATGGTCTTGATCTCTTGACCTCGTGATCCACGCGCCTCGGCCTCCCAAAGTGCTGGGATTACAGGCTTGAGCCACCGCACCCGGCCGAATTTAACATAACTAATAATTTTGTTAAAGCTTTGTCTTCTGAAGCTGTAATACTAGAAGTAGTTGGGAGAATTAACGGACCCATCAGTTAATGGATACAAAATTAATCACTATGACTCAAAGTTCACAAGTCACCAGAAAAGGTTGGAGACTATACAATTTAGAATCATCACTTTTTAAAAACATTAATGAGCTAAGAAATGAGACTGACTTATATCTACTGTGACAAAGAAATCTGAAATTTGATTTACTTTAGAGTGTACATAAAAAAATATGTGGTGAGTTAATAAAGAAACCAGACAAGTTTGTTTCTTTTTTGTGGAAATATATACCAGAAGTTATTTTATGCAAATGAATATGCAATATTGTTGGTGTTAGTCAGGTCCAGAAAAAGGTCACTAGAAAAATTTAAATTTATGATTATAATAAGAAACTTTTCTAAAGAATTCTCATTTTTTATTCGTGCAAATCTATGGGGTACATGACAAATTTTTACATACATATAAATGTGTAGTGATCAAGTTGGATATTTAGTGTGTCCATCACCTGAGTACAATGTATTTTTTAGGTAAAGTCCCCCTACTCTGCTATCACACATTGAATGTAGTCCTTCCTTTTTTTTTTTTTTTTTTTGAGACAGTCTCACTCTGTCGCCCAGGCTGGAGTGCAGTGGCATAATCTCAGCTCACTGAAACCTCCACCTCCTGGGTTTAAGCAATTCTCCTATATCAGCTTCCTGAGTAGCTAAGACTACAGGCACATGCCACCACGCTCAGCTAATTTTTGTATTTTTAGTAGAGATGGCATTTCACCATATTGATCAGGTTGATCTAGAACTCCTGACCTCAGGTGATCCACCTGCCTCAGCCTCCCAAAATGCTGGCATTATAGGTGTGAGCCACTGTGCCCAGCCTCTTCCTTCCTTATTACTGTAACTTTGTACCCTTTAACCCACTTCGCTTCATCAACCCCCTTACTTCCAGTCACCCTTCCTTGTCTCTGCTGTTTATTCCCTGCTTTCATTTGTTCAAATTTTTAAAAGTCTTCAGAACATTCTCGCTCTCTGTTTTTCTCTCCCTCTCTCACTCACAGTTTCCCTGTCTCTCTCTTTTCCTCTTTGAGAACTTCTTTGGAAAGTTTATTTTTTTCTTTGTTTTCTCAGACTCTAAACTCTTAAGAATTTTGTGCCATCCTGTTCCAGGATTTTCTCATTTCTCTTTGTAGTTTGTGGAATTGGGGAAGGAGAAAACACTGTGGATAGAATTATGCTTCCTGTAAGAGATTGAAAACGTGCTATTCTGTTGTTTGACTGTAAGTGAATTATATCAGGAACAGATCCTAGATCTACATAAAATATAGTATTTGGCTTTAGAAAAGAATAGGACATTGTCAGTAATATGCTATTCAGAAGACTTCAGCCTTTGCTGAGTTATTTTAATAGCGACAACAAAAATATTTCATGCAATATAGAACAAAGTTAACCCAAGTACAAATAAAAGAATCTTCTCAAGTAAACACTACAGAAAGAGGAGGATGTTCTAGTCCTCTCAAATTTGAAACTGATGTGTTTGGGAGTTTTCTACATAAATTTCAAGCCGCCAGCCTTATACTTACCCCCAAAAATGGTCTCATTTTCTTCTCTACTTCGTCCCAAGATGGCAAACTAAGAGACAAGTAAATAAGCATTGAAAACGGAAATCATAAAGGTTTAAAATGGTTTACTTTAATTTTAAAATTTAAAAGAAAAGCTTAATGATTTGGAGAAAAGTTAGAAATAAAACTTTTCACAGATTTCTAGGTACAAAATATCTATCAAGTTAAATATGTGTAAGATATATTTATATTATATATATTATAAAAATAAACTTAAAAATGGGTTTGTTTGTTTTGTTTTTTTTTGAGACCCAGTCTCACTCTGTCACTCAGGCTGGAGTACAGTGGCTTGATCCCAGCTCACTGAAACCTCCGACTCCCAAGTTCCCCGTCTCAGTATCACCGATAGCTGAGACTAGAGGTGCATGCAACTACTCCCAGTTAATTTTTTTGCATGTTCAGTAGAGACGGAGTTTCACCATGTTGGTCAGGCTGGCGTCAAATTCCTGACCTCAAATGATCTGCCTGCCTCAGCCTCCCAAAGTATTGGGATTACAGGCGTGATCCACAGTGTCAGGTCCCCAAAATACGTTTTTTATTCTGCTGATACAATCTAAACATAGAAATCAGCACTTAGAAATGTATGACCTCAATTTTTTTGTCCATGATATCGTAGAATATTTTTATTCTTTGTTTGTTTGTTTTTCTTGATATATATATATATATATATATATATATATATATTTTAATTGCTCTTTAGGTTCTGAGGTACATGTGCAGGACATGCAGGATTGTTGCATATGTACATACATGGCAATGTGGTTTGCTGTCTACATCCCCATCACCTGTATCTGGCATTTCTCCCCATATTATCCATTCCCAACCTCCCTACCCCCCGCTGTCCCTCCCTTAGTCCCCCTCAATAGACTCCAGTGTGTGATGCTCCCCTCCTTGCGTCCATGTGTTCTCATTGTTCAATACCCGCCTATGTGTGAGAACATGCGGTGTTTGATTTTCTGTTCTTGTGTCAGTTTGCTGAAAATGATGGTTTCCAGATTCATCCATGTCCCTACAAAGGACACAAACTCATTGTTTTTTATGGCTGCATAGTATTCCATGGTGTATATGTGCCACATTTTCCCTGTCCAGTCTATCATCAATGGGCATTTGGGTTGGTTCCAGGTCTTTGCTATTGTAAATAGTGCCACTATAAATATACGTGTGCATGTGTGTTTATAATAAAACAATTTTGCTTTGTTATTCAGTGCTGTATTGGCTTGTTGAACTATGGATTTCTGTGCCAGGCTCCTTTATACTTTTATTGTTTATCCTTTGTCAAGAAAAACTTCAAAATTAAACATTTTCTTACCCTTGAGCTAGGTAATTATTCTTTTCCTAATTATTCACCACTGAATTTTTCATGTTAACATAGACATACCTGTACTATAGAAATTACATGAAGACCCTGATTACTACCTATTTATGAGGTATGAACATCTTTCTTAGAAAAGATCCTAAATTATGTGAACTTCTAGAGAATTGAAGTTTCTTTTCTTTCCTTCCCCTGCATTCTAAAAATCTTCAAGAAGTAATCTACTATAGTTTTATATTGTTTATGTTGTTTTCTCTAATTTCATTGGTAAGAATACACGGGGAGTAAAATGCTTTTATTTTTTAAATCTTTTATTCAACTTTTATTTTAGATACATGATGTACATATGCAGATAACTTACATGGGTGTATTGCATTCTAGTAGTGAACACAGTACCCAAGAGGTAATTTTTAGCTTCTTCTAGTAATAATTTTAATATGATCACATTTATTGTAAACATACATCTTCTTTCATGCTAGCTCAATAAAGGTATCTAGAAAAAAATCTATGATAACATATCAAATCTTTACATGCAGTAAATCCCTAAATTAGTTATAAATAGATTTCTCAACTATAGCATAAAACATATAGCACAGGTTTTCACACAACAACTTTAGAAGTTGTAATTAGATCCATGTGGAGCTTAATTCATAAATGATTAGCCTGAAATTTAGTATAAATAATATTTATCTGGACAGTGGAAGGGAAGAGTTTGAGACTAGACTGCCCAACATGGTGAAACCCCGTCTCTACTAAAAATACAAAAAATTAGCCAGGTGTAATGACACATGCCTGTAATCCCAGCTGCTCTGGAGGCTGAGGCAGGAGAATTGATTGAACCTGGGAGGCAGAGGTTGCAGTGAACCGAGATCGTGCCACTGCACTGAGGCCTAAATGACAAGAGTGAATCTCCATCTCAAATGTGTGTGTGTGTGTGTGTGTGTGTGTGTGTATTCATATAGCAACTTCCTAGAATACAATTTTCTACCCAGTTTATCTTTACAACTCTATGATAGATAATATTATAGCATACTTCCCTATTTTTTACACATCTTACATATTTTTTGTTCTCCAATTATCTCCATTATTGCCTTATTTTGTGTTCAGTTAATGTTTATAGTGTACTATTTGCATTTGTTTCTCATTTCCTTTTATGCATAATTTCAGATAGTTTCTTGGTGCTTCCCCCAATTTTTATAATTAAACTCTTACATTTATAACAATCCAATTGAATTAATATTATCATAGCCTTGAGTGTATGCCAAAACATTTTTTCTTACAACTAAATTTCTCTCTTTTTATGTGTTTTCACAAATTGCATCTTTATACATTGGGTGCACATTAATATAGATTTACAGTTATTGGGTTTTGCTTTTCATTTAGACGTAATGAAAAACAGAAAAGGAGCTACTACTCTCAGTACTATAATACTGGCTTTGTATTTACTTCTCTAGTTACCTCTACCAGTGTTTCTTTTTCTTTCTTTCTTTTTTCATGTTGCTTAGAGTAATTGCCTAGAGTTCTTTTATTTCTGTCACAAAGTCTCCATTTAGCACTTCTTGGAGGGGAGATTTACTAGCATCAAACTCCCACAGCCTTTATCTGAAAATGTTTCCTTTCTATTTCATTTTTAAAAGTAGTTTTATCAAATATAGAATTATTGGTGGACATTATTTTTTTAATTTTATTATCATTATTTTTTGAGACAGAGTTCCACTCTTGTTACCGAGGCTGGAGTGCAGTGGTGCGATCTCAGCTAACCGCAACCTCCACCTGCTGGATTCAAGCAATTCTCCTGCCTCAGCCTCCCGAGTAGCTGGGATTACAGGTGCAAGCCACCATGCCCAGCTAATTTTTTGTATTTTTAGTAGAGATGGGGTTTCACCATGTTGACCAGGATGGTCTTGATCTCTTGACCTTGTGATCCACCTGCCTTGGCCTCCCAAAGTGCTGATATTACAGGCTTGAGCCACTGTGCCCAGCCTGGTGGACATTATTTTTATATCAGTGCTTTAAACTTATCTTCCCACTACCTTCTGGCCTCCATGGTTTCTGTTTAAAAATCCGCTGTTATTTGTATTGAATTTTTCTTTTATATGGCAAGTTGTTTCTCTCTGCTTTCAAGATTCTTGCTTTGGCAAAAGTTTATTATAATTGGGCTCAGTGCATTTTTGTGTCCTTCTTAAAGTTCATTGGATATGTAAATTCATGTATTTTATCAAATTTGGGCAGATTTTGTTTATTGTTTTTCAAAAATTTCCCCCTCTTTTTCTCTCTCCTCTTCTGGGACTACAATTCTTGCAGATAGAATACTTTGATGGGATTCCACAGATCTCACAAGGCTTGTCATTTTTCTCAATTTTTAAAAAGTTTTGCTCAATAATTTCGATAGACTTATCTTCAAATGTTCCAATTTTGTTAGAATCTGCTAAAATCTGCTTTTTAAATCCTGAAAATAATTCTCAGTTATTGAAAACTTTATTAGAGGATAGAATTTTTAAGAAATTCTGGCTCTTTTGATAACTGGTAATAATTTTCAACTATTGTAAGAGCCAGAATTTCTAAAATCATGGGCTCATATTTTTAGCATCATTGCTGAGCTGAGAAAGAGGAGTGCTAAGGTAAGTAAAAATGTAGCAAAGCTTTTCGACCATTTTAACTTGCCTTTTTCTTGATTTAGCATTCTTTTAGTTTGTTAGCATTTTGGGCTATTTTTTTGAGCCATTTAAAGATGATTCTGAACAGTTTATGCTTGACTTTTCAGTGTTTCTGTGGTAAGATAGGCCCGTGGAGCTATATCCTATACTATCTCATTTTGGACATCGCTTTAAAATAAACCTTTTTGATTCACTGTTATCCTCATGTTGGTGCTTGTTCAGTGATTCAGAATGACACTTTATTTTCCGTCCAATGGAACTAAAATCTCTGAACTGGTAATAAGAATTGCTATACTTTGCCCTTTTGTAACAAAAATTAACCCCTCTATAGTCCTCATTATTTGATCATTTCAAGCCCAAGTTATGAAATGTGTCAGCCAGCCTAATGAGCCTGATTCCAAAGTACATGAGAATCAGCTAAAGGTTATCAAGAAGGAAACACTAAAATCATGGACTAGATAACCTTTAAACAGAAATAAATCTTATTTTAATTATTTGGGACTTAAATAAAAAATATTCAAAACAAGAGAATAAAAGGAAAGTTTTTATATTTACAAATAGGTCAATATAATTTCAAGTCATAAGTACTGCAATATAAGCAAAAACATACATTTTAATAACTCATTATATTGTTTGTTCAGCTGTTCCAATTTAATACATGGAGAGATTCTTAAATTATTTATTCTAAGCAAATCAGAGAAGCTTAACTTTTAAATGAGTCTTTCTTACCATTGAATGTTTTTACAGTTTGCTTGACAATATGGAAAATAGTGGCACTTAGCACAATGTAATAATATTTTATCAATTTCTTTTGCATTTCTTGTATGGTGTAACTAATGGCATCAGTTAAAAGTGATGGTGCAGGGAGACTTCTGGGAAGGTGGCGGGGTAGGAGCAGCTCAGGATTGCAGCTCTCAGTGAAGGTGCAGATGGTGAGTCCAGGCTGCATTTCCAGATGGATCTTTGTTGCCCACAGAATGGGGAAATTCCCAGGCATAGGAGAGACATGGGATGCTGGCACAGCCGTTTTGGCTGGCGCTGCTGTTTCGGCCGGCGCTGCAGCGCAGAGGCACTCCGCACAAGGCACAAGGTGCACTGGTCTGGGTGCCCTGTTAAACTGGCAATCTGAGATTTGGGAGGGCAGATTAGCATATCCATCTGATTGAATGGGACTTGGACACTGAGCCAGACCAGGAGATTCCCGGGAGGCGACATTTGAGCCAGCACAGTGGGTCGCTGCATGGGAAATCACACAGATCCCAGTGACCTATCAGCAGGCGATTGAAATACCTGGGAGAGAGTCAACCGTTCAACTTAGAAAAAAAAAAAACGGACTCTGAGGCAGTGAGCCAGGTGATCAGGCTCGGAGGTTCCCACCCACACAGGGACAAGCAGGGTGGTGATTTGATACACCCGGGCTTGAGAGTTTCACTGAGGACACAGCTGAGCCAGGGACGGTGCAGCTCGGTGGGGGAGGGGCATCCACCACTACCGAGGCATTCCGCCTCTATGGAGGTATACTCCTATTGCTGATGCAGCCTGCTGTTGCTGAGGCAATGCGTTATAACAGAGAGACTCCACCAATACAGAGGCAACACAGAGGAGCCCACGACAGCAGGACAGAGCCCATGGCAATAGAGCGAAGCCCATGACAGCAGGGTGGAGCCTCAGCAGGAAAATAGTGACTAGACTGCCTCCTAGCTGGGCAGGACAGTGCAATGGATACTCACAAAGAAAGCCCTAACTCCCTGAGACAGAGCATCTGAGGAAAAAAAAGGGGTTCTATGAGTTCTGCTGCAGCAGACCTAAACATCCCAGCCTAACAGCCCTGAATGAACAAAGGAGTTCATAGCTCAGCACTTGAGCTCCAATAAAGTACAGACTGTCTCCTCAAGCAGCTCCCTGACCCCTGTATATCCAAAGAGTCACCTCAAAATGGACTGATTAGACTGACAATTGGTGGGCATCATTCTGGGACAAAGATAGCAGAAGAAGAAACTGGTAGCATCCCTCACTGTTCCGCAGCTGCTACAGGTGTCCCCTAGACAAGCAGGGCCTGGAGTGGACCTCATCAGTTGTACAGCAGAGGGGCCAAACTGTTAGAAGGAAAACTAAGCAACAGAAATACTTCATCATCAACAATCTGGGTGTCCACTCAGAGACCCAATCGAAAAGTCAGCAACTATTCAGACAACAGGTGGATAAACCCACAACGATGGGAAGAAACCAGAGCAAAAAGGAGGAAAACACCGAAAACCAAAACACCTCGCTTCCTACAAAAGACCAAAACTCCTCACCAGCAAGGGAACAAAGCTGGACGGAGAATGAGGGTGATGAAATGATGGAATCAGACTTCAGAAGGTGGGTAATGAGAAACTTCCGTGATCTAAAAGAACCTGTTCTAAATCAATGCAAAGAAACTAAGAACCTTGAAAAAAGATTGGAGGAAATAATAAGAAGAATGAACAATTTAGAGAGGAATATGAATGAATTGAAGGAACTGAAAAACACAACACGAGAACTTCCCGAAACATGCACAAGTTTCAACAGCCGAATTGACCAAGCAGAAGAAAGAATATCAGAAGTCAAAGATCAACTCAATGAAATAAAATGAGAAACAAAGATTAGAGAAAAAAGTGCAAAAAGGAATGAACAAAGTCTCCAAGAAATGTGGGACTATGTGAAGAGACCTAACCTACATTTGATAGGTGTACCAGAATGTGAAAAGAGAATGAATTCAAGCTGGAAAACACTCTTCAGGATATTATCCAGG
>CM052650.1:147179954-147223835 GCA_028533165.1 Leontopithecus rosalia | reverse complement strand
GTTTTGATGGAACGTTTCTCAATGTAATAAAAGCTATTTATGACAAACCAACAGTCAATGTCATACTGAATGGGCAAAAACTGGAAGCATTCCCTTTGAAATCTGGCACTAGACCAGGATGCCCTCTCTCTCCACTCCTATTCAATATAGTACTGGAAGTTCTAGCCAGAGCAATCAGGCAAGAACAAGAAATAAAGGGTATTCAAAGAGGAAAGGTGGAAGCCAAATTGTCTCTATTTGCAGATGACATGATAGTATACCTAGAAGACTCCATTGCCTCAGCCTATAAACTCCTGAAACTGATAAGCAACTTCAGCAGAGTCTCAGGATATAAAATCAATGTTGAAAAATCACAAGCATTCCTATACACAAATGAC
Source organism: Leontopithecus rosalia (assembly GCA_028533165.1). Lineage (NCBI taxonomy): Eukaryota > Metazoa > Chordata > Mammalia > Primates > Cebidae > Leontopithecus > Leontopithecus rosalia. The sequence continues at coordinate 147,223,458 of CM052650.1, read as the reverse complement.
AGATTGAAAGAGAGCTGGACAAGAACAAACTGCCATTCACAATTGCTACAAAAATAATAAAATACCTAGGAATACAACTTACAAGGAATGTAAGAGACCTCTTCAAGGAAAACTACAAACCACTGCACAACAAAAAAAGAGATGACACAAACAGATGGAGAAACATTCCATGTTCATGGTTAGGAAGAATCAATATTGTGAAAATGGCTATACTGCCCTAAGTAATTTACAGAATCAATGCTATCCCCATCATGCTTTCTTCACAGAACTGGAAAAAACCACCATGAACTTCATATGGAATCAAAAGAGAGCCCGCATATCCAAGTCAATTCTAAGCAAAAAGAACACAGCAGGAGGCATCACACTGCCAGACTTCAAACTATAATACAAGGCTACAGTAATCAAAACATCATGGTACTGGTACTGAAACAGAGAAATAGACCAATGGAACATAACAGAGGCATCGGAGGCAACACAACATATCTACCACCATACAATCTTCGATAAACCTGACTAAAACAAGCAATGGGGAAAGGATTCCCTGTTTGATAAATGGTGTTGGGAAAACTAGCTAGCCATGTGTAGAAAGCAGAAACTGGACCCCTTCCTGACATATTACACTAAAATTAACTCCAGATGGATTAAAGACTTAAACATAAGACCAGGCACCATAAAAATCCTAGAAGAAAATCTAGGCAAAACCTTCCAGGACATAGGAGTAGGCAAGGACTTCATGGCCAAAACACCAAAAGCATTGGCAACAAAAGCCAAAATAGACAAATGGGACCTAATCAAACTCCACATCTTCTGCTTGGCAAAAGAAACAGTCACTAGAGTGAATCAGCAACCAACAGAATGGGAAAAAATTTTTGCAATTTACCCATCTGACAAAGGGCTGATATCCAGAATTTACAAAGAACTCAAACAAATTTACAGGAAAAAAAAAGCCCATTCAAAAATGGGCAAGGGATATGAACAGACACTTTACAAAAAAGACATACATGAGGCCAACAAACATATTAAAAAATGCTCATCATCACTGGTCATTAGACAGATGCAAATCCAAACCACATTGAGATACCATCTCATGCCAGTTAGAATGGCGATCATTAAAATATCTGGAGACAACAGATGCTGGAGAGGATGTGGAGGAATAGGAACACTTTCACACTGTTGGTGGGAGTGTATATTAGTTCACCCATTGTGGAAGACAGTGTGGCGATTCCTCAAGGACCTAGAAATAGAAATTCCATTTGACCCAGCAATCCCATTACTGGGTATATATCCAAAGGACTATAAATCGTTCTACTATAAGGACACATATACACGAATGTTCATTGCAGCACTGTTTACAATAGCAAAGACCTGGAACCAACCCAGATGCCCATCCATGATAGACTGGACTGGGAAAATGTGGCACATATACACCATAGAATATTATGCAGCAATAAAAAATGATGAGTTCGTGTCCTTTGTAGGGACATGGATGAATCTGGAGAACATCATTCTCAGCAAACTGACACAAGAACAGAAAGTGAAGTACCGCATATCCTCGCTCATAGGCAGGTGATGAACAATGAGAATACATGGACACAGGGAAGGGAGTACTACACACTGGGGTCTACTGGGGGGAATAGGGTAGGGACAGCGTGGGGGGGGAGCAGGGGAGGCATACCCTGGGGAGAAATGCCAAATGTGAATGAAGGGGAAGAAGGCAGCAAAACACACTGCAATGTATGTACCTATGCAACTATCTTGCATGTTCTGCACATGTACCCCAAAAATTAAAATGCAAAAAAAAGTTATGGTGTAACCAATGGTATAGAAAAGTGATGTACTACACTCAATAACATTCTCTTTCTCTGTGACTACATTTTCTAAATATATTTTTATGTTATTTGTCATCTTAGCTGAGGACTAAAGCAATAAATATGATTTTAAATTATTGATTAATAAGCTAACATTATATGCTGGAAACCTGTTCAGTGCCTTATGTCACCAATTAAAAAAAGAAACCTCAAGTTTAAGTATAAATTAAGGATAGCCAGTTCTCCATACTGAAAAGTTTAAAATGAAGATAATGCTTATTCACAAGGATACAGCTATTAAATTATTAAAGAGATCTTCTACCCAAGTGCTCTGACAAAGTAGAAATCAAAGACAATCATTGTGATATATAATATACAATTCAATATTTGTTTATGATCCCAAATTGTATAAAGCATGCATTATTTGACCAGCTTATTACATTTCATCATTGGAGATTTTACTATTCCAACCTCCTAATTGTATCTATTTTATTTAACCGTCATACACAAGAGATGAAGGTGTATACCAGTCTTTCATATGACGTATTTTTTACATAGTATTTCACTTAGAAACAATTTTCTGCCTGATTTTTAGTATTTTAAGAGAATAATTTTTGATGAATATTCATATCTCCTACATGTTTATATATAACTTTTAAATGGCATACATATATAGAACTGTGTAATATTTGTATTACATAGTTGTAGTACATCTGTACTACAATATTGTATTACAATATTTATATTACAATATTACAATTTGTATTACAATATTTGTATTACAATATTACAATTTGTATTACAATATTGTAGTATGATTTGACAATACATTTTTATTGTATTGAATAACATAAGTAAATTAGTATATGAAGTATTCACTTGTGCCCTTATCAAAATCACCAGAGACTGCTAGTTCTTGATGATAAAGTTTTTGAACAAAATGATAGAAGTTTGCTCTCTTGGAACAAAGATTTATTGAGTGTTAATAGTAAACAAATATTTAAACTAGTAGCTCTATTCACAATGTTTTAGGTGTTACACAGAAAGAACACAGAGTTCTACAGAAGGGCATTGATATGGATGGATCAATATCAATATGGTGGTGAGACTGAGCCACTTAATATTAAAGTGGTATAAAGAAGCATAGAAAGGAAAACTATAAAGAAAGGTCTCTTAAATGAGAAATCATGTAATATGAGACCTATATGATGAATGGAAATTAGACAAAGAAACTGGGCATGTTGGTAGAAAGGTGAGATAATGCCAGAGGAAAACTTCATTAGAATATCTTGAAGTTCAGGAATTTTTCAATAAGTAGGGCAACAGGCAGGGCTGAGTTGTGCACAAATCACTGAAAAGTACAGCATGTATATGGGGAGAAGGAGAGATGCTGATCTTTAACTTCTAAGTTTGTCATTGCTTAGCTCCAGTGCTCAGGAGCATGCCAAAGCAGAAATACCTCTTTGAAGAGAAAAATATATCTGTGGCTGACTCAGAATCAGGGCATGAAAAGGAGAGCAAGGTTAAGGTCATAATCAGCACAGCATTCTTTCCCTTAGATTTGTGTCTGCTCTGGGGCCTTCTAGACTTCCCTGTTGCTGCTGAGAAGTCAGAATCAAATCTAATTCCTAATCCATTTTGTGTGATAGAGCACTTTATTTTTCCTTCTGGAGGCTTGTAGCAAATTCTTTTTGTCTTCAATATTTTAAAATTTTACAGTGCAGCATGGTGTGTGTGTATTCTAATTCATTTTACGGGGCACTGGGTGAAGTCTCTCAAGTTGGCAATTCATGTCCTTCAGTTCTGGGAAATATTTTAATAATTTTATTAATTATTTCCTACCATCTGTTTTCCTTCCCTCTCCATCTGGACCTTCTATTATTTGGACTTTGGAATTCTGTAAGTGGTATCTATAATTTTTTATATTTTTTCTCCTATCTGTTATATTATTGGTTTTTATAAAGTTTCTTTCTGTTTTTATTCATAGATTGTCTATTATCTCATTTATCTGAGTATATAAGTTACAGGTTTGGTTCTGATTGGCTTTTACAGTATTTTTCTCCCTGCATTGACTCATTTAAATTGTTTAAATCTGTTTGTTTATTTTGGTCTCATCTTTCATGTTCAAGGGTTTACTCACATGCTCAGTTAACGCGGGCTTTTTGTTCTTAAGAAAAGGACATCAGAAATCTGACTTAGAATTTCTGAGCACTGAGTATTTTTGAAACATCAAATTTCCTCTGAGTCACCTGGGCGAATCATTTTTCAGGAACTCCCAATTTTACATAAAAAATTCTTCAGAATCTGCCTGATGGCTAAGATTATGGCTTTCAACTTTCCTGCGGGGTCTGGTGTGGGAAGCACTGTGGTAGAGGGCTGCTTTTTACGGCATTGTTTCTGATATTCTCCAGATTCCATATACTTTAGCTGTGTCCTGAAAGAATAACCTCCAGATTTCTACCAGGGTTGCATAATGGAGGGTATCTGGCAGTTTATTGACTTCGCAGTTATTTTCAGCAGGCCTTCATATTTCAGTAATCGCTGTCATTTTCATTTCCTGTGGTACTCGATACTGCTAATTTATCTGAGGAAACTGCATAAATAAGGCTCGCAGAATGTTGGGAATCAGCTTGCTCAGTACCACTAAGTCAGTTCCCACCTATCTACAAGATTTTAATATTTTGTTGTTGTTTCCTCCAGATCTCTCCATCCATGCAGCTGTATTTTAAAATATTTTTTAGTGGTCTCAAAAGATTAAGAAGATAGTAAAATAATGTTGATATCTTCAAATTAGGAGTTCACTTAAGAGGAAAACACATGTACAGTAGCATATACACATACATACACACACTTAGATTATACATCTTATATGTATGTGTAGATATATGCAAAAGAACAGTCATTGTTTTCTTAATGCCTACAATTCCCTAAATTCACAACTAATCTCTGTTCCATTCAGGGAAGCTCTGTGTCGGAAAAAATAGTGGATCTCAGCTTATTGCAGTCTCTGGCTCCTAGGTTCAAGCGATTCTCATGCCCAAACCTTTTGAATAGCTGGGATTATAGACCTAAGCCACCAGTCCTGGCTAATTTTTGTATTTCTTGTAGAGCTGGGTTTTCACCACATTGGTCAAGTTGGTCTCAAACTCTTGACTTCAGATGATACTCCTGCCTCAGCCTCCCAAAGTGCTGGGATTATAGGCATCAGTTACCACACCCAGCCTGGTTTTATTTTTATGTAAAGGAATACGAGAAGGTCTTCAACTCTATGTATTTTCATTCTATCCATTTCTCATAAAACAATTTGTGAAGGATGCATAGATTCATCATTCCATTGGAAACACAGAGTCCAAGGAATAACATCTGTTATTTAAACAGCATGGGTAAAAGTTGAATGTGGAAACATGATAGGGAACAAAAAAGACTCTTAGAAGCAATGGAGACATGTGCAAGGGAGGAGGACAAATTTGATATCCACCAGCTTTTAAAAAAAGTCTTTATGTTCTCTAGAAGAATTCCATGAACAGTCCTGCCAAGATGTCTAATCTTTAATTACCTCTGTCTGGTATTTAAAGAGATCTTTATCTATGTAACACTAGGTGTTAATCAAACTTTTTATAATGGAAGTGCATTCAAGGACCACTAACTTCCTTAGATCTATGAGGGCAGTAATCAGTAAGAAGATGGAGATGAAGCAGTATAAATCTATCTTTTCAGAAAGACATCGCAAGTGGTTAACCTTTTTGGACACCCATTGTTGAGGATTCCGCATCATTGATGTTTTGTGTTCCTAACACAGAGAATAAGTTGGTAATAAATATCCTCTTGGAAGAAAAAAAATAGGAATAACTGGTACCCAAAATTTTCTCACTCTACTGCCTTGGAATCTCATTCTTCTCTTTACTGACCCCTTATAACTGCCCTGCAACACAAGAGCTCCTCTGCCAAGTAGAATCATTAACTAGGAACTGGAGCAGTTCTTGCTTTCTTTACTATACAGGTTAATATTATACAGTGAGCACACAAAATTGCCTAAAATCAATGAAATATAGTTAGGAGATTCAAAAGTAGATTGGTGGTCATAGTTTTCTTAAAGTTACATTTTATCATCAGTATGCACAATAATTGAACCACCTAGGTTTAAGTAGAGTTTTTGGCCTAACCTGATAACTTATTATTTTAAATATTGTTTCAATAATTATTAAATAGCAATAAACCATTTTTATAACTTCTTTGCAGATTGCCTACTTCTTTGGCTGTTTTTTGGAATGAAATAAATAGAAATTCCATTTGACCCAGTAATCCCATTACTGGGTATATACCCAAAGAACTATAAATCATTCTACTGTAAGTACACATGTACATGTATGTTCATTGCAGCCCTGTATACAATAGCAAAGACCTGGAACCAACCTAATTGCCCATCAGTGATAGACTGGACAAAGAAAATGTGGTACATATACACCACGGAATACTACACATGCATAAAAAATGATGAGTTGGTGTCCATTGTAGGGCCTTGGATGAATTTGGAAGCCATCATTCTCAGCAAACTGACATAAGAACAGAAAACCAAACACTGCATATTCTCACTCATAGGTGGGTGTTGAACAATGAGAACACATGGACTCAGGGAGAGGAGCATCACACACTGGGGGCAGTTAGAGGGATAGGGGAGAGACAGCAGGGGCTGGGGAGAGAGGGGAGAGGGGGAGGGATAACATGGGGAGAAATGCCAGATATAGTATGCACCTAAAGTAAAATAAAATAAAATAACAATAACAATAACAGCAGCATGACATTGATGTTAATAGTGGACATTGAGGTGACGATACACTATTTTATAGTCTGTCATAATGTCTGACATAGCAGTCATAATGTCTGACAGAAACTATTTTAAGGGATTTGCATACATTGACTTATAAGTCTATGAAATCAGTTCTATTAATGTCTCCATTTTACAAATGAGAAAACTAAAGAAAAAGAAAGGAAAAAAATCACAAAATTCTAAGATTACACACTTAGTTACTGATGGAACCAAGTTTCAAACTCAGGCAACAGAAGGTCAGACCCAAAGCTCTTAAACACTACTGATCATACGAGGTTTTTAAAAAGTTGCCTATGAGTTATTTCGTGACTGAGGGCCGTCCAAATTTCTTGATAAACTATTTTAAAGTCCAGCTGCTATACTTCCCACTCTTCTTTCTATAAATCCCTTCTGTCCTTCTATCACATTCACTAATGTCTTCACCTGTAATTTTATATACAGCAGTGTCAAATTAAGATTCCTTGATTTTCTACTGTGCTCAAGTTTTACATTTCCAATTGTCTATAAAAATATCTTCTATATTGTCTGCCAGAACTATAAACATTAATAGGAACAAAACACAGGGAGAATAAGGTAATTGTTCATAGTTCAAAGAAGCATAAGTTTGAAGCCTTGCTCCATCACTTACTATGCTTAAGCTAGGATACGATAAGAAACTATTTGGAGATAATTTCTTTTTTATTTGTAATGCAAGAAAGAAATAGCATTTAAGATTGTTACAAAGCTCAAATGAGGCAAAATGCTTAGGTTAGTATACAAAAATGGTAGTTATTAGTATAGAAGGGACACTTGTTTGGGAGATATGTTCTCTACTCTCTCTGCTTCAATGCTACCACTTAAAGAGCCAACTGCATAGAAAAAGTAATTTCAGTTCTGTTTTTAATGTAAGGAAACATTAAAAATAAATAATAATTCGGCCTGGCGCGGTGGCTCAAGCCTGTAATCCCAGCACTTTGGGAGGCCGAGGCGGGTGGATCACGAGGTCAAGAGATCGAGACCATCCTGGTCAACAAGGTGGAACCCTGTCTCTACTCAAAATATAAAAAAATTAGCTGGGCATGGTGGCTCGTGCCTGTAATCCCAGCTACTCAGGAGGCTGAGGCAGGAAAATTGCCTGAACCCAGGAGGCGAAGGTTGCGGTGAGCCGAGATTGTGCCACTGCACTCCAGCCTGGGTAACAAGAGCGAAACTCCATCTCAATAAATAAATAAATAAATAAATAAATAAATAAATAAATAAATAATAATTTAAAAAATCAGCTAAGGAGATGTAGTAAGTTTTGCTAGGTTTCCTTTATTGGGACAACTGTACAGATTGGCTTATCAATTTGGGTATTATCACTCTGAACCATTTGTAAGGGTAACATAAAAATGCAAGAAAAATTGAGATTTAGGGCACAAAGATTATTATTTTTCCGTATTCCTGTGCTTTTCTTTTCTAGCCAATTTCTGCCTTCAAAATCCTAATTTTTTTTTTCTTTTTTTGAGACAGAGTCATGCTCTGTCGCCAGGCTGGAGCGCAGTGGCGCGATCTCGGCTCACTGCAGCCTCTGCCTCCTGAGTTCAAGCAATCTCCTGCCTCAGCCTCATGAGTAGCTGGGAATACAGGCGCACGCCACCACGCCCAGCTAATTTTTGTATTTTTAGTAGAGTCAGGGTTTCACCATGTTGGCCAGGATGGTCTCGATTTCTTGACCTCGTGATCCGCCCACCTCGGCCTCCCAAAGTGCTGGGATTACAGGCGTGAGCCACCACCGCTCCTGGCCCCTGATTATTGTTTTTTAAAATTAATGATCAAATCTGAGTTTTATTAGGAAACTTTATTTTCTTCTCTCAAAATAGACGTTTTTCTTGGACAAAAATTTATATCATCCTGTATGTCTCATGTGACAACTTCTTTTTAACTTATGAAATATTTATTTAAATATCTCACATTATTACTAAAGTATAAGACTCTTGAGAACCTTAGCACGTGACATGTATCTTAGTATCCTTTCCAGTGCTTACATGGTTGTTTGTAGAGACTTTTATAACCTAAACATGAGCCAGAAAAGAGAAGGTGGGAGGAGGAAAGAAACAAAGGCTCTAGTCACCAAGGTTGATACACCATGAAACAGCAATCTAATGGGCTCCTGTGACTGGCATCTGAAAGGTGTGATCAGAGAAAACCGGCAAAAAGCAGTGATATTCTAATATGTTGGCAGGGTAGGGAGAGTGAGGTGCCAGACTACGTCACACTTTCCCTAAATAGACACCTAATCTGCCATGCGTGTCAGCCAACAACGTAAAATGGACAATAAAATAACAATATTATTGTCTAAGCAATTTACACAGGATATAAAAGCAAGTGTAGAGAAGATTATTATATGCAAACTAAAATATTTATAAAAAGATAATTTCTTGATGTATTGTATTGTTTAGCTTTGTTTATTTTATAACTTGTAGAGAATTTATCAATATCTCGAATGTGACCAAAAGCTAGTGGTGGGAAGAACAATCAGACAATTTGAAGTCTAGGAAAAGTTTCAAATAACCAATACCATTAGTGAACAATATTTAAAAATAACTGGGAAACTTTTAGCTTTGAAAAAGTAATGAGTTTAAAATATTAATTTTATTTTGTGAATGAGTAAAGGTTCCAAATATGCAAAAGTCGTAAATATGGAACAACTTGAACAATCATATTGGCTCATCAGAAAAGTATAAAATAATCAACTAAGTGACATAGTTCAAAAACAAAAGTTATAGAGCTATGGGATATAAATAAATAAATAAGACACAAAGATGGAGAAATCATAGTGGTCCATAGGCTACATGAGATTTTTTAAATACAAACATATGTGTATTTACGTAAATGTGTGTGTGTGTATTTCTATATACATATTCCAATAGGATAGCCACTATCATTAGTTTTAAGACATTTAACTTACATATATGCAATGTAGAGCTTAATTTTCAGACATGAGGAAGGCAGAGAAGTATAAACACTTATGAATAAAAATATGATAAATGATATGTAAAAAACGACTAAAGATCTTGGCAATTTTAAATTTAAAAGTAGTCTCTTGTTACGGATGGAAAGAATAACTTATTATTTTTATATATTAGAGAACCATCACAATAGTTCTCTAATGCTTCAGTTGAAAAGAATGTGTTGTACTTAATCCTTTCTATAAGTGACAGTAAAATACTAAAAAAAACTGCCAGGCAAGAATTTGAAACACTATGCTTTGTTTACCCTACTTGAACACTGTTTTCCATACCCAGTCCGCAATACATTTTTTTTAGTTGCTTCTGTTTTTTATCCATTCAAATACTTCCAGTACACTTGAAAATGAGAACTATTACTCTAAATAGTCTCATAATCCTAATTCTCCACTATCATACTTAAAATGATTGAGTTTTGCTGAAAAATAGCATTGTAACTTGGCACACTGGTATAATTGAATATGTTTAGACTATACCATGGCTAATAATGGCATCTTGTCCATAGCCCATTATTTATCTTCTTTGTACTAAAAATGGCTATTCTAGAATGTTTTTTAACAAATGGCTTGTCTTCCACAAGAGAGAGAAATTTACCTCTTACTGCAAAGAAAACATACAACATGGAGATTGAAAACATGTACTTTTAATCAGTCAGACCTATCTGACTTTAAGGCTCAAATCTGGCACCCGCTTTCTTTGTAGTCCAAAACATAAAATTTCTGACCGCCAGTTTATTCATTTGAAAATGTGAAAATAAGATTTCCATATTGGTATATTATTAAATTAAATAGTACAGGTAGACCACATGAAATACTCATTATGCAATAGTATCACAATGTTATTGTACAATATTGAATCTCCACTTCTCACAATGCTGTTGACAAAACTATCTTTATTTATAACCACTCTTAACTCCTTTCCTTTTGTGTAGAACTACCCTCTTAGTCTCTTCTCTTTATGACTCATACTATATTGCTCCATAAATTGATTGCTATTGCTGTTCTTGTTTCACTCACATTATTTTCACGTAGACCAAGGTAGTGGCTTCCTGACTCCTGTTGTTTCTTTTCTATCCTATATAGAGTCCTTAAAACTATTAAAAACCAGCTTCTACTCTCCCACGGACACATCCTAAGCACACTGTGCAAGGCTATTATCATCTTCTCTCTAATTCTCTAACACCTTCAACAACATAATCATTATCTCTCCCCTTCGGCAGTATTAGATCAACCTGCTCAGATATTTATCCTTTTGCATAAAATATCCTCCATGCATCTGTTTTCCACATGCCTAACTTCTATGTAGTGACAGACTTTTATTCTTTAGAATGCTTTCTGGGACTCCTACTAGACAGAGCTAAGTGTCCTTTTGTCATGGTGGCATAATATTTTGAGTTAGTATTATATTATTTTCCCCTAGCCTTTGTCTAATTCATGCAGCAGATTGACTCTGCGTCTTTTGCTCAAGGAAAGGAGCAAAAGACACAGAAGCACATGGAAATTTGAAAAAGCTTGTAATTATTCTAAACACCTAAGCTAGGGGAAATGAAAGAATTCAAGGAATAAACAATGTTTTTGGAGAAATTAGTTATGAAATGGATTTACACCACATCTGTTTGAGCAGAGAGGTAGGGAGTTGAAGGAAATGAGTTTATAAGCATAGAGAGAGTGCTATCCATTCTAGCTTTTTTTTTTAACTATCCAAGGAACTTGAGTGATCATGTGACTGGCAACCAGAATTATATCAGTGATGAGATCTGTGATCTGAACCTGAAGACATTGTGTTTACTTCTTATGCTTTGCTATTTAGAAAACGCTACTCACATTGGCCTAGTCCTTAAAAGAGAAAAAGAAGCTTTAAAAATGACTGATACAATCTTTTTAAACTACATGGAGTAATAGTGCTTCACATATGGTAATAAGTTGATTCTTAGAAAATAAGGTTCTCGCCAATGCAAAGGTTTGTTGAAGAAATTAATGAATTAATTGGTACTTTAAGTCAACCACAGAGGGGCTTGGGAAGGAAAAAACTGTTAATCATTGATGCTGTTTAGATTTATGCTAAAGCTAAGAATTTAGTTTTGCTGGAGCTGGCTTATACTGGTTAATGAAAGCAGCCTGCCACATCTCTTCTTAAATTCAGTCCTAGTGATGTCGTATTTGTAGCTTCAAATCAGACCCTGTGGGAGTATTTTAAAACACAGAAACCAGAGAATGCTACAAGCAGTCCCTTTTGTTACACACTGATCACTACATCACTGATTATGACTCAGGACCAGAAAACTCTGGAAGTTAAAAGGATCTTTCCCCAAAACTGATGTTAAGGCAACTGTTATAAATATAGCTTTAAAAAAAACCTGACATTGTTTATAATGCATTAGTTATAAAGAAAATGTGAAATAAAAATAACCAACCACACATCAAAAACTATAAACTTGAGTGGAAAATTAGACATCATTTAGTCTAGCGCTCTGTAGAAATCCTGACTTTTTCCACCTTATCCTTACTAAATGTCAGAGAGACTGAGGGAAGCCATGCCTGGGACTCACTCTCACCCCAGCTTTAATCAGAATGTGACACTTTGGATTATTTTATACACTGCACTTTTGCACTAGATTTTTTTCTAAGCTATAATTTCCAAGTATAAACTACGCGCACACACACACACACTCACACACACACACACACACACGCACGTACCTACTCACATCTTCCATAGTAGTATTTAAGATTGTGATTGGGTGTATTTTTCCAGTAATTAAGTTAGTTCACTGGCAACATTTAACGTCACTTCCAGTTATGTAGATTCTACACAAAATTTCATAAAAATAAATATTATTCAATTGAAAATCCCAGCTTTCTTTTTGGATACTGACAAACTGATTCTAAAGTCTATATGGCAAAGCAAAAGTTTTAGACAATCTGAAACAATATTGAAGGAGAACACAATCAGGCATACTGAACTATCTGACTTCGATATATACTTTAAAGCTACAATAGTAGCTTTAAAGATGTGTGCTTTAAGTGTACTACTGTACACTTATGTGTGCTTTAATGTATACTACCGTAGCTTTAAAGATGTGTGCTTTAAGACAGTATGGCACTGGAGAAAGGAAAGACAAAAAAAGAGTGATGGAACAGAATAGAGAGCCCAGAAGCAGACCCACACAATTAGAGTTAACTGATGACTGACAAATAGGCAAAAGTAATTACATGAAGAAAGGGTGTTCTTGACCACAAATGGTACTGAAACACTGGATATCCATATACAAAATGAGAGAGAGAAAGAGAAAGAGAGAGAGAGAAAGAGAGAGAGAGAGAGAGAGAGAGAGAGAGAGAGAGAGAGAGAGAGAGAGAGAGAGACAAAAAGAAAGAAAGAAACAAACAAAATAAATCTAGTCACAGATCTTAAATAATTCAAAAAAGTTAAACTTGAATGAAATATACAAAACTATAAAAAGTTAGTTAAACTAAATGAAATATGCAAAACTATAAAACTCCTAGATGATCTCTTTGAAGGACATCCAGAAGGCTGAGTTTGGAGGTGAATTGTACTTAAGTATAATTAAAAATTTCTCCGCAAAAATCACTGTCATGAGATCGAGAAAACACGCTACAGATTGATGGAAAATATTTGCCAAGACACATCTGATAACAGACTGGTACACAAAGTATACAAATTCCTAAATATTTGCAACAAAAATAGGTAAATACTAAAATCAACACCTCACTGAAGATGATTTGCAAATGATAAACATATGAAAATACACTCAATCAATATGTTATTATCATGGAATTGCAAATTAAAACTTCAAAATACATCCTGATGAGGATGTAGAGCAGCGGAAAACTCTCATTCATTTCTGGTGAGAATGCAAAATAGTACAGTCACTTTGGAAGACAGTTTGGTAGTTTCTTTTTTTTTTTTTTTAGAAAGAAAGAAAGAGAAAGAGAAAGGGGGAGAGAGAACAGGAATCTTGCTCTATTGCCCAGGCTGGAATGCAATCCAAAAATAGCTATCAAAAACCTCCTTTATGCTGATAATTGTGCTTAACAGCGGAGGCAGGAAGGAATAAGGGAAGAAAATAACAAACAAACAGCCAACCAATATTTCATTTAAGTCTGTAAAATGCTATGCAAATGCTGAAGAGTGATTTACTTCCAATTATGTGGTCACTTTCAAAATAGGTGTAATGCGATACTGAGAAAAATGTATGTTCTGCGGACCTGGGCTGAAGAATTCTTTAAATATTCACTGAGTTTACTTGTTCCAGGTCTGAGTTCAAATCATAGATGTCCCTATTAATTTTCTATCTCGTTGATCTGTCGAATATTAACAATGTGGTGTCAAAGTTTCCCACTATTATTGTGCAGGATTCCAAATCTCTTTATAAGTCATTAAGAACTGGTCTTATGTATCTGGGTGCTCCTATATTGGGTGCATATATATTTTTGATAATTGACTCCTGTTGTTGCATTGATCCTTTTACCATTTTGTAACGTCCTTCTTTGTTTCTTTTAGTCTTTGTTACTATTAAAGTCTATTTTGTCAGAGATGAAAGTTACAACTCCTGTTTTTTTGTTTTTTTGTTTTTCCTCTCCATTTGATTGATACCTCTTCCACCAACCCTTTGTTTTGAGTCTTTGTGTGTCCTTGCTTATCAGATGGATCTGGATACAGCACACCGAAGGGTTTTGACAATTTATTCAATTTGCCTGTCTGTATCTTTGATTGGGGCATTTAATCCATTTAAATTTAGGATTAATATTGATATTTGTGAGTTTAATATCGTTGTTTAATGCTTGCTGGCTATTTTGCCCATTAGTTGATATAGATTCTTCATTATGGAGATACTCTTTACCTTTTGGTAAGTTTTTGGGATGACTGATACTGGTTGTTTCTTTCTGTGTATAGTGCTTCTTTCAGAAGCTCTTGTAAAGCAGGCCTGGTGGTGATGAAATCTCTGAGTGCTTGCTTGTTCGTGAAAAATTTTACTTTTCCTTCATCTATGAAGCTTAGTTTGGCTGTATATGAGATTCTGGGTTGAAAATTCTTTTCTTTGAGGATATTGAATATTGACCCCCCACTCTCTTCTAGTTTGTAGGGTTTCTGCTGAGAGATCTGCTGTAAGTCTGATAGGCTTCCCTTTATGGGTAACCTGATCTTTCTCTCTAGCTGCCCTTAGAATTTTCTCCTTTATTTCAACCCTGGTGAATCTAACGATTATGTGTCTTGGGGTTGCTCTACTTGAGGAATATCTGTTCTCTGTATTACCTAGAGTATTGACCTACCTTACTAGGTTAGGAAAGTTTTCCTGAATAATAGCCTGAAGAATATTTTCCAGCTTGGATTCATTCTCTTCATGACATTCAGGTACACCTATTCAATGTAAATTAGGTCTTTTCACATAGTCCCATATTTCTTGGAGGCTTTGCTCATTCCTTTTTACTCTTTCTTCTCTAATCTTGTCTTCTTGTTTCATTTCATTAAGTTGGACTTTGACCTCTGATATCCTTTCTTCTGCTTGATCAATTCGACTGTTCAAACTTGTGCATACTTCACTGAGTTCTCGTATTGTATTCTTCAGTTCCATTAATTCACTTATATTCCTCTCTAAATTGTCTATTCTCGTTACGAATTTGTCAAACCTTTTTTCAAGGTTCTTAGTTTCTATACATTGGGCTAGAACATGTTCTTTAACTCACAGAAGTTTCTTATTATCCACTTTCTGAAGCCTAATTCTGTTAATGGAATGCACTCATTCTCCATCAGGCCTTATTTCCTTGTTGATAAGGAACTGTGATCCCCTGTAGAGGGAGAGGCATTCTGATTTTGGGTATTCTCAGCCTTTTTATGCTGGTTTCTTCCCATTATTGTAAGTTTATCCACCTGTCATCTTTGTAATTACCGACTTTCAAATTTGGTCTCTAAGTGGACGTCAAACTTGTTGATTTCCCAGTGCCAGAATCTTAGCAACCCACTGTGCCAGCTAAAACAGCGGCATTAATATTGATGGTGCTTTTCTGCCCGGGGAATCTCCAGTCTGGCTCCCTTCTTGAGTTCCTTTTTCAATCAGCTGAATAGGCGACTCTGCCTTCCCGGAGCTCCAAACGTTGACCAAAAGGGACCCAGTCCCATTTACTCTGCACCAAGAACCACTGCACCAGGGCACCAGTAAAACCACCATGCCAGCCACAAGAGTCACGCTGGCGACCCGTGGGGCTTCTCCATTGAGAATCTCCTGGTCCGTGAGCAACAAAAATTTGTCTGGAAGTGTGGTGTCCTCTCATTCTCTGTGCTTTCACTGGGAGCTACAATTCTGAGCTGCTAGTAATCAGCCATCTTGGATCTTTCTCCTGTAGTTTCTCTTAAAACTAAGTATGCCCTCACCATTTATGTACAAAGACCTGTACACAAATATTTAATACCAACTCACTTTATTTACAAGGCCAGACCTGAGAAGCAACTAAGATGCCCTTCAACAGGTGATGAATGAGTAAACCATAGTAATCCATACAATAGAATATTTTTCAACAGTTAAGAGAAATGGGCTATGAAGACAGACATAGATACGGAAGTATCTTAAATGCATATCATTAAATGAAATAAGTCAATGATAAAAGCCTACATATTGTATAATTCCAACTTTATGATATTCTAGAAAAGGCAAAATCATTATAGAGTCATTAAAAATATAAATGATTACCAAGGGTTCAGGGTAACAGAGGGAGAGGTTGACTTGAGCTCATAATGATCTGAAAAAATTGATTCATGGATTTAAACAATGTACCACCCTAGTTCAGGGTGTTAATAATGGGGAAGGTTGTGTGTTTTCATTGGAAGGGAATGTATGGGAACTCTGTATTTTCCATTCAGTTTGGTTGTAAATATTATATTGATCTAAAAAACAGTCTCTTAATTTAAAAGAGTAAATATCAATGTATTACACTTTATCATAAATAAAAAATCAATTTTTTTAAAGAAATTAAATGCATTTTTGCATTTTAGTGTTTAGTTTATTTGGAAAATCTAATTTTTCTTTATAAAATAATAGTCTTAATGACTAACATTTACTTTTTAGATTAATAGACTATTTGGTTTCAATTTTACTCTAAGAGAGAAAAAAACAAATTAAGCATATTATAAAAAGATAATTTACTAGAGTTGATTTTAAAGTTAAACCTTAAAAAAATATTCTTTTCCTAGTGGTCATTTATTTTTATAATTATAACAGAAATTACTATATCCTTTTTAAAATTATATTAACAATATTACTGGACTGACTCTAACAATAAGCATTATAATCTGAAGCATGGCTAGACATACCTACTCTCCTATTACAATGTTTGATCTTCACTTAAAAATTTTTAATATTCTGTTTAATTTTTTAAAGTCATTGCATAAACTGCCTTTTTTTTGCAAATAATCTATCTGCTACTTTAAATTTTAATAAGAATTAAGATATTTTTTAAGTGTTGGGTTTAGTCCAAAGCCTGAAATATTTTAAGTCTCCCACATGATTTAGCATATGCCTTTCCTCTCATTGCATAGATTTATATAAAATAAAATACTATTTTATTTATGTTAATTGATTTATTTTCTTATTTATTATCTAAATCAACACGGTTTATAGAGGAGAGTGGAAGCTAACTATTAAACCAAAAATTACTCTTTTCTGAATGTCAATCAGATAATTTACTGAATTAAAATACTTTAGAACAAATACTTTGTTTCTAATAATCACAAGTCTCAGTTATCCAAAAGGAGACTTTAAATATCAGAAATTCACATATGGTCTGTGTGTCTTTCTGTCTCTATATCTACCAATCAATTGATAATGTTAAAGTATTTCTTTTCTTTTCTTTTTTTTTTTTATGAGACGGAGTTTTACTCTTATTACCCAGGCTGGAGTGCATGGCGTGATCTCGGCTCACCGCAACCTCCACCTCCTGGGTTCAGGCAATTCTCCTGCCTCAGCCTCCAGAGTAGCTGAGACTACAGGCATGCTCCACCGTGCCCAGCCATTTTTTGTAATTTTTTTTTTTTTTAGTAGAGATGGGGTTTCACCATGTTGACCAGGATGGTCTCGATCTGTTGACCTCGTGATCCACCCACCTCAGCCTCCCAAAGTGCTGGGATTACAGGCTTGAGCCACCGCACCCAGCCATGTTAAAGCATTTCTTTTTTTTTTTTTTTTTTTGAGACAGAGTTTCGCTCTTGTTACCCAGGCTGGAGCGCACTGGCGCGATTTCGGCTCACTGCAACCTCCGCCTCCTGAGTTCAGGTAATTCTCCTGCCTCAGCCTCCCGAGTAGCTGGGATTACAGGCACGTGCCAACTTGCCCAGCTAATTTTTTGTATTTTTAGTAGAGACGGTGTTTCACCATGTTGACCAGGATGGTCTCGATCTCTTGACCACCCGCCTCGGCCTCCCAAAGTGCTGGGATTACAGGCGTGAGCCACTATGCCCGGCCAATGTTAAAGTATCTCTAAGGGAAACAGTGTAATTTATTTGGCTTCTAACCAACTTATCATCTAAATAAGTCCTTTCACTTTTACTCCAAGTGTGTAATGGTAAGTACTACTCTAATTTTTAGTGGGATGGAGATATTAAGATAAGAGAAATCATTACTTACAGATGGAACTTAGAAAAAATAAAATTGAGAATTAGAAAAACCTTTGTAGAATTTGTTATCAGGGTTACACAGTGAGGATAGACAGTGTTGAGATTGTATCACTCTGTTCTGCTTTCAGAATTATCACACTTCATTTGCTAACCTCAGGAAATAACTGTTGCCATACTAGGTACTGATCTCAAATTACTTAACTTCCTAAAATGACACATCAAAAATTATATCCCCTAGTAAACATTCATTAACATAAAACAGACACTATAATTTGGATGAATGCAAATTACTTGGATCCCTGGCTTTTTTCTACTTATTATTTTCATACTGGACTCTTTAAAAAAAAAACCCAAAAAACAAAAAACATCTTCAATTGCAGAATTATATGAAGAAGCTTGCAGAAGTAATGGATTGTCTAAAATAAGATAGAAAAGAAGGGTTCAAACTCACTGAACTACAGAGTATGCAACTACAGAGTATTGAAAAGGATTGTCCTTCAATAGTGGCACGCTGAGCAAACTTTTAGTGAGGCAGCCTTGTTTTGACTGACTTCACAAAGTAGCAGCAGGAAACACACATCCCAATCATTACAGGTCATGAAAAGATCATACTGTGCTCAATCTTCTGTGGGCATTCCAGTATTTACTTGAACTGACCCTTGCCATGAAGTTTGTGAGGTTTGAATGGATTTTGTTAGAATTTACAGTGTGCAACAGGAAATGGTATTTTTTTTATTTAAGAGAGAGTCTCACAATTTTTCCATTTGTGGGGAGTAAAACATCATCAAAATATTATACTTCATTCTAAATCAAAATACTTACTTAAATAACATAATTTTGAACTCTTTCTTCTTTCCTTTTCCCTTTTTGCAGCTGAAAGTAATTCTTATACAGTGAATGCCCATAAAAATTTTAAAAGTATTCCTTGAGAACACACGTGCTACAACACTTGCCTAAATGCATTTACAAAGCCTATCATACTAAGAGCTATAGAGGGCAGTTATTTATTTAGTTCAGTGATTTTAAGTCAATATGTTCTATGTGCCAAATCTGTATAAATGATAATTCTTAATAACAGTAATAAATACATTTGTTAAGCAGATATTCTATGCCCGGAATTTTTGGTGCATAATTCAACTTAATATTCTTAACAATCACATGATATTATTATTACTGTAATTATTATCATCATTTTATATATTCGTGGAAGTAATAGTTACTGAGTTCCTACTATGTTCTAGTTAAATGGGAAAACTGAAGCTCAGTGATTTTATCTAACTTGTCTAAAAATTATACTTGTATTCAAAATACAAATAGAGGATTTTGACTTTAAAACCCAACGTGTTGGTGCAAATATTAGGTTGGTGCAAAAATACTTGTGATTTTTGCCATTACTTTCAATGGCAAAAGTCACAAGTATTTTTGCATCATATTAGCATGAATCAAAAAGGAATTCAAAGTCTTAGAAGAGTAATTTAGAAAATCAAAGTCAAAATTATTTTGCATGTTGTACAGCTGAGGCTATTTCCAGAGTATGTAAATATGATTTAAATTAGAGAAATATATGATTGTTCAAGGCAGGTGAACTATAAGTATTAGACATTATAAAGAAAACTTACTAAATATACTCACCATACATTAGCTTTCATTAGAACTGTGTTTTGCTGAGCATTATTAAATTAAAGGATTATTTGGAAGAGATCAAATCCAAAGTTAAATTGCTGGTTACCTCTTATTTTATCACTATAACATAAGGTCCAGTGGGATTGCAGCCTGGTTGAGGTCACACAGGAATGTAATGGAAGAGCAAAGACTCAAGTGCTGTTCTATGACCAAAATCTGTTGTCCTTTTTAACAAACAATTGTGAATATAATACTTAGAGTTTGTATTTTAACATGAAACATTTTTATGAGATAGTGAACACCTCAAATAACTTGACACTTTAAATACAACAATAAATTAATATTCCACAATAATATTTAAAGGTAGCTAACTCCAAAATCTGGTTCTTCACTTCCTCTTTCATCGTTGTTTTAAATCCAGCATCTGTCTCTATTTCATACCCTGTATATCCTCTTTTCAGCCATCTGAACTCCTAACCGACTCTTTAAACACAACCTCAATTTGTTTGTGAGGTCTCACATGATCTCAATCTCCTTTGTGCCCTTAAATGTGCCCCTAAATCTTAGCCTCTCTAATTAAGCATGTTCAAGTCCTATCCTATGCTCTTTGTAAGCCACTTAAAGACTTAAGTGTCAATGATTGTTCTTTTTATTTATACTATACCAACCAGCTTACCACCTTACTCATAAAAACAACTGTATTTTATTAAAGTTTATTTCAATTTAGATCCACTCTCTATTGATATGTTAGATACACATATAGACAAGAAAATAAATATATTTTTAAGATAATTTTATTCATTATTGAGAATCTGAAAATATCATCTTTAGAATAACAAAGAATTATTTTTCTTTATTGCTAGGTATCTTTAATCTTTTAATATTTTATCTCTTTTTAAATATGAAGAGTTTTTGTAATGCTCTAAAGGAATAAAAATTATAAACTCTGAACTTGTTAAATATATAATCCTTTTTTTGGAAACAAATGCTGTTTTATCAAGCTATAAGCTACTAGGATATAAGTTCTTGATTAAAATTCATTTAGTGTGTTATCTGACTGAATGTACTTAGAAGAAATCTTTGACACGTTGATCAGATTAAATTGATTTAATCTCAGCTGAAACTTAAGTTCGGCATTAGTCATGGATAATTACTGTCAGAAAGGGTATGTTCTAGCTATTCATTTACATAATATGAGCTTTCTTTGGATTGCATATGAATTAATTAAATTTCCTTTAATTGTAGCAGCTACCTGCAACACAGCTTCTAGCTAGTGTAAAATAGTTCATTAACTTCTCCAAAATGGAAAATATCCTAATACAAATCTCTGAACTAGAGTAGAGGCTTTACGAGAAAGGATTTAAGAGAAAATATGGAAAATAATGTGACAAACCTATATATATTAGATATGACACATTATTATAGAGTATTCCCCTAAAAATTGGGAAATTGCACTGATTTAGAAAGCTACATTAACTTGTGACTAAAAAGTAAAATGACCAAACTCTGAAAATATTAACTCATTCTTCAATACTAAAATAAACAAAACAATCTCTTGAAGAATATTAACTCATTATTTGATAGTGAAAAATGTGAGAAATAAATTATACAAAATACAACTATATGAGTCAAATTTCTGTATTATAATGGTAGCCTCATATGGACTCTATAAACATTAAATCAACAATTTGCTTAATTAAATACTGGTATAAGGATGGGAAAATATTTTTCTACTTTGAAATCAGTATTTTTCTACTTTACTTTATAATAATAATTGATATGCTTTTGGACTTTCTTTTCACACATTAATTTTTTTTTAAGTTTAGATAAATTTAACAGAGTTTATTTGCACAAAGAACAATTTAGGAATCTGGCAGCACTGAGGACAAGAAGAGATTCAGAAAGCTCCACCTAGCAATGAGCTATTATAGGCCAAACACAGAAGCAAAGGAAATAAATGACCTGCTTGGCTACCACAAGACTACTATGTTATTTGGGCGAGGTGGGATGAAGCATTTGTCTTTTTTGGGAGCTGTGTGATAAATCAACTGCATGTGATTGGCTGAAACCTGGTTATTTGCTACAAAATATATTTATAAAATCAATTTTGACTTATTTACATACTAATAAGTTAGGGTACAGTTTCTTACTTAGGAACTCAAAATAGAGACACAGCATCAAGCTAATACATTCCTGCTTATTTAGCATACTGAACATTAGAAAGCAATCATGTAAAAATAGCAAAACTTGCCCAATACCGTATCAACCTAGCTAATCAACTATGTTAATTTTTTTTCATTTCTTTTCCTAGAATCTTCCAAATAATTGCATTATTTTATATGGTTTTTATTATAGCATTAACTTCTCATCTTTTTTACCTAAGAGCATTTCATAATTATTCACCTAGTCTTTCTCTTATTATTCTATATTTTAATAATAAATTAGAATTTCAGTAAGTCAATGCCCTAAAGTTTAATCCTGGAAGCAGCAATATTACCATCACCTGGGAACTTGTTAGAAATATAAATCTTGGACTATACACTTGATATATTGAATCAGAAACTCTAGGGTGAGGTGGAAAAAAACATTTGTATATTAACAACTTCTCTGGGCCATTCTAAGCATGCCGAAATTCCAGAACTACTGTATTACATAAATTTTCCAAATTTTTTTGTGCAATTTATTTTATTTTAATTTCAGGGGTACATGTTTGGCTCTGTTACATAAGTAAATGTGTGTCATGGGAGTTTATTATGCAGATGATTTTATTATACAGGAATTTGTTAAAATATTTCAGTGAGTTATCAGTATGTAAAATAACACTGGAGCTACATTGGAAATATCTTTTCAATAAAATATTTTTTCACTTGTTTTAAATTTCATGGAATACTTTATCCAGAATTAAGATATTTTATTAAAGAGTGAAATAGTTTGACATTTTTTACAAATAGAATTGTTCCAATTTTTACTATCAGAAAATATAAATTGGTTTGTTTAAATATATGCCATTGGTAGTGTTGATCTTTTTGTGTAATTTTAATTGTGTAAATTTAAATTCCATTTAAAAATCCATGCATAAATATGAAAATAAAATTAATGTATGAGTTTCCTTTAAAAAAACAAAATTGATTACTTAAATACATTTCCATTCACATATTTATGACCTTATGAAAACCAGTTTTTGTAGAGTTGATAATAATAATTAATGACACTTACAAGAAGTTTTATTCGTGGCAATTGCAGCCCTTTAATCTTGATAAAACTATTAGGATACACTATTGTTATTCCTATTTTACAGATGAGGAAACTGAGTTACTTCTGAGTTACATATGTATTAGGCAGCCACCTGGGTCCCTGAAGCTTGCAACTAGGATTTAAACTCCGAATCAAAGTCCATGTTCTTAATTAATATGATGCCATTATGTACAATGGTTTAAAGAAACAGCTGAAAATATTAATATATACTAAGTACTCAAAAAATTACTATAACTTATGCTTGTAAACTTTCAAATATTTACTTTCTTTTTTGCAATACATAAGTGTCATTGATGTTAAATATATATACACATTGTATGTGTGTGTACATATCTATGTGTATGTATGTGCATATATATATTCAATTTACTGCCATTTTTTATTTTCCACAGTTCTCAAAGCTTAATCTGTCTAGAAAAGCAAAAGGAATTGAAGTTGTTAATTTCAGCCTTAGTAAGAGACTGGTGAATCCACTTAAAAGTTTTCTGATGCAAATTGACTGTATTAAAAGAAAATATAGTTCTTCATGATTTATTGATTTAGTCATGATATGCATCAGTGATTGCCAGGTGGCACAGCTCAAAACAAGAAAGGACCAGATATCAAAAAGTTTTTGAGAGACAGTTACTTTTCACTTCTGTCTCCTCACATTCTCCTCACCTTTTCTGCCTTATATACATACATGTACTTTCTCCTTTCTAGCATGCTGTTACTGTAAAAGTTAACATTTATGAAACACCTGTCATGTGCCAAGGATGTGCTTTCTGTGGATTATGACATGTAATAATTTGAACAACTCTAGAGATGCTCCATACTATTACTCCCATATTACAGATGGGACAGCTTGGCACAGGGAAGGAATTTATCCAAAACATAAAGCTAGTAAGTGCTCAAGCCAGGATTTGGTCTCAGTCAGTTTAGCTTTACAGTCCTTGTCATTAAGCATTGCATTCCTCTGGGGAGTAAGAAGACAGCTCAAGGAGAGGAGAGGAAGAGGGAAAGAATACTGAAAGCATTTTGAGAAAGTTCATTTGTAGTTATTTATATAAGCATCTCCACCACTGAAAATTGAGCCCTGAATATACTATACTATAATTTTCTTAGCACACTTATTTTTCTGTTCTCTGAAATGCACATAATATTTGGGCATATGAACAAAATAATTGTCAACTTTATTTTGATTCTTCAGGATTTATGATTCAGGATGACCCTTTTGGATCTTGTGAAAACAAGTACTGTGGTTTGGGAAGACACTGTGTTATCAGCAGAGAGACAGGGCAAGCAGAATGTGCCTGCATGGACCTTTGCAAACGTCACTACAAACCTGTGTGTGGATCAGATGAAGAATTTTATGAAAACCACTGTGAAGTGCACAGAGCTGCTTGCCTGAAAAAACAAAAGATTACCATTGTTCACAATGAAGACTGCTTCTTTAAAGGTAAATGCAGGGTGAACCTTGAGTGTCACCCCACTCTATTTCTTTTCTTTCTTAACTAATGCCTTTAAGATTAAACTCTAGCAATTTTAAATCAGCAAGGGTCTAAAAAAGAAAAGAAAAATGAATCAGCTTAAGTACTCCATTAAGTAGCAGTGTGTGGAAAGTTACATGAAAACAATTCTGATATTCAGTTATGAGAATAAAGCTGGCCAAAATATGACTCAAAATTTAATATAGCTTCCAGCATTGCACCATATGGCTTCCCAATCATGGATTATCTTAGGGACATAGGGTGGCCAATTCAGTCTGCAGGCCAACTTTACCCAGTAAAAAGCACCTGGAGTGGAATTGAGGGACTAGTGAATGCCAAGCCATGCTACGATAACATTTCATTACTTCCTGATTAAAAACGATGGTTTCAGTTTGCACCACATAATTCAAATTACATGGAACCGGTAATTGCCCACTAAAATAAATAACTAGATGAACTCATGCTAAATCTCATTAGTAAATCAGAGGTAACAATAGTTTAAAAAAAATTTTCAGTATTGATATTTACTTTCATGCATTTGAAAATGATTTATTTATAAAAAAATATTGAATTTGTAATTCAATACATTATTTTTACATGCCATATAAATAAATCATTGAACATTGAACAGTTTTAACGTCATTCATTTATTATATATTTATTTGTTGTTTACTTGTTCATGCTGTTGGAAATACTTTCTTGTTGATACTCATGACTCAGTCTGAAATTCTAGAGGGAAATAGATAGAACTTCCATCAATGATTAATCTGATTTCTAATCTTCAGTAAATGCCAAGTCCCAGTTTCTCAGAATGTTTCTAAAATGTATTTACACTTAAAAACTTGTTTGATATTTTTATTTCTAGCTTAAATTTATTTTTATTTTATTTATTTATTTATTTTGAGATGGAGTTTCGCTGTTGTTACCCAGACTGGAGTGCAATGGCACCATCTCGGCTCACCGCAACATCTGCCTTCTGAGTTCAAGCAATTCTCCTGCCTCAGCCTCCCAAATAGCTGGAACTACAGGCGCACGCCACCATGCCCAGCTAATTTTTGTATTTTTAGTAGAGACGGGGTTTCACCTTGTTGACCAGGATGGTCTCGATCTCTTGACCTCGTGATCTACCTGCCTCGGCCTCCCAAAGTGCTGGGATTATAGGCATGAGCCACTGCGCCCGGTCCCTAGCTTAAATTTATAGCTGAAAAATAATTTTATTATACTCCACTCATCTGCGTATTAAGGTAAATTGAATATTTAAAAGCTATCCTTTTCAAACTTGCTCTAACACAATATGATTTCCAACGTGATTTAAAAATGACATGTAGAGCTTTTCAGATGCTGCAAGATACAATACTCTGTTATTGTTGCTGCAAGAAACCTTTTAACACATTTGAAGTAAAACTAGGATAATTTACTCACCATAGTGTACTGTGTGCCTCTTATATACATGTACAGAGAATTTTATGACAGTAGACTCCCCTTTTTTAACTGAAAGAATAACATTTACTTTGATTTTTCATGTTCAGTTTAGTTCCCTTTTTTTTAAATCAAATCTAGTTTACAAAAACTTAATATTTTACAATATTAGGGAATTTTTTTCTGTCATTTTGACACAACATAATACAGTAGAAATTACAGTATTGCACTGATACATGACACTATAAAATTATGTACATAATATATAAGGTGTAACTATTTCAATATTTGAACTTAGCATCATATTCTCAAGTTAAAGGTTTGTTCACTTGACTTCCATATGGAAACACATAATAAATATTATGTGGGGGCCTACTACAGTGGCTCATGCCTGTAATCCCAGCAATTTGGGAGGCCGAGGTGGGCTGATCATCTGAGGTCAGCAGTTCAAGACCAGCCTGGCCAATATGATGCAACCCTGTCTCTACAAAAATACAAAAATGATCTGGGCATGATGGCGGGTGCCTGTAATCCCAGCTACTCAGGATGCTAAGGCAGGAGGATCACTTGAACGCAGGAGGCGGAGGTTACAGTTAGCCAAGATTTCTCTACTGCATTCCAGCCTGAGTGACAGAGCAAGACTCCATCTAAGAAAATAAATAAATAAATATCATGTGGGAAACAGTTTGGTGTATTTAATGTTTTGTTTTGTAGCTATATGCTTAGGTGTCATACCATTGAATATCATCATAGGATGGATGCACAATAGATTGATTTTCTTAGAAAGCAAACATATACAATAATGGTTTGAGGAATTTTTGTTCTTCAGTCTTATACTAAGCACATTTATTAGATCTAATGTTACTTAAAATACTTTCTCATCAAATGTAGTATAAAAATTTCATTTATACTGTCTGGATTATTTACCAAGGATTAGCATATTTTTCAGATCTCAGAAACTGTGGGTTTTCTGTTTGCTTATGTACTTGACTTGGTGTTTTGCCTAATATACAAACTCATAAAATAAATTTATTTCATCAGAAGGGAGTAAATAATATAAACCAAAACAGTAAATTGCCTGTCTTATTACTATGCATTGGGCCAAGTTTTGATTGCAGAAGAAGACTCTGTAAAGCTGAAGCCTGATATTGTTGTGATAGTTAAAATTAATTCCATAATTGTGAACCATATATTTGTGGAGTTTTAGCAAGCTATATTGCTTGCTATATGGCCTAATGGAAGAAGCAAATCAAAATAATAGGTTAAATAACTGCAAAACCTTATATTCATTTAGATGTATTTAAAGAAAACAAACAAAAAGTTAAAAAACATAAAATATATTTGCTACTTTTAGATTTTTAAAAGATGATTGTGAAAACCTTAGAATAGGGGTTAAAAAACTATTTGTAAAATCCAAGTCACGATCGGTTTTCTTTTAGTAAAGTTTTATTGAAACACAGTTACACCCTTTGGAAAAGGAGAGTAGACTAGTTGCAATAGAGATCTTATGGCTGCTAAATGCTAAACATCTTTTTACGTGGATCTTTTCAGAAAAAGTTTGTTAACCCCTGATTTAAATGATTACTGATACTTTAAAATTCATTTTAAAAATTGGTAGCAGATCTTTACTATTATGCATTTTCTTGACTATCTTGATGAATACGGAGACCTACATATGTGGTAAAATTAAGTAGAACTAAATACATACACAAATGGTGGAAATAAAACCAGAAACAGCAAGACTCGGGGATAGTATTAAAGTCAATATCCTGGTTAGAATATTGTACTATAATATTATACAATACTACCTTTAAGAGAGAAACAGAGTAAAGATATGTGGGATATGTCTGTACTATTTCTGACAAATGCATCTCACAAAGAAAATTTTAATTAAATAGTGCTGGAAAATATGTAAAAGTTTTTAAAAAAAAGCAAGGTTTGTATTATTCCTTACTGATTTGCATCTAAGGGAAGTCCTGTTTGCTTATATCAGATTTATATTTGGCATTTATATTTAAACGTATTAAAATAATTCATATATGTAGAATCAAGTGTATTGATGTATTGTTTTAAAGTTAAAATTAAAATCTATATTAAAACATAAATATCCATATTTCCATAGAAAATGTTTTTATATATACTTATATATACTTATATCTGTTTATATACTTTATATATACTTATATCTGTTTATCCTCTTTCTATTATTAGTGTTACATATTGAAATGCCTCTGTGGTAATCTCAACCTTTTTTATTATTATTGACTTTTAAATGTACATATAAATTTACCAAGAATTTTGTTACTGAGTTATTATTTATAGAATTATAGATACAATAAACAATATACCAATGAATATAATATTTTTCGAATGTATTCCTATTCACATTTATTTGATCATTATGATCAAATAATCAGATATAGAATATTAGAGCATTTGTTTATTGGCATCAGATACTTTGTTATGATGCTCAGTGTAACATAAAACATTCTGTTTTTATATAGTGCCTGGCTGTTCATTTTCGTGATGAGGCAGTTCTGCCTTAAAGTAATCTCCCTCACAAAGGGCTTTCTAACGACAATAATTCACATGGTCCCTTAAAGCAAGCACAATTTCTTCCCACCCTGACATCAGGTCATTCCCTCATACAAAACATCTACACTACTCAGAGCATAGATGTAAACTGGAGTAAGAAACTCAAGATATAACCTATGCAAAAACGAACAGGGATTTAAACCTTTTATGAGAGTCAATTGAACAGAAACCCTTCTGCTATTTACTGTGCTGAGAATAAAACTGCCGTAAAGGCAAATGTTCTGTGCACTTAAATGTGCATCACAAACAACAACAACCTGAGAAATATGGTTGTCACAGCTATCTGTATACTATTAGCACGAGACTTGACATTGTTTCCATTTTTGAGGCATAATCTGAACAGACTTTTTTATTACTTATCTAAATTAGTTATTTTACCTGACTTTTCTTCTTCCTTTTTTTTTAGAAGGAATTTGTAGAACTTAGGCTAAAAAACTGGCTGCCAGATATATTTTAAAATATATTAGTAAATGTCATGTGCTAGTCCACATGTATTTTTTAAAACAGGGGACCTCGGTAAAGCTTCTGTTTTATATAATTTTATACCATTTTAGCAAAAATAAGAATCTGAATAAATATATGTATACTAAAAAATAATATTCAGATTTTTGTTTCTTCTGTATTGTTTTTGCCAGCATTAGCCAACTGAAACTGCAAGTTGATGGTGAAATTAATAATTTGGACCCTAAAATATGTAAATAAACTTTTTTTGAGGCCAGAACACTGGCACACAGTATTTCCATTTCCTCTGAATTCACTTAGTGCTCACAACATCAAAACCAATTTATTAATCCCTTGTTTGGTAGATTGACGTAAAACATTTTTAATTCGGTGACATGTAACCACACATATTTGATATGTTTACCTGCCATTTATAGATACATAGTAGATATATGATAGATGTCTTATATATGTATGATAAAGCTAATCTAAAAGAGGTGATTAATACTTAGGCAAACTCATCACTCATTTGGAGATTTAGGGATATAAGACATTAGGACTAGTCAACAAATGTCACTAGAGAGTGGGAAGGTGGAGAAAAGGGGGCAAATGGAGAGGAAGAGAAGAAAGGCAGGTAGGGAGAGGGAGGGGGGATGATGTGGATTAGAGAGAATGCCAGCAGGAGTAATGCCAATGATAAAAATAATAATAACAAATTGAATATTATTTATTTCAAAACACTTTCAGAAATATTATATTACTGTTATTATTATTATTTTATTTTTTTTTTTGAGATGAAGTTTCACTCTTGTTGCCCAGGCTGGAGTGCAATGGCACCATCTCGGCTCACCACAACCTCCACCTCCTGGGTTCAAGTGATTCTCCTGTGTCAGCCTCCTGAGTAGCTGGGATTACTGTCATGTGCCACTATGCCTGGCTAATTTTGTATTTATTACTAGAGATGGGGTTTCTCCATGTTGGCCAGGCTGGTCTCGAACTCCCGACCTCAGGTGATCCGCCCAACTCAGCCTCCCAAAGTGATGGGATTACAGGCGTGAGCCACTGTGCCCGGCAATATTATATTATTAATCATTGTAACAGCCAGTATACTACAGTGAAGGCAACAAATTTACAGTTTTACAAATAGCCAGTCAACATTCCCACAGTAAGTTAACACTGAACTGGGACAGGAACCAAGGACAGAGCTACCCATTTGGTGCATGTTTTTTCCAAATGTGCCTGCCTAAGGCTACAATATCATAATTATCTCACTTGCCTACATTTCTTAATACATTTTACTTTTCATAGTCATTTCTATGTGAATAATTGACATCCTTTAGAAACAATCTATTGTCTATGGTGCTTGTGAAGATTAAATCATGCATTTAATGTATTTCTTGGCCAAAAGAAGAACACAATAAGAAATTATTATTGGGTTTAAGACTAGAACTTTAGTTAACATACACATTTGAATATAATAAATTTTCAGACCTGAGTCTGTGAAGTCACACATACTCTCTTTTGAATTTATGTTGGGTTACAGTCCTGTATCTGGTCAAATTAACATAGAAATGCGTTTCCAAGATTATAAGAGGCTAATTGGTGGTGGTCAATTTTCTGATGTTAGATAATTATATTTAAAGAAAAAAATAACTACAATGAGTTTGGAAATATATTTGTTATTGATTGACATTTGTAAAGCTTTAACATATTGTCATCTTTCTCACTGATGATTTATTGCAGGTTAATTTTGTTTATCTTTTATGACCAATAAAATATCTATTGTATCTATAACTTAATATTATTTTGGCACCCCACTACACCTCCCCCCAAAAAAAATATTTTAGGGATTATAAAGTGGGTTTGTTTTTGTATTTAATTTCTGTCAAATTTTTCCCTGTAATACATACATATGAATTAACTTTAACTTTCAAATACTTAGACAGTCTTATCATGTTTTTAACATTTTTATGCTATATCTTTCATTTTAGTTTCAAGGTGTGAAATATGCATTTGAGCTTATTATTTATTTTATGCTTTTTATGGATTTATACATATTCCACTAATAGTTATGGGCACAATGAAGTGACAAGAAAAAAAACCCACAAGAATATTTAATCAGTTCAAATATTTCTTCTCTTCTACCTTGTCCCTCCCAGAACACATAAGAATTGTAGGAGATACAATTCAGGTTGAGATTTGGGTGAGCATATCATTCTGCCTCTGGTCCCTCCAAATCTCATATCCTCACATTTCAGCACCAATTATCCTTTCACAACAATCCCCTGTAGTCTTAACTCATTTCAGCATAAATCCAAAAGTCCACAGTCCAAAGTCTCATCTGAGACAAGGCAGGCACCTTCCACCTATAAGCCTGTAAGATAAAAAGCAAGCTACTTACTTCCTAGATACAATAGAGGTACAGGTATTGGGTAAATACAGCCATTCCAAGTGGCAGAAATTGGCCAAATCAAAGGGATTGCAGGGCTCATGCGTAAGTCTGAAATCCAGCAGTGCAGTCAAATTTTAAAGCTTCAAAATGATGTCCTTTGACTCCAGGTCTCACATCCAGGTCACTCTGCCTCGCTTGGTCTTGGGCAGCTCTGCCCCTGCGGCTTTGCAGGGTACAGATTCCCTCCTGGCTGATTTCATGCGCTGGCGTTGTCTGTGGTTTTTCCAGGCATACAGTGAAAGCCGTCAATTGGATCCACCATTCTAGGGTTGGGAGGACGGTGACCCTCTTTTCGCAACTCCATTAGGCAGTGCCCAAGTGGAGACTCTGTCTGAGGGCACTGACCCCATATTTTCCTTCCACAGTTCCCTAGCAGAAGTGCTCCATGAGGGCTCTGCCCCTTTAGCAAACTTTTGTTTGGCCATGCAGGCCTTTTCATACATCTGAAATCTAGGCAGAGATTCCCAAACTTTAATTCTTGACATCGGTGCACATGCAGGCTCAACACCACATAAAACTTCCAAGGCTTGGGGCTTCTACCTTCTGAAGCCACAGCCCAAGCTGTGTATTGGCCCCTTCCAGCCATGGCTGGACTGACTGAGACACAGCAGGGCACCAAGTTCCTAGGCACAACACGGTGACCCTGAACCCAGCCTAGCAAACCACTTTTTCTTCCTGGGCTTCCAGGCCTGTGATGGAAGCAGCTGCTGTGAAAGTCTCTGACATGGCCTGGAGACATTTTCCCATGGTCTTGCAGAATAGCATTAGGCATCTTGCTACTTATGCATATTTCTGCAGCTGGCTTGAATTTCTACTCAAAAAATATGTTTTTCTTTTCTACCACATTATCAAGCTGCAAATGTTCTAAGCTATTATGGTCTGTTTCCCTTTCAAAGTGGAATATTTTTTAACAGCACCCAAGTCACCTCTTGAATGATTTGCTGCTTAGAAATTTCTTCCACCAGAAACCCTAAATGATATCTCTCAAGTTCAGAGTTCCACAAATCTTTAGGGCAGGGTCAAAGTTCCACCAGTCTCCTTTCTAAAACATAAAAAAGAGTCACCTTTGCTCCAATTCCCATCAGATTCCTTATCTCCATCTGAGACCACCTCAGTCTTGACTTTATTGTTGATATCATTATCAGCATTTTTGTCAAAGCCATTCAACAAGTTTCTAGCAGGTTCCAACTTTCCCACATTTTCCTGTCTTCTTCTGAACCCTCCAAACTGTTCCAACCTTTGCCTGTTACCCAGTTCCAAAGTTGCTTCCACATTTTCGGATATCTTTTTAGCAATGCTGTATGTGTTCATTTTCATGGTGTATGTGATTTACTGTATGTGTTCATTTTCATGCTGCTGATAAAGACATACCTGAGACAGGGAAGAAAAAAGGTTTAGTTGGACTTATAGTTTCACATGGCTGAGGAAGTCTCAGAATCATGGCAGAAGTTGAAAGGTACTTTTTACATGCCGGCGGCAAGAGAAAAATGAAGAAGGAAAAGCAGAAACCACTGATAAACCCTTTAGATCTTGTGAGACTTATTCACTATCACCAGAATAGCACTGGAAAGACTGTTTCCCATGATTCAATCACCTCCACAACACATGGGAATTTTGAGAGATACAATTCAAGTTGAGATTTGGGTGGGGTCACAGCCAAACTGTATCAACTCCCACAGACACTTCACTTAACATGTTCATTTTCTCAATATCTGCTTGTCAAATGCTGAATGCAATATTTATATAACTTACAAAATACTGAAAAGTAAAGAACCATTTTTTTAATATAGTTTATTTTTCTTCTATATTTCTGTGCATAAACACGGTGATAAAAGTATTGTTATTTATTACATTCAGAATATGTAATTGAGGATAAAATATTCTAGAAAATACAGTTAAAAATGGTTCTCTCTTTGTCTGATTTATATTTTATTTCAAAAATTCTTTCTGAAGAGCACCCAAAGATATATCAGAGAGTATATGAAAACTTATTATTGATAAAAATTTAAAGCCAAATGGGAAACATGAAAAGCTTTGCATCTTATCATCCAGTAGCTATGTGAAAAAAGTGTTTGGATGGAATCACATAAATAAAGGAAATTCTGCACTTTCCCGAATGATGAAAAAAGCATGAGTAATTAGCAATATTTCTCTTTTCATACAGGTTAAGCAAAGCTCAAAGAATGTCTTCAAATCAATTTTTTAAAAATTCTATTCATTTAATGCAGTAATAAGCTGATTGTTTTAGTTTAAGACATCATATCATATCAGCCCTCTGGTTTTGATAAAGCTTCAAACTATTGACTACTGTGTGTTCCAACAAAGCTCCACACATCATGTCTTTCTTGGTGTGCCAGTCACTCTAAGAACTTGTTTTTTTAAGTGCCTTTAATCAATATGTGAATTTCTAGTAGCTTATACAATGTCTTTCCAAAAGCACCCCTGAAATCTGAACATGAATTTTTTTTTTTTGAGACGGAGTTTTGCTCTTGTTACCAAGGCTGGAGTACAATGGCGCGATCTCGGCTCACTGCAACCTCCACCTCCTGGGTTCAAGCAATTCTCCTGCCTCAGACTCCTGCTGAACATGAATTTTAATCACATATTTTTTTAATGTTTTTGCCCTTTTCGGTACCTGAAGAGCACACAAATGATTGCCAAAGTTCTTGAATAGATTTGCTCTCCAGACCAAGATGAAATAGTCTTTAATACACAGAAACAACATTGAACTATAATTAGGTTCTAATTTGAATATGTACCGAGAGTAAGATGTTTGGCTCCAGATTTCCTCAGAATTATACACACATAAAATAATTTGTAGAGAAAAGACAATTACAGATTGTTTCAGCATAAAACTTTGTGGTAATGGTGGAGCTATTGAATGGAAATTTTCACTTTGCTTATTTCTAACATAAATCAATAATGGCATTCAAAAATCAATAATAATTGTATATAGATGTGTAATATAAAAAGTGGTATCGCAGTTGATTCATATAGCTGATACTCATCTCCACAGATTCTTTTCCAGTTACTGTGATTTGAAGTCCACAGGCAGAAGTGTGGAAATACATTTGTAAGTAACATTTAAAGGATGAGGATACATTAAGAACTCTGGCAGATTCACAGAAAAATAAATAAAATGTTATCACTTGCAGACAAGTTAAGTGGAAGAAATTTTCAAGGCTGGACGTTACTATGTCTGTTTAG
Source organism: Leontopithecus rosalia (assembly GCA_028533165.1). Lineage (NCBI taxonomy): Eukaryota > Metazoa > Chordata > Mammalia > Primates > Cebidae > Leontopithecus > Leontopithecus rosalia. Next base: position 147,188,749 of record CM052650.1, on the reverse strand, counting down.
ATTATATTAGAATTCATTAGTATAAAGAAGCAAGATGGAAGAAGGAAGGTCAATTAGGGCCCTCCTGTGATTGTCCAAAAAAGATATAAAGATGATGATAATTTCAATTAAATGACGGAAGTGCCACTGATAAAATGTTGTCAGACTATCTGACCTAATATGCCACAGATTAAATATGGAGTTCATGGTAATTAAAGAAACTAGCTAAGCTAACAGAAGATTTGGGGAGCTATTTACTGAAACACAAAACACTGGATTCTCCTTGTTATAGTATGCAAGAAGCGTATATATACAGGTACATAATAATTTATGATTAGTTATATTTTAACATATTTTAGACAAGTAAAAGAGTATGCCATTTGTGGCCAGGTGTATTGGCTCACACCTGTATTCCCAGCACTTTGGGAGGCTGAGGTGGGCAGGTCAAAGGGTTAGGAGTTCAAGACCTGCCTGGCCAATATGGTGAAAACCTGTCTCTACTAATAATACAAAAATTAGCCTGTTACCGTGGCGTGCGTCTGTAGTGCCAGCTATTCGGGAGGCTGAGGCAGGAGAAGTGCTTGAACTCAGGAGGCAGAGGTTGCAGTGAGCAGAGATTGAATCACTGCACTCCAGCCTGGGCAACAGAGTGAGATTCCATTTGTGCAGTTGGCCATTTGGGTACAATAGGAGCTATAAGTATGTTAATAAAAAGAAAATGCCAAGGGACTGTATAGTTAAGATGAAGTGAAGAATGAGTGCAGATTGAGAAGAATGAAGAATTAAGGGTAAAACTCTGGTGTACTTCAACCTTCGGAGGTCATGAAGAAGAGGAGAAGCAAGCACCGGAGATAAATGCATAGTCACCAGTGACACGGAGAACCAAGAGAATGTAGATACACAGAAGCCAGGGAAAAAAGTCATCAGGAGAACAGAGGATTGGGCTGACTTAATTGCTGCTGAAATCAAGTATGATGAGGATTTGAGAAATGAACATTGATTTAGAAAGTTTAAGGCCGCAGTTAACTTTTGGCAAAACAGAAAAGAAGAGCTAAGGAAATGAGATATCAAGCTCATTAGAGATTTTTTGTTCTAAAAACTTATTATCATTTCTTCTCCCTCCTGACAACTACACATGTATAATGGATATTCAATATTCAATATATGTGTGTAGTTGTCAGGAGGGAGAGGTGGATGGGAATAAGGAAACATGGAAGGAAAAATTTTAGGTCAAGGGAAGCAGGGCAATTGCAGGAGCAGAGTCTCTGGAAATGTAGAGAGGATGGGACCCAATGCACAAGTGGCAGATTTAGCTTTAAATGAGAGCATGGATTCTTCACTCCTTTAACAGAAAGAAAGGAAAATCAAGATTGGATGCAGGTAGCTGAATATTTCATGGTATAAATATGTGTTATTCTCATCGGATTGCTCAAATTTTTCTCAATGAATTAAGAAATGAAGCATCAATTGCAAGTAACACAAGGTTTGAGAAATTTTAAAAGAGAAAAAAACTATGAGATAACAAACAGAAGAATTATAAAAGACTGGTGGTGTAATGTACGAATTCTAGCAGTGCTGAGGGACTGTGTGAGATTGCTGTTCACAAATTTAACAGACTTCCATGGTGGTTTTCTTGTCTCCAAATATAGTTAGCTGCTTAGGATAATATACTGAGTAGTTGAAGAACTGGTTTTAACTAGGAGTTTTATTTTTCCAGGAAGAAAATCTAATTAAAGAAAGGATCCAAAGCTCTATATTTTATCTCTCGTAGGGGCAGTATTCTTATGTTATGTCTGCTTTACTGTAGAGACTCTAGTATCTCGAGAGCTCCTGGTGGCATCTTCAGTCTCAGTTTATGTACGGACCAAAACTGACTCCCCAGCCAACTCTACATCCTGGAAATTTCAGTACACATTTTTGAGATAACTTCTATTTTTGTTTGTTTGGGTTTTTTTTGCAATGGATCCTGAGGTCAGGAGTTTGAGACCAGCCTGGTAAACATGGAGATAACTTAATACTGGCATTCAATTCATATCTGTACCTCTTAGTTAAACCATTAGTAAGACTCTGTGTAGGCTAGTAAACCAGGACACACTTTTCCTAGGTATTTGGAAAGCATATAGGTCTACAGTACTGTGTAATTTCAATGAGTTTTCCATTTCTGGTCAATGATCAGTCACTAAAGTAGGCATAGGACAAATCATACAAAATTTGTTTATTTATGACAAGAAAAGCCAATTGACAACTCTTCAAAACATGGTATGGATGGGCGGTTACCTTGAAACATATATAATCCTATATCACTTCATTACTAATTCTGTAGGCAGACTATAAGTAAACTTTATGGAGACTAGCCATTGTGCAATGGTTAAACTTTGATAAAAGAAACTGCTTTGAATTAACCAAAGTGTATAAAGTTTTGGGAAGCTAAAATATTTTTTACCTAATTTTTCTAAGTTAGGTATGTTTTACTTTTGTATGTGTTTTAATCCATCTGGCTTCCAATCATTGAATATAGGTTGACTTAGTCAATGTGATGTTTGCAGCATTGTTGGCTTTTATTTTATATTTTTAATAAATGTTTCCTAGAAGCAAAAGAAAGTGCTACTTTAAAAATTGAGAAACATGGTGTAATTAATTGAAAGGAACAATATTATGTCTTAATTTTATAAATGCTCAAGGTGCTATATGCTTGTCAAAAAGATTTTAGGCAGTAATTCATGTAATATATCCATAGGGATAAAATATGTGCATATATATATCATGGACAAATAAGTATGAACAATTACGATATTTTTAGTTGTTCACTGATAATCATGTATTGTAATCTAATCAGGTGGCAGATCTATTCTTAAGGTTCTCTGCAAAGGTGAAAACAGAACACAGTCTTACTTTTTTCCAAATCCATGGAGGTGAGTGGCTAGATGAATCAATTCATGGCCAATGATATATATATATTTTTTCATTGCAGGAGACTCTCATTCTTTTAGGTTAGATTAACATCTGTCCCTGATATTCAGGAACATTGAAATCATTCTGTCAAAACAAACCTATCTGCCATTTGTAAATGAAACATGTTTTCCAAAGTATATATGTGCCATGTTATATCTAATCATTATTCACGGACATCCAATTTTTTCTCTTGCCAGTTTATTATTTCTGAGTATGAGGTCCAAATTAAAACATGGAGCAGGGATCCATGGGAATCATGTATAGCAGCAAATGAGGTACTTAAGAAAACAACATAGATGTTAAAACTCAAAAAGAATATGTGGAGAATTAATTACACCTTTTGTCATGCACGTTATCCTCCTGCAGCTTTGAAAGATACTGCATATTGTTTTAATCAGTAGGCAGTGTTCCTTAAGAAGTCCTCATCATCAACCTTGCAAAGCTTACTCTGAAAACCTAGAGAGATACTCTTCATTCACCCTGACTTACAGATAGTAAGTGAATCAGCACCCATGTATGCAGAAGTTTATGAACACATTTAAAAATCTTGAAAACAATGCCTGGTGAATGTCAGATTTTGACTACAGGGACTATTATAAGGAGAAAAACTTTTGAAACTTCTCATTTTCACTGTATCTGTCTGGTCATTGTGCTTTTATCTACTCCCAAAGGCAGAATATTAACCACACAGCTGTAGCCTTGAGGTGGAGGTCTTATGTCCCATCAAAACCCATAATGTCTTTTGCGTACCATCATATTTACATGTTTTCAAAATAAAATTGTGTGTGTTAATTCCCTATATAAGGCCATAGAATTGATTCTTGTTTAACTTTACTTGTTAAAGGCACACAGACCCATATCAACTGCACTTTTAGTGAAACATAAAAGAGCATGTAAGTTTCTATACAGTGTGTTTTCCATATTCTGAACAATAACTACAGCATTTAGCTGTGATGACAGTCTATAAAACCTAAGAGTGGGATTTGGGGATTTGATTACATTTATGTCAAAATTACTTTAAAATCCTAGGGAAAAATATTCCTGAGTAACATAGCACATGTTTTGGCCTTTAAAGATTTTAACAAGTGGAAACATTTACATGACACATTGGCACAATCTCCGTAGCTCAAAAATAACTAATGTATCACACAGCAACAGCTTTGTTCATTAATTCCGTAGTAAGCATGCATACCAACTCCCATATAAATTTGTTACTGCTGTGTCTACATCTACTGGAAGCAGCAGGCATGGAAACAAATTCCATTTAAATACATTTATAAATATATAAAATCAAGAGTATGTCATGCCCTTTCCATGTAATTCTAATTATTTCAGTAACAGAAACAAAAAATAAATAAATGGAGAAAGAAATACAAATCTTATCTAGACATGATCGTATAAGCAATATTTGCTGTATTTGACTCCAGGTCATCATAAATATTTATAAAATTTACTGGCAGATGCTTGCCTTTGTCATTCAGAGGCAAATCCCTCCCTCACTCCAGTTCCCTTCTCACCAAATGGGAACCATTTCCTTGGTCTTTTGGACTTAACAAGCAGTAACCCTGACAGAAATACATCCCTACAGAGTTGTTTTTTGAAGAGGCTGGACAAGGATGCTATTTATAACCAAATCTACTGATTCCCTTTTTAAAGAAAAACTCAGGAGCAAACTGTTAAGCGCATAAAAAGCAGCCATTTTCACCAATCAAATTGGAGCAACTGGAAGAATGTTAGCGAGCCTGTAGCTCTTTTAAAACATATCTTTTCATCAAACTACTTGCCCGAATCTTGTTCTGGTCATTCTAATAGTGCCATGTTCCTACCTCTGGAGACTGGTGAATTTCTTTAACCACCGGCAACTAGTACTAAAGAAAGAACGTATGGTTATCAGTGAAGATTCACAAGCTTTGATTCCAACTGGTTTCTTATAATTTTCCTGGGAGACTTAGGTATGACTTTTCTTTATGGCAATCAAGTCTCTTTTCCACTCTTCTATCATAAAATTTATGTCTTTTATTGTCAGTCAGGAGTTTGGAAATTTTGATTCTGAGAACTTATCACAGATCAAAACATATTGGAAGTTAACTTCAGAATTCATATTCCAAAATCATAGATTAAAACATTGCTGTTTAAAGGTGGGGCTCTGAGAAGCTTCCAGGCTCAGCCACATACTGGGTCAGAAGAAATCCTTCTCACAAACCTGTCCTCTACCTCTTAGTAGCAGTTTGAAGTTTCAGTGTCTTTTACCTTCAAGCAGTCTCAGTTAGGTCTCTACTGGTCTGATTCGCAGAGTTCCTTAGCTTTGAATATCAGTGGCAGAGGCTATGCTCTTTATTCTTACCTACTTGTGAGTCCCCAAACCAACAGGAGGAAACCAGTATTTTGTTTGTTTTTTGTTTGTTTTTTCTAAGCAAATAAATAAATAAATGAGAGATATTCACAAAATTTGGTTGTAATTGTTTTGCAAAGTAAAAAATGGCTCATCATCTGCTTTACAGCAGATACTTTTTGAGGCCATTCAAGGAACTCTTCCTTGAACACAGAATATCTGCAATGTGGTGGTAAAATCTGTAGGTAAGCATAGAAAGTTCAGTTACTTTTAACTAAACACCGACTATAACATATGAAGTGCATTGAAGATATAGTCTATTGTTAAGCAAAGACAATATTGTCCAACATTGTCTATAAAAATTGTGTATAAATTAAACCATTTAAAAATATTACAGAATCTGTAATGTGAAAGAACATCTATAAAATAAAATTCTTTAGCCAAATGATAATTTTTCCTAATTTACTTTAGTATAAAATGAGTTTTGTATATTATGTTTGTTGAAGCATAATATCTTCCAACTGCCCATTTATATGATAAGTGTATAAAAATACATTCATGATATTAGGCAAGATTTAGGTAATTTGAAAATATACATTTAAAAATAGAAATACAAACATACACAGATTTACATGAAACTTTAGCATTTATAGTAATGTGATTAAGTTTTATTTTCCCAAATATTATAACAAAAGACCAATGACTTTCTTAAAAGCCTGGCTTTCATGTTACACTGATATGTCTTCATGCTTGACTGGCAGAGGAATCAGTGATTTTAATATTAAATAAAAAATTAAATGAAAAGGCACATTTATACTGCTGTTATACACAAATCATTATTAATTTTAATATTTTTTCTTTACAAAGTAATCATGTGTACTTTGTAGGTTTATTGTGATTTTTTCTATTTTTATTTTGTAAAAATGTAAGTATCTTTTATAATCTGAGTGCCGCTGAATATGTCTTTAAAAATACATAAATAATTTTCATGGAAATTGTATATTACCAGTGTATAAATTTCATAAATTACTTGGAATAAATTTCAATAGTATATTTTATTCAAAAAAAAAATTAATACAATAATTTAAATATTAGTTCTTAGCACTAATCAATATTGGGTTGGATTTTGAGACAACAAAACATTCCATTTCTAATTACAAACTCCTAAAACAGTTGAATAAGTGAAATTAGAAATCATTTTAAGAAATTATCCTCTTGACTCCTTAGCTGTTTCAAGTTATAAAATAATCATATGCATGTTTTGTACCTGAAACTTCATGCTAACATTTATATTTAAAATGCCAAGCCCTGTGAGCTTAAAAGTCCATGAGATTTTTTTTTTGCCTTGTGAATCTCTACATTATTAATTCTAAGAATTATGAGAAAAACTATTCTTTAAAGTTTTAGAATTTGAGTCCGTAAGAAAAAAAAAAGATTTTTCTCTGTATATGGCTATTGTGATGCATTTTAGGATATTCAAGGACATTTTTCTTTTTTCTAATATTTTCTCAACAGATTTGCTTGAGTTTTTCTAGTAGCACAGTGTTTGTCACTTTTATAAGTTTGGCTTTCACTTTCTGCTACAGTTATATAATTGAAACAAGGACTGAAGACTTGAAAAATTATTAGGAGCCCCAGAGGAACACAACGTGTGGCCAACGACATTCGATCTTTGCCTTTCAGTTATAATTGTTCTAGGCATCTTATGCTTTTAGAGAGAGAGGAAAAAAAACCTCTAAATGTACTTCAGAAAATCCATATAATATCCCTTCAAGGGACTTAATGTCTATAACTAAATACCAAAAAATTCTCCATGGGCCTCAATAAAAATCCTATGTATGTTTGATTTGAGGGAAAATCTGATGGAACTGCTATAGTCGAGTTGTCTGGCCTTTCTTAGGAATTTTTTTAACAAAGTCTAGGGTTTCATACATAAAATTTATCTTGTAAGACTGTCATTGTTTAAAAAAATTACTGAAATTCAAGTATAATTGTAATAAAGAAATTTCATTAAACTATACTTAACTTGGAGCAGAGGTAGAGAAGAAAATCAAGAAATGGTTTTATGCAGTAATACTTGAAAAAATAAACAAAAAAGTGTTTCTTTTTTTAAAATTTCATGGGAGAGACATATAATAGTGTTTGATAGGATCTAAAAAAAGATTTTTAAAGTATTTATTTATGCCAGAAATAAATAAAAGCTATATTTGAATAGAACACTTGGGGACAGGAATGGTCACATCGATTTCTTCTTTTAAAATGTGATAAAGAGATGGCGCATACAATAAGGAAACTGATTTATAAGGGACTTAGTAACCTAGCTTAAGAAAAAATGAATGAATGGCATAAAAAATGGTAAAGCCTAGAATTTGATATCCTGTAGGGATAGTGCCTACTAAAGAGATACCATTTTAAAAATCTTGAAATGATGTTTAATACAATCTACCTTCAACTCTGTCTCTAGTAAGAGCAGACTCACTGTGCTGATTAATTAGACCTTACCATTCAAACATCTAAAAGCAGTTACCAAAATCTTAATATTGGTGGGCAAGTTAGCAACTTAAGATAGTAGATATGAGGGTAGCAAGAATTAATTATACCCACAAAAGTTTTTATTTTAGAAATTACTTTTAAAAAGAAAAATATTATGTTTTAATACATTCATTCTCACTTTAACAAGACATACATTCAATGATGAATTTTTAAAAAGGAGAATCACTGATTAATTCAAGGTTTGCCCTATTTCTTTGATTATTGTATGCATATTTTCTTAACTGATAATATAAAACATTACATATTTTACAAAATTAAACCCCTCTCTTCACTACTATAGCAGAAAAAGGAAGATAGTTTGGATAAGGCTGTACTTAAAATTATATCAGTGAGATTCTCTATTTTCAACGTAGTGAATTAATATAAAAAAATGCTTATTTGATAGATTAGATATAAATTTCTACATTAAACTGATTTTACAAACTACCTTTTAGGTAGGTACAGTCTTCATTAAAGTAATTCAAAACTAGGCGAAGTATCATTATAGGTAATTTATAATATAAAGTTGGTAAGTATTTTAAGAAACCAGGAATAATGTGAAGTTTGATTCTGTTAATGGGATGCGCTCTTTCTCCATCAAGTCTTGTTCCATTGTTGATGAGGAACTGTGATCATCTTTAGAGGGAGAGGGGTTCTGAGAGAGTGAAGGCCAATATGCAACATCCTCAAAAAACAGAACCTTCAGCCCAGAATTTCATATGCAGCCAAACTAAGCTTCACAACTGAAGGAAAAATAAAATCTTTTATGAACAAGCAAGAACTCAGAGCTTATCTTACCACCAGGCCTGCTTTACAAGAGCTTCTGAAAGAAGCATTGCATGTAGAAAGAAACAACCAGTATTAGCCTTTCTAAAAATATACCAAAAAGTAAAGAGCACCAACATAAAGAAGAATTTACATCAACGAATGGATAAAACAGCCAGTTAACAACAAATGGCAGTAACCCTAAATTTAAATTGACTAAATCCCCCATTCAAAA
>CM052650.1:147051762-147179454 GCA_028533165.1 Leontopithecus rosalia | reverse complement strand
CTCCCTTCCTCCCTTCCTCCCTTCCTTCATCTCTTCCTTCCTCCCTCCCTTCCAGCCTTCCTCCCTTTCTCCCCCCCCAAAAAAAAAGAAACCAGGAATAATAAAATATCAGAACACATGTAACAAAAGATATCTAGTTGAAGAAACTAAAGAAAAAGATCAAATCTACAATGTTCCACATGCATATTAATCTTTATTTGGCTTTAATTTTTATAAACAGTCTTATCCTTGTTTTTTTCTAATTACACAAATACTGCAAGGATTTGAATACTATTTATAAAAGCCACACACAATTATGGTACTCTTCTTCTCAAAACACCAAAAGTAAATTTTAATACCTACAGCAAAATTCATTTTGTAAATCACAGCTTAGAAGGTTTCATGTGATTTGGCCATATGTATATTTTAGATCACTCTCTTATCACTCCCCCTGTTGCTCACTCTATCTGCATGATACAAATCAGCTCATCTTCCTTTACATCAGTAGTAAAACACCCTCACTCCTACCTGAGGCCCTATTTGCTGTTTGTAGATGGTTCATCTTCTCACTTCATTCAGTAATCAAATGTCTCCTGTTCACAGGTTACCCTATTTAAAATACTTTTCTACATGTTCCTTCAAAATTCTTACCAAAAATGTTACTAGTAATTTATGTCTTCTGGTTTGTTTTTGTGTTTATTTTTTGTTTTTTGGACCAGATTTCCCATTAAAGTGTAAATTCAGACAGGGCAAGGACATTGTTGCAATAACTCAGCATCTAGAAATGCAGTAGCAGCTCAGTAAAATGGGATGATGAATGAATGAATAAACAAATGTTTAAAAGTCCATTAAAATGTCTTAAAATATGACTATAAAAGTGGTTTAGAAAAACAGTCACAGATTGAAAATAAATGAGTTTTCTAAAGAGTTAAATGGTATCTCCAGGTGGATAGTGTAAATAAAAAAAAATAAAGAGAAAAAAGTTAAACAGTACTGATACTCACAAACATATTATTAAACATGTTTTACTATTGTGACAATCTCTCTACAATAAAGAGTTGGTAAGTTTTTTCTAACCAAGTATAACCAAACAAGTGCCACAATTCCACTGTTTTGACGTGTCTTAATCTTCTCATGTTTCGAGGTATATTCAGGCATCTCGGCAATGACTTAATGTCTGCCATTCTTTATTTATTTATTTTTTCCTTGAGATGGAGTCTTGCTCTGTTGCCCAGCCTGGAGTGCAGTTGAAATGGCACAATCATAAACTTGGCTCACTACAACTTCCGCCTCCTGGGTTCAAGTGATTCTCCTGCCTCAGCCTCCTGAGTAGCTGGGATTATAGGCATGCACCACCAAGCCTGGCTAATGTTTGTATTTTTAGTAAAGATGTGGTTTCATCACGTTGGTTAGGCTGGTCTCAAACCATTCACCTCAGTTGAACCATCCACCTCAGCCTTCCATATCTGCCATTCTTATTAACATGCTTCTGTTCTTGCTCAGAACATGAACTACTAGCCACTTTCTTTGTTTGTTGTTCTTTCTGCTCTTTATTCTTCATTCACTGTATTAACTTTTCTTTTTTAATGGTGTCTTTTGTCTCCAGCATTACATAGTTATAGAGCTAAGGTTTTCTTTTCTTTCATTTTCTTTTTTTCTTTTTATTTTATTTTTTATTTTTTTTCTGAGACGGAGGCTCGCTCTGTCACTCAGGCTGGCGTGCAATGGTATGATCATGGCTCACTGCAACCTCTGCCTCCCAGTTCAAGCCATTCTGTTGACTCAGCCTTCCATGTGGCTGGTACTGTAAAGGGGCAGCATACTCAGCTCCCAGTTCCGAAGAGGTCCTTGGACTTGCTAACCCCAAAGAATGGGGAAAGGGGTCCCAGAAGCGTGGTGAGTTTGCCATTTGAATAAATATCGTGGACCCAAAGAGTTTTGTGGAAAAGCGATTTACTAGACAGAGAGAGAGAAAGAAAGACAGTTCCCAGGCCATCGTGGGAGGGGACCCAGAGAAGAATTCCTATTTGTAGGAGCAGCTAGAGTTTTAAACATTGAGTTATTGCCGCCTCCTTCAGTTTCTCATTCAAAAATAGGAGTTCTTTCAAACTTCCTGCGGAGTGATTGATCTTTGACTCTGACATCGCATTGGCTGCTTGGTCCACAACTCCGAGTTACAGAGCCTCCTCCTCCCAGAGCTTTCCGGGGTTTTTTTTTGTGACAAAGGAGCCTCACCTGGCTTTCTTTCTCTACCTAACCTGTGTGCAGGAAATCCAGACAAAGAACTTTACATTTGAAACCCCTCTGGTTCCTGGACGGAGGCGTGGAGCTGGGAAACTCCTGTCTTTGAAACCACGCCCCGGGTGGACTGGGGAACAGAGGTCCCTCAGGACTTCAGTTGCCCACTACCACTCCTGGCTAATTTTTGTGTTTTTAGTAGAGACGGTTTTGCCATGTTGACCAGGTTAGTCTCGAACTCCTGATCTCAGGTGATCTAGCCACCCTGGACTCCCAAAATGCTGGTATTACAGGAGTGAACGACCACGCTGGGTCAAAGCTAAGATTTTCTAAGTTCACTCTACACCCTCAGTTTTCTACTCATGGTTCAGAGGTTTGGAGGTACCGCTGGTTAATATTCGCTAAATGCAACCTGCTAGGTGCAGTTTGCTTTGGTGTTTTCTTCCCACACCTCTGACTGCGCTAGAAGAAGGAGTTCACTTTGTCTTTGATTTACTTACTTGTCAACATATATTGACTGTTTTTCTCTGTCTCCCTCCTCCCCAAAATGGCATTTCAGGAGATGAGGGCCATTATTTGATTTTTCATCGCTATATTCTCAGATCCTAGAACAGTATCTGACACATAGTAGGTAGTCAGTAAATAAGCACTAGCTTTACATACTGTTGAATAGGAATAGAGCAGCTATCTGGAAGTTCACTAAGACTGGTGGAAGAACTGGAGGCCTTTTGATGATACTTGTGTGTAAATGTATTAGTCAACAGATTTAAGATTGTAGGTAACATAAAGTCCAATAGGTTGAATTAAACAAAGAATAGGAGAGTTACTGGTGCATGTAATTAAAATGACAAGGGAAGAGTACAGCGGGGCACTGGGGCCTATATAATAGCCTATGAATGTGTCTTCTGTCCACTTTTCTCCTTATTTTCTTTGTTTCTCCTCTGCATCAGCTCTATCATCAGGATGATATTTTTCTCATGTATCTACAGCATCTTGTGGCTTACTTTTTTTTCATGTCTCTGTCTGCTGGAAAAACTTCTTTTTCACACAAATTCTGATTAGAATCCCATGGTTGACACAGCTGGGTAGCATGTCCATTCCTATTTATTTGCCCACTGACCCCACAGCCCCATCACAGATCTCCTTCAAATATTGATGACGGAGTTACTTTATTCAAGAGGATATAGTATGAGGGAGAAGCGTCTTCCAGAAAGAAAACTATAGTCCTCTTACCTGCAGGAGGGAGATGGAGACAGAGCAGTGATGAGCATCTCACTAAAGAATATACACAGATGCCCAATACGTGCCTGAAAGACACTGAAAATTTTTCATTAGGAAATTGCAAATATATAAAAAACAACAAAATACCAAAACGCACCTAGTAGAATGGCTAAAATAATAATAATAATAATAAACAACCAAATGCTGGTGAGTACACAATAGTTTCACACTTTCTTATGAAGTTAAGCATAATCTTGCTGTAGCATCTTACATTCCTGATTTCACACAATTGAATTGAAAATTTATGTGCACAAAGAAAAAAACTCAAATGCTTATAGCAGTTTTATTCATATTTATCCTAAATTGGAAGCTACCAAAATGCTTTTCTGTAGGTGAATGGGTAAATAAACAGTGATATATTCTTTTTATAAATACATACATGAACAATATGAATGTTCAAATAAAATTTAACTATACTATGTAAGAAATTAATATTTTAAATATATTTATAATATACCCATAAATATATAGCATATTAACTCTATTTAACCTTATTTTTATATTAATATAATATTCATAAAACAAAATAAATATATGATATGTAAATGTAAGTAAATACAATAAAAATAAATGAGCTGTCAAGTCACAAATAGACATAGAGAGACCTTAAATGCATATTGGTAAGTGAAATAAGCCATCCTGAAAAGACTATAGACTGATTCCAATTATATGACATTTTAGAAAAGGCAAAAGAACTGAGACAGTAAGGAGATCAGTGGGTCTCAAGCTTTTAGGTAAGGGGATGAATGAACAGCTGAAACATAGAGTAGTGTTAGGGACCTGAAACTATTCTGTGTGATACTGTTATGGCATATATATCACATTGTACATTTATAAAAATCTATAAGACTAAATGCACAACACAAAGAATGGACCTTAACACCAACTATAGACTTTAGTTAATAATGTACCATTATCAGCTCATTACTTGTAACAAATTTACCACATTAATTCAAGATGTTAATAATAGGGGAAACTGAAATTTTGTATGTATATAAAACTCTCTGAATTATCTGCTCATATTTTTCTATAAAATTATTATAGGAAATAAATTCCATCAAACAAAAACTGTTTTTAAAAATATAACAAGTTGTAGGTTATATCACAAAGAACTCAGGAATTTTAGTGACTTAAAAGATAGATATAAAAACAGTGATTACTTTCAAAAATATATGTACCGTTAGAATACATAAGTCACTTAGTATTCCTCTAATAACCTATTATAAATATGTAAATTAAATTGAATAACATATATAATTTATTTTTTAATAATTTTTTATTTCATGAACAGTATGATCTAGTTTAACTCTGAATATGAAGTTTCTTTTTCATTTTAAAAGTATCTAATATTATTATATATTTTTTATTTTGTAAGAGCCTTGTTTATTATTTATGTCAATGGGATTTTTAATCACCCAAGGAAAGAAAAGTCTACATTTTAGACTGTGTAAGATAAATAGGTTTGTATTTATCTATGCTTTCAAAAAGGAATTAAAAATGTACAATATGGATAGGCGCGGTAGCTCACACCCGTAATTTCAGCACTTTAGGAGGCTGAGGCAGTCGGATCACAAGGTCAGGAGATTGAGACCATCCTGGCCAAAATGGTGAAACCTTATCTCTACTAAAAATTCAAAAATTATCTGGGTGTGGTGGCATGCACTTGTAGTCCAAGCTACTCGGGAAGCTGAGGCAAGAGAATGGCTTGAACCTGGGAGGTGGAAACCACAGTGAGCCGGGATCATGCCACTGCACTCCAGCCTGGTGACAGAGCAAGACACTGTCTCAAAAAAAAATGTAGAAAATAAATATACAAAATAAAATTATGTATTTGTCATAAGGTCTTAACAGACTGGAAACACTGTCTTTCGGATTTTTATAAGGATTTTTCCTGTGTAATTATGTAAATGTCTGATTACCTTACTATAAAAAAATCTAGTAGTTCTTCACAGGTTTAAGTAAGGATTTCCTATGTTATCAGCTTTCATAGCTCCAGCACTTATAGATGTATACAGTATCTCATCTATTATAATCATTGTTATTTATGAACAAATACAAACTAATTCCTAATATAATATAAAACAAAATGAAGACATTAACTTTTCTCAGTTCCATTAAACCACTTTAATACTACCTAGTGTAGGTGTGTATGTGTGGAAGAGGGGAGGCCATCTCTCTAGCATTAAAATTAAAATTTTCATCTAAAGTTTTAATATATTGATGTAAGTAAATTAAAGAAAGTATGACCTGATAAGGGCAGCATGATCATTTCTGGAAATAAGACAATTAGTCCAAAGCATAAGAAATCACTAACACTCAGCCATATTCACATGCAGAACAACTAATTCAGTGTTTCATTTTACGTGTAATCCATCATTTTTACCATTAATTAAGGAATTTGATACTTCAGATAGCAAAACAGTGAAGGTACAATAAATGTTTATGTAGTTATTGGCAGTCATTCTGCGAGTTTAGAAACATAGAATTCAGGAGTAATGTCAACATATCAAAAGTATGAAGGCCAAACTGATATTTGTTAGGTTAATTACCTAGACATATATCTATTCCATGTAGCAAACATCTATTTCCATGATCATGCTGGTGGAAGAAGAAAGTTACTTTTTTTGTCCTGTGACTTGGGTAAAGCCCAATATCATCGGATTTCTAACTGGAAATAATATAAGGAAGTATATCAGTAGATATGCTTCCCTGTATTTTTGTCTATGGTAAAACAGAAAGTGTAAGCTCTGGAATCCCGAATACTAATTTTGAATCCCACCACTGCCACCTAGAAACCAGTAGTCCTCTGGTCAGAGGAAATGCAGAAAATCATTGTGATATGCAAAAAACAATCCTAATAGTCTTTTGTGAGGATTAGACGGCACATGTATAAATGTTTTTTATCACGGTGGTTGGCAGAGTTGAGTGTACTCTGAAATAAATTATAATCATTGACATTAATACTTTATTTTCCACTTTTGCCATGCTATTTCTGCCATGACATATCATTCATACCATCACAGTTACAACTGCTGTGGATAGAGCCATAGCAAACAATTCCAAAAACTCTGAACCTAACTACAAAAATCTGAGTATCAAGTCAGCTTTATTTTTTCTCCTATCAAAATAGCTCTGGGCTTCAAATCAGAACACTGGCCTCAATGTTTCTTCCTGTCATTTACTAAGAGTATGACGAGTCTTGCAATGTAATTAAGCTCATCAGTTAAGTGTGAATCCTAAATATAGTTTAAAAAGTGGTTTTGATTAAAAGTACTTTTGCATTTTTTAAATTAATGTTTTCTGTAAGGTAGAAAGAACCGTCAAAATAGATTACTTTTTATTTATACAAAAGAAAGGGCATTTCTCATATTATTTGGAAATATAATAATGGAAACCAGTGTAATTAAGTGGTTAAAACAAGGGCACTAATGTCAGTTTAAATCTGGCTATTGTGCTCCTGATACTTATTAGCTGTGAGACCTTGGGCAAGTTACCCAAACATCAGTTCTGAATTTTCGTATCTAGAAAATGGATAACAACAATACCTACCCCACAAGGTTGTTGTGTTGATTGAAGGTTCTAAAGAATGTAACTCCCAAAGCGTGGTACCTGTGACATAATAAGTAGCCTATGTATGTTAGCTATTATTATGATGGATTTGTCAAAGCGTTGGTTTGCTTTTGACAAATGTAATATAGCTGAGAGAGTTTTACAAAGCAATGCGCCCATTCTTGAAGAAAATAATTTCCTGTCTTATAGAAGCTTCATGTGCAATATGGAATCTGATAGAAATATGCATGAAACATAACATGTGTATATGTGTCTACATAAAACATTTTGAATGGGCTGAGCATGGTGGTTCACACTTGTAATTCCAGCACTTTGGGAGGCCAAGGCTGGTGAATCACTTGAAGTCAGGAATTTGAGACCAGCCTGCCTGGCCAACATGGAGAAACCTTGTCTCTACTAAAAATACAAAAATTACCTGGGCATGGTGGCACATGCCTGTAATCCCAGCTACTGGAGAGGCTGAGGTCAGAGAATCATTTGAACCTGGGAGGAGGAAGTTGCAGTGAGCCAAGATTGCGCCACTGAACTCCAGCCTGGGCAACAAAAGCAAGACTCCATATCTATCTATCATCTATCTATCTATCTATCTATCTATCTATCTATCTATCTATCTATCTATCTATCATCTATCTATCTATCTATCTATCTATCTATCTATCTATCTATCTATCTATCTATCTATCTATCTATAAACATCTGTATATTTTTGACAGGTTGACCCATAGAAATGACCAACAGAGGGTTTTTGTTTGTTTGTTCTGCTTTTAGGTTTTCAAATACTACATGGAAATGGGCATTGGTGGTGACACTGTAGATTATGTGAGCATGAACTAAGAAAAATTACATAGTATTGAACTTGCAAATTTTGTCTTTGCTTTTCTGATGACAATGACTAATACCATTATCATGTAACCGAACGGAAATGAAACTCTGGAGTCAGAGAGGCCTGACATTAACCCATGCTCCACCTCTTGTGACTTCATCCAAACACTCATCTAAGATTTATATTTCCTCATCTATGGACATAATATTAGAGTAGATGAATGATAATACTCATTACATTTAAAATTATAAAATGAGAACTATATACCAGCCCCCAACTTCAATCATTTTATAAAACAACCTATAGAAATTTGATAAAAATCATACCTATGTTTCTACAATGGGCAAAATTCCAGGTCTTCAGGCATTCCTTTGGAAATTCTGACAATAAAGTTAGCAGGAGTAAAAATTTGGTTTTACTTGCCAGTCTGAAATGCAATGAAAATATTTAGGCACCAGGATTATTGAATCTTTAGGGTAAGAAAAAAAAAGTCAGTTGATAAAAACTGCTGATGTCAATTTAAAGCACTGAATATTCTTAAGGGTGATTTTTAAGTGCTTACTGCTGATACCGCAAACCAGTCAGCACTGAGCTGTGCTCATTTGTTCTGTTTTAATAGACCTTATATAGCTATTTAGGAATTACCCTGTTAACAGAGTTCACAATGAATATCCAATGTTCAAAAACCATTTTGAATTACCTAAAGAGAAAACAAAAAAGTATGTCTGCTCATTTTTTCTAGGCAAATGACATTTAGTGATTTTTTTTTCTATTGTTCTGTTTGGTAATAGTATGAAACATTCTGATCATCTCAGTGATGTAGCTGTTAAGAATAATGTGATGGCTTTAGTTTGTATTGACGATAACATTAGAAAAATGAAGCAAAGCCGCAATCAAAGCATTATGGTAAGATGACAAGTTTAAAATATTAGAATGGAATATAGAATGTGGAAACAATCTTTCCAGTGGTAAAAGCTGATTATGACTTTGAAGTTCCATTATCTGTCTTAAATTTAAAACAACTGCTAAATGGATCATTTCTTTGTTATTTAGCCACTTGAGCTTCTTTTGATAAAGGTCCTTGCCATCCAAATGAAACATAAAGTTTTTATTGGTCCCTAATGATGCCAACTACAGCTGTACAATCATCATTTTAGAGTCCAAGCTCTGTCTGCTCTTAGATCTGTTGTCACTTGATCACAAAAGCAGAAGTATCTTTAAGTATATTTGCTTAACCAGATGGTAAATGGCTGCACAGGGAATACATCCATCTTTTTTACTGTATGACTAAGTGTTAAAACAGAAATTTTAGCTATGGTGGGAGAACACTCACTTGTATCATTCTAAAAATAGCATTTTTCCTTTATTGCAAGAAGAAGATAGGAACATATAAACTAAGAGAATACAACATTGTGGCAAACATTTTTGAAATGTACATGTAACTATTCGAACAATACTTGTAATTAAAAGTTGAAGAAAGCATGAAATAATGTATAAAATATTATTGAATTTCTGACATTCCTTTCAAAAGAGAACCTGAAAAATATTCACTTGCTATATTCTTTAACTACTAATTAAAATAACAATATTCAGAGGTATTTTAATTTATTATATATAATTAATGATATTTTATATTTTTAAAAATTAATAAATCAGATCAAAGTGTGATGTGGAAATTATTGAATTTTTATGGAATACTTTGAGTTAATTTGGGGTTGATTCTTCAAATTTGAAAACCTGTGAAGAATATTTGCAGAGATACAGCCTGCAAATATTTGACCCTATAGACTTCTACAAGGTTTGCACATTTAGAGAAAGTTGGGGTCAAAATGTCTTTGGCAAAGAAATTTGGTGGTATTCCTAAAATAGTGAGGGTGAGCTGAGAAGAATTATGAAATATAAAGTTAATTAACTTCTTCTGTTTTACTGAAACTACAACTAATAGAAATAAAGTGTATTTGGTAAAAAATGACTTTGTCTTAAATTATTTTAATAGCTAAAGCAATTTCACCTTACATAACAAAATAAGCATTTGGATTATGTGGGACTATCATTAAGAAGAGAAGCGAATGAAAGCCGGTTTAAGTTGAAAAATTAGTAGAAAAAAGAAAGTTATTGATTGAAAGTTATCATTGAAAGCTGGTAGTTGTTCAAATGATGACATGATTTATATGAGAGAATACTGTATTGTAAGATGTTTGAAACAAGTACAACATCAGGAAAATATTCTAGATGCATACATAAACATGGATAGCTAATATTAATTGGAAATGAAACTTTTTATATATTAGAGAAAAAAAATTGAGGAAAAACTGTCAAAGCCAGTCATTCATATGGACTTCTACGATGGTAAAAAACTTGTTTTGAAGAGAGAGACTAGTATTAGCCTCAATAGTTGTGAAGAAAATGAGTAGGAGGTCCAGGGAACAAAAGGAGAAGAGCCACATCTCTATTTTCTTCTTGACGAGCATTAAAAGGTCTGTATTAGTCCAGACCAACTAATTCATCTTTCTCTAACATTACCTAAAGTGATGCTTAAAAGGTGGACCTAAGGCTGGGCGCATTGGCTCACACCTGTAATCCCAGCATTTTGGAAGGCTGAGGCAGGCGGATTACCTGAGGTAGGGAGTTCGAGACCAGCCTGACCAACATGGAGAAACCCCTTCTTTACTAAAATTTTTTAAAAATTAGCCAGGCACATGCCTGTAATCCCAGCTACTTAGGAGGCTGAGGGAGAAGAATTGCTTGAACCCTGCAGGCACAGGTTGCAGTGAGCCGAGATCACCCCATTGCACTCCAGTCTGGGCAATAAGAGTGAAACTCTGTCTCTAAACAAAAAACAAAGTTGGACATAATGAGATTCCAAACTGGATAAAGTGTGTGACATGGGTGTACTATGCAATCATAATGTACTGCTAATTCAATCATAGTTATGACTGGTATAGAGATTAAATATTTGTTTCAAAATTTTCCCCAAAGTAAATAATACTACATTTGTTACTTACTGATTCCTAACTTTACACTAGTAAATGTGATTTAGCCTAAAATTCAAAACATTGTAATAGACTAGGTATTAATATCCACAGTTTACTTATGAGACATTATTTTATTTAAATTAGATAAGAACACCAGCTGGTATCTAATGAAATGTATATTCGAAACTAGATGAGTAAAACATCTTTGTTTATTCTACCAGACTACGCTTCTAGCCAACTAAATTGTTTTTCTGACTGTCCTGCAAATAGAGTAACATTTGTCTTAAAGGAGAACAAAGGACAGAGCTTTCTTTTGATACTATCCTGGGTATGAAATGGAACAAAAGAAAAGTAAGAAAATAAAATTCTAACATAATGAGTAAATTCTCAGGAATGACATGAAGAAACAATGGGTAAGTTGAAACAGAAGACCTTTAACAAAATGTGACAAATAAGGATCAAAATAGGGGAAAAAATACTTTAGAAGCAGCAACATGCATAGTTGACAACTGGAAATATAAATAACAATGTGATAAGTTACTGAAGATAAAATCAAATTGATTAAAAGAATTAGTGAACTACAGAATTTCTGACTGACAGTAACATAGGGTTCTAGGGAAAAGAAATCAGGGAGAATTTTTCTATGAACTCAGTAATATCAATGCCTTTATTTGAAACTAGTTGCTTTTGAGTTAGAGACAGAATATAATTTTAACATTCAATCAAATGAGCCACATGGGTAGAAAGAGACAGAGGGACACAGAAGGTGAATAGTAACACTTTTTTAAAACAAGGTTTTCTTATGGTTTCCATTAACTGAATTTTATAAATATTTTACTGGATCCAAAGTATTTCCACATGTTTCCTCATTTTACATAATATAACACTAAAGATCTTAAAATAGATCCATTATTTTTAAGATGTTTTGTTTCACACTATAATTAATAGAGAAAATGAAATTACACTATTGTGCATCCAAATTTGGATTTGTATTAATTTAACATGGATAATTTGACATCATCTTGCATCTAAAATTCAATGTGCTATCAACTCAACATTTAATCATGTATAGCCATCGGGTGCCAACCAAGCAAATTGTGGCATATGAACTTTCTTCCTTTCATACCTATTGCAGTTTATTGAAACTGATTTTAAAGACATTATATAGGCTGATTCATTTATATTCACTGACACAGATAGAAAAGAGGAATAAAAATATAGATGTGCTAGTTTTGTAAATCTTACATGATTCAGAACCATATCAGACAGATGGAATCTCCTCCCAATGTCTGCATTATTGGCACTGATTTTCTGATCTTCTAGTGTTTCTCAAAATTATGTTATATTACAAAATATTATAACATTAATTAAAATGAAAATCATTCAAGTTTCATATTCCTTCTTATAAGTACATCTTATGGTTTTAGGAGAGAAGCATCATAAAATATAAACTGTTTATTAGAGAAAAACTTTTATAGGAGGGTGGATAAAGATGGCCTGTATTCTTTGGATGTTTAACTCACAAGTTCTATCATGTGTTTCAACTGGCTGTACTACAGTTAGGCACATCAGAAACTGGAGAAGCAGCAGTTTATTTACATGCAAGTGAATTTTCTTACATTTCAAATAAGGTTATAATAATTTGTGGGTTTTTTTTTTTGAGACAGTTTCACTCTTGTTGCCCAGGCTGGAGTGCAATGGTGCGATCTTGGCTCACTGCAACCTCTGCCTCCTGGGTTCAGGCAATTCTCCTGCCTCAGTCTCCTGAGTAGCTAGGATTACAGGCATGCACCACCATGCCCAGAAAATTTTTATATTTTTAGTAGAGATGGGGTTTCATCATGTTGGCCAGGCTGGTCTCAAACTCCAGACCTCAGGTGATCCACCCACTCGGCCTCTAAAAGTGCTGAGCATACAGGCATGAGCCACCACACCAGACCTACTACACACTTTTACAAGATGTTCAAGGATAAACATGGATTAGCATTACCCTGCACTTCCCATCAATCAAACCATATCCAAGTATCCCACAGTATTTTGATAAAATAGAATTTTCTATCATTAAACAAAACCAAATATAGTGTAAAACAGAATATTCAGGCCTTATCCATCTTGTGGATGCTCACAAACTGCTACTCACAGCTAGGCTGACTCTAGGATATTTAGATGACTATTCTGATTGTGGAAGAAAAAAAATATCTTTTAAAAATAATTGTTCATTTTTCTCAGTGATATGCAGAGTCACTTATGTATTTTGTATGCATGTCAATAAATTAATTCTTAATTCCTAATATAATAAATCCAAGTAATAATTCATAACATAGGAGTGACCATCCTCTATTGTTTTGTGAAATGGTTAAAAAATAAAAATACAATATGCTACATACATAGATAGTTCATGAAGAAATCCTGAGTTAATTCTTTAATAAAGAAAATATGAATCAGAGTTTTAAAATTAATATTTATTTTAAATTTAATAATTGAAATTAATCACTGTCATGATATTTGAAGCCTTATTATTTGGTTAAAGTAATTAAATGAGGAAGAGGCAGAATAAAATCATGACTTCCTAAATTATAAGAGTTGATTACTGAAATCTAATATATATTAAATATAATTTCAAATTCTTTTTACCCATTACCATTAGAATATTCATTATGTTTCAATAAAGATAGCATTTGTATTAATGAAAATGTTGGTGAAATTTCTGATAAAATCCTATCCTGAAAATACCAAGGGTAAAACTGTGAAATACTGTATGTGTAATATCAAGTTTATTAGTCAATTATACTA
Source organism: Leontopithecus rosalia (assembly GCA_028533165.1). NCBI lineage: Eukaryota > Metazoa > Chordata > Mammalia > Primates > Cebidae > Leontopithecus > Leontopithecus rosalia. Next base: position 147,165,795 of record CM052650.1, on the reverse strand, counting down.
CTTGCTGTAACAAACAATTCCTAAATCAGCAGTGATGTAACGCAGCTAAAATGCTATTTCTTGCAGTCCAACATGTGTTTTCCAGGTTTGGGTGGGCTCTCTGTTGTAGTCAGAGACCCAGGCTTCCTTTATTTATACCTCTGCTTCAGAGCAAGACTATGGGTCTTCTCCATTCAGTGAATTAATGGGCAAGGGAAATGAGGATCACTCCTACAAGGTTTTTATGAACCAAGGTGGAAGTGGCACACATTACTCTATCAATTTGCACTGGCCAAAATTCAGTCACATGGCTATACCTAACTTCAAGGGAGGCTGGGAAATGCAGTCTAGTTTTGTGCAGAGAAGGAAAGGAAATGGGTTTGGGAAATGTATAGTCTATTTTCACACGCTATAAGGACATACACAAGACTGGGTAATTTATAAAGAAAAGAGTTTTAATTCATGGCTGGGGAGGCCTCGGGAAACTTACAATCAGGGCAGAGGGGAAAGCAGGCACGTCTTACATGGTGACAGGCAAGAGAGAGCATGTGTAGGAAGTGAAAAGGGAAGAGCCTCTTTTAAAACCATCAGATCTTGTGAGAATTCACTCACTAACACAAGAACAGCATGGGGAAAACTGCCCCCATGATCCAATCCACCTCCCACCTGGTCCTTCCCCTGACATGTCGGGATTACAATTCAAGAAGAGATTTATGTGAGGACACAACACCAAACCATATCAGGGAGTCTTAGTTAGTGTCTATTGTAACTGTTAGATACTTTAACCTATTTCCCTAGAGAAGTACTCTGACAACTACCAGTTGGACTTTGATGAAATCAGTGGGTTAATGGGCGAAAAAGAATAAAGAGAAAATAAACTTGAGTCATAATTGTACATAGAACTAGATGAATCCTGATTGTTTGGCAAGTTTTATTTTTTCTAGACCTCAGTGTCCTTACTTGTAAAATGAATCAATTATACTGGGTGTGGTTGCTACTGAACATTTTCCTATGGAAGATTAAGTGTAGTTCCTTACAATTGAGAAGACTAGTCATAAGGAGAAAGTAAACTAAGTTGTATGATTGACAGTTGAATAAGAGAAAATACTTGATTAACAAAAGGTATTGCTTATCCATGAATTATACTCATGTATTTTATGTAGAAAAATCATGGGACTAAATCCTAAAAAATATGAATAGAGATGAATTTAAGAAAAATTAAAGGATGAAAAAGGTACCATTAAAGATATTGTCGCAAAAGATAAAAATGTCTGAGAAACTTTGAAAATCTAGAAAGCATAGAGACTCAGGGGTATAAATATGATAGATAATAGGGGTAGATAGACAAATAGACAGATTGATTATTGATGATAGGTAGGAAGGTAGATAGATAGATAGATAGATAGATAGATAGATAGATAGATAGACATGGATGGTACAACACTGGTTCAAAAACAATAAAATCAATAAAGAATTATTTTGCTTTCTAAGTAGTACTAGAAATATGCCTGAATTTTGATGAGATAAACTTAATAGTAGTGGATACAGCAACATTCTTTTTTTTGTCATTGTTCCCGCTATTGTTATTTTTTGTTATTTTGAGGGCAGAGGTCTCAGTCTTTATCTTATTTGTGCTTACGTAACTGGCTGATACCATTAAAACATGCAACATTAATTTAGTTTAAGATACTATCAGTAATTTAGTTTAAGATACTATCAGTTTTCCCTTCTAACATGATTTGAGATTTGAGAATTTGTTATACAGACATTCTTCAGAACCATTAAATATTTCATTTCTTGTGAATGACCAAAGCCGTAGAATGCTAATGGTCATAAATATAGCTATTTTAAAGCTTACATTTACCAAGCTTGAAAAATATATTTAAATAGCAAAGTTTTTAATCAAGGTTTACAATCATTTTGTAGAGGATAACTTATATCAGGATTGTGTTGGCATAGCAGGGATTCTTGAATTGTTATAGAAATATCTGTGATGTATTTCAATATCATATTTATCATATGCATTTTCTAAAATGAAGAATGTGCTATTTGTTTTTCTGTATTAGGAATATAATACATTACAAATCTGGTGGACCTTTCAGAATATACTAAGCTTTCTGATATATGAATTATTAATGTTGACTTTTTTAATAAAAAATGATAACGATGATATGGAAATGTAAGGCTTTGCTGTTGTCTACTTTGTAGTCTACTCAACACTTTGAAAGTACTGACTCCTTTGTATCCAAATATGATTGAAGAAATATATCAGATGTTTATCTAATGCCTTTTATTTATTGAAATCAAATACATTTCTTCTAATGTAGAGCTCTTTTCCATCAGCTACTCATGAATATGAATTTGTGTGGAAAGTGCTGGACTTCTAGTCTCTGAAAATTACAGTTGTTCACTGAAAAAGACTCTAGTTTAGATCACCTTTTAGAGTATTATGTAAAACTGTGTTTTAAATTACACACGTAACGCAACTTGGTCTCTGTCTATTGGCCACTTTTCCTATGCAACTGCTATGCATTTCATTTGAATGTCTACACTTTGAGAAAGGCTTCATTGACCTCCCAGGTTTGAGTTAACTGCTTTTCCTGTGGATTGTAATGACACAGGAAGCTGCTCTCTAGGACATTTTCAAATTGTGTTGTAAGAACCTATTTGCTTGTCCCTCTCCCAAATCACATAGTAACCTCTGTGTAGGGAGGAATTCAATAATATCACTAATTGTCTCAGTAGTGTCTGGCCCAAGACCTGGTATGCAATGTTTTTTCTCCTTCTCAATATTTTTTTTAACAAATAATTGTTGATTTGTTGAATAAAAGAAAGAAAAATAAGATCTGGTTAAGTCTGCTATCAGTTGAGTCTATATCAGTTACATTATTTTTAATTCCTTCCAATAACTCTTCATATCATTCCTCTAATACAGTTTTGTCAGTTGTCTCTCTAAGGATCAGTTTTGCCAGTTGTCTATCTAACCAACTCGAATCTAAGGATTCCTGCCAAAGAAAAACCTACACACACAATGCTGTCTCCCAAATCACTTATAAACCCTAAAACAAGAAAAGAAGCAAGGAAAAATAAAATCAATATGCAGGGGCTGGGCACAGTGGCTCTCTCCTGTAATCCGAGCACTTTGGGAGATTGAGGTGGGTGGATTGCTTGAGAATAGGACCTCCAGGCCATCATGGACAACGTGATGTTGTCTCTATTAAAAAATACAAAAGATTAGCTGAGCATGGTGGCACATGCCTGTAGTCTCAGCTACTCAGGAGGCTGATGTGGGAGGATCACCTGAGCCTGGGAGGGTGAGGCTGCAGTGAGCCAAGATGGTGCCACTGTACTCCAGCCTGGGCAACAACTGTCTCAACAACAACAACAAAAAAAAATGAAATAAACTTTTAAAAATATTAATATAGTAGGGCTTTTTACCATTGTATGTATACACTTCGTTGTGATGTATACATATATTCATTCTTTAGAATTTAAAATGCAAAGTTAGATTTCCGAAACAGACTATACCATCAAGAATGTATTGAGGAAAGCAATGTCTGTCTTTGAGAAACATAGCTGCCATAATATTAAATTAATTTATTAGTTATAAATTAAAGCTCTAATAGGTTCACATCAACAGTCTGTTTTTATCACAGCAGCTGTCAAGCATAAAGGTAATTTTAAAACAAAAGGAAATATAAACTCAAACTTTGTAAATATGATAGAAAGTGTGTATTTTTTTTTTGCAGAATTGTGTGTGTGTGTGTGTGTGTGTGAGTGTGTGTGTAGTTTTCATAACATACTAAAAAATAGCACTTAGAAACCTCATAAGAGTTAGGGAGGAAGACCTTCGCTAACCTTTTACTGCTTGCCGTATTTTGTTGTCATAGATATATTAATTCCTTACATTTGTATAGTGCAGAATATAAAGTTGGTAAGGACTGAAGGCAGTGGTGTAGTAAATATTCTAGAGATTTTTAATGGAAACTGGAAAAACAGGTTTGAAAAATGTGGTATTATCTATTTTAAATAATATTTTATTGAAAATGTCTGTTGTTTAGATTTGTCCCATTCTTACAACACTAGATTTTACGTAAGAAATATTTTACCTAAATGAAAGCCCTGTTTAATTAAATGGCATTTTATAAATTGAAGCAAAGCAAATTATTGATTAAATTATATCAATGCTCTTTTATTTCAACAGAATGCAAACAATTTTATTTTGCATTTTGCTGTGTTGTGCATTAAAATTTGTCTCTCGAGAAAGATACAGTAGTGGAAGAGAGTTTTTAAATTGATGTCAGACACACAGTGTGGGTCTCTTGCCTGTCTTTCACATCCATTCTCTCATCTAATTCTCAAAACAACTCTACTGGTGAACATGACATAGCTGTAGGTGGTGAAAATCACAGAGGTCAAATCTTATCCTCAGTTCCTCATCTAGTCTCAAGTGTGAACAAAAATTCACACCTGTAGCCTCTAATGTAGCATTCTCTCCTTCCATCTTTCCTTTTATACCAACCTCTTTCTAAGGGACATAGATTTTATCCTGATAAGAACAACTAAAAAGATTTAAACATCATAAATTCAACAGTGAGCCAAGATAGTTCCATTGAACTCCAGCCTGGGTAACAAGAGCGAAACTCTGTCTCAAAAAAAAAAAAGTATAAAATTTTGACCCCTAAGCATAACTTCATAGAAAAAAATATTAAATACATTATCAAATATGTAAAATTTTCATTTAAAAGCATTAAACAAATCTCACAGAAAATATTCAGAGTTAAGGAATTTTTTTTGTAAAGAACATAGAATAATGTATCCTTGCTTGTCAGAAAACTATCAACTTTTGAGTCTTCTGCTCTGCCCTTAACATCATTAGATGAATTAAGGGAGATTCTCAGAAAATCAAACACTGCATGTTCACTCATAGGGGGGTATTGAACACTTGGACACAAAGAGGGGAGCATCACACACTGGGGTTTGTTGTGAGGGGCTACAAGAGTGATAGTTGGGGGGAGGGTGGGGAGGGATAACATGGGGAGAAATGTCAGACGTAGGTGATGGGGGGATGGAGGCAACAAATCACCTTGCCATGAATGTACCTATGCAACAATCTTGTGTGATCTGCACATGTACCACAGAATCTAAAGTACAATAAAAATAAAAAGAATCTTTAATCCCTAAAGTATTTTAAACATTTCTTTTTCAATTATACGTTGTTTCTGAAGAAAGGGTTTATTACAGAAAAACCAAACATCTTCTTAGACCCCTTCACCAATAACTAATTTCTATTTGAAAAATCTATATTCAATAAATCGCACTATATTACAAAAAAAGGGGAGGAGATTCTCAGACATGTGAAGCTCTGGTTCTCTGACCTAAAGGAGCTTAATATTTTTCTTTACTTACTGGCACTTTTTTTTAAACCTATACATTAGTTTTTATATCAGTTTACTTTAGTTATTAGAAATAGAGTAGAAATAGGTTCCCCATAAAATTTTATTTAAATAAAATGGTAACTTAGACCAGGATTATTAAATCTGAGATTAATCGTACTGAAACACGTTTATTATCCCTGAGAGCTGATTTTGCTTTCCCTACTTATTGGAGTACATATCAAGGGAGATTTCATATTTGAATTTTAAATTACTTAGCAAAGAACTGCATGAGACTAATATAAGATTGACAATAAAGACAGAGTTAATGTGACACTGAGAAATGTGATGAATGAAAGACATAATTTATACATCATTATTTTAACAACATACATTATTGATAAGTTAGGCACTTAGAGAATGTTTTGTTAAAGAATGTTTTTGAGTGAATAGGGCTTGTTCGGCTGAACGTTTTTCACTCTGTTCAGATCAAAACAAACTCTTACTGACAGTCTCAGCAGGAGTTGAAGAGTTTATGGATTAGAGATTACAGTATTACAGGTGTGTACACTTATGCTGTTTTAGAGTTTATTTTTACTTCTTATTTTCAGACCATAATTTTCTGATTTATGAAGGAAAAAAAAACCATAGTTCCCTGAATGTGATACCGTTTCCGAAAATCCTAAACATATCTAACTAACTCGACACAGAATTAGATTAGATATACGTTTTTCAGCAACGGTCAATGAAAACCTAAAATTCACTATTGATCCCAATGAAATAGTACATGAGTATGTGGGAAAAATGTCTTTCGGAGGTAAAATAAATCCAAACTATTCATACATTTCAATGAATCATTTAGCAATTATCCTCCTACATGTATCGCCAGAGAATTCTACTGCTAATGCCACTTGCTCTACTGTGTAAGGGGTCTGTGGCTCTTTCCTCAAATGGAAAGGTGACTTGAGTTGTGTGAAATAATTATTCCACTGTAAATGGAAATGGAATTGTGGTGTAGAAGAAGAGAATAAAGATAAAATATGTTTTAAAAATCATTTTTATTGTTAGTTTTTAAAATCCATTTCAATGGGACATATTCTAGATGTATTATTCTTATTCATCATTTGAAGATTTTATTTTTACTGAATAAAGAATTTGTCATGATTATTTTGAATATGTGGATAATATATAGTTTCTAAATGTTTATTCTGGATTCAAAGATAATACCATTAGAATATGTGTAAAATAACAAAGAGATAAGAACAGAAAATCTTTCAGTTAAGACAGTGGCAAAAGCTGTTTGAATGTTTCCGTTTTCTAAGTGTTGCAATTTTGCTTTGGTACAACAGATGAAGTTTCCCAATAATCTGCTGTGTAGGGAATTAGTTGAGGATTTGTGGTTTTCAAGTAGTAGGTCAGCAATGATTTGAGAAAATCCTGAATTAAAGAGTAACAATTTAAGATAAGACGGGTGATCAGCTTAAAGTCCATTACTGCTGGCTTAGGTCTTAAGAAGAAAAAAAAATGTTACACTGTGGTGCTCACAGAAGCTGCAAAAGGGTTGACCAGAACATAGGAGGAAAGAGGAAGTGAAAAAGAAGGGTTTTACTATATTAGATTGAGTATGATTTAATAAAATATTAAAGCAATATTTTGATCATTTGCAAAGCCTTTGTATATTTTTGTCATAAACTGCCTCATCAAATAGAACTCTTACCTAATCAGAAGAAAACAGTCTGACCTATTTGGAACTAAACTCAAATATCAGTTTGAGATCATTTTATAAAATCCACTGGCTGTCTGCTGACATGGTTAATAAATATCTTTGAGGGTTAATGCAAATTAACATTTAAGAAATAGAATCAGGGAATCAAGCAAGAGAAACTATTCAAATAGAGAAAAAAAGTCTTTTAAGGCCCAAATACTAAATGATCACAAAATATTACACTACACATGCAACTCCTATGTGACTGTAATGGAGCCAGATGGCCTCAAATAAGCCTGCGTTAGGGAAAATAGTTTTTTCCCCCTATAAAAGCAAAACAAAATAAAAGTGCAGTGACCCAAGTCCTTTCTTGTTATTAGTAGAATGCACTTTCTTCACTGGAGTTTGTAAAGCGTCAGGACAATGCTGACTCTTGAAAGTAAAATAATTATCAGCAAGAAAGGTGCTGGAGTTCAAATTTCAAGAAAGAATAATCAGCATTAGTCTAAATTGTGATTTCTAGAATATAAATATGAATAAGAGATAGCTGTTTGTATGCCTATTTTACTTTATTTTTTAATTGTATTACATGGTGACAGAGGTAATTGGTTTGGCATATTCTTAAAACTACAAAGAATATTTCCCAAATACTCTTGCATCCTCAAGTCCTGAAGTTCACTGATACAACTATAGTATCTAATTTAAATCTACTCCCAAAAAAAAAAGAAAAAGGATGTGTGTGTGTTTCAAAGAAAAAATGTTGAATTGAAATACAGTTATCAAATTATCAACTAGATTTATTAAAATATGAATACTAAAATATTAACTATATTAATATTAATGTTAAATATGAACAAATTAAACCAAAATAATTTGTTTTCACAAATCAAAATTTTTGGAATAAATTTTTATCTATCAGAATATTACAAATTACTAAATTATGTATGTAACACCTAGAGATGATCCTTTTACATTTACATATAGCAAAATTTACCTTTATCACCCTTCCATTGTATAGCTCTATTGAGCTTTCTTATATGTATATATTTGCATAATAACCATTATATGTAGAATGCAGAGCAGTTTGCTTACTCTCAAAAAATTTTTATTGCTGAGGCTTTGTGGTCACATCCTCTCTCTATTTCTATGTCACTGTAACCACTGATCTGATCTCTGTCCCTACAGTTTGGCCTTGTCCTGAAGTCACATGGATAGACTCACACACTATGGGGCCATTTGAAAGTGGCTTCTTTCACTAAGCATAATGCCTTTGAAATTAACTTACAGTGTGTGTCATCATTTGTTTCTTTGCATTGTTGAGTGGTATTTCACTGTGTGAATGTTGTAGAGTTTGTTTATCCACTCTTGTTGAAGGACAGTTAGGCTGTTTCTCTATTTGGGCAATTAGGAGTAAAACAGCTGTAAATGTTCATGTGTATGGTTTTGTGTGGGCATAAATTTTTATTCTCCCAGGTGAATGTCTTGGAATGTTTATGCTAGGACAAGAAAGTGAATGTTAAGGTCAAAATAAGTTTAATTTACTAAGGAACTGCCAAACTGTTTTCCAGAGAGTCTGTACTATTTTCAAGTTCAACATTATATGATGGTTTGTTTTTATAAATGACAAATATTATGTAGACAATGGTCAAGTTTTTATTATATTTAATATTTATGATTTGTGCTTAATCAGTGTGGTAGACTAACATTAGATTCATTAAAATATTAAATATATTAATATTAATACCAAAATATTAAACTGATTTAAAAGCTAAATTATTTTCTTTCAAAATTTAAAAATCAAATTTTATGAAGTTTTATTAATCAAAATATCACAAATTACTATATCATGGAACATCTGAAAATTAAACATTTAAAAATTACATGCAGTAAAATTTACCTTTACCATTTCTACTACTCCAGTGACCCCACTTTGCCCCCCAACTCACAGCCGAATATATCTAGGACTTAATCTATGGAAAGTATGAATGTATGGAAAACTTGGAATATCTCCCAAAAGGGCCTTTGCTGATGTGACTAAGGATCTTGAGAAAGATGTCTACCAATATGATTAACAAATCATCTTTAAGTATTAATGCAAATTAACATTTAAGAAATTAATATCAGAATTCAGCTGAGAGAAAAAATTCAGTTGCTCTCATGGAGCTAACAATCTAGTGAGAGAGAATAGATTTAAGGAAATATTATAAATAACTATAAAATATGATGGATAGTGATAAGTGTAAGCAAGAGGAATGGATAGGGAAGCATACTAGGGTTGGAGGAGGAAGATCATGCTTTTAGTTCTTAGATGATACTTCACATAAAATGACATTGGGCAGACTGAAGTGAGGGATGATCAACATGTCACATACAGGAAAATAAGTTCAAGACATATGGCAGAGAGCTTGAAAAGGTTCTCAGGTGGCACCATATTGGATGTATTTGGAGAATAATGACTTGTCTGTGTGGAAGAAGAGTGAGGAAGGAGAGACTGAATGGATATGGTATTCCAGAATTGACAGAGACAAGCTCTTGCAGATTTACAAACTTTGGTATGAAGTCTGGATTTTATTTCTTTTTTTTTTCTTTTTATTGCATTTTAGATTTTGGGGTACATGTGCAGATGCATAGGTACACACATGGCAGTGTGTTTTGCTGCCTTCCTCCCCTTCACCCACATTTGGCATTTCTGCTATCCCTCCCGAGCCCCCCCCGGCTGTCCCTCCCATATTCCCCCCAATAGACCCCAGTGTGTAGTACTCCCTTCCCTGTGTCCATGTGTTCTCATTGTTCATCACTCGCCTATGAGTGAGAATATGCGGTATTTCATTTTCTGTTCTTGTGTCAGTTTGCTGAGAATGATGTTCTCCAGATTCATCCATGTCCCTACAAAGGACATGAACTCATCATTTTTGATTGCTGCATAATATTCCATGGTGTATATGTGCCACATTTTCCCAGTCCAGGCTATCATCAGCATGAAAGAAAGTCACTGGAATGCTTTGCCTGGGAGAGTATCCCAATGCTTTACCTGAGAAAGTATTGTGAAGAAATTTAGGCTTTAAAACAATTGTTTGGCTCCTCTGTGATGAATAATTTGCAGATTGAGACTGGGATGTCGGTTAGGATACAGCGCTCCACCCAAGCCCCCTATAATCCGCAGAACAGGAGATATTTGCCAGGCTGAAAAGCTTCAGTGAGCAACCTGAACAGCGCAGAACAGCAACTCCAGCCCATGCTGAGAAAGCCAAAAAGACAGCCGGAGGGAGCTACCCGCCCTCTCGAAACAAGGCGAACTGAACCTGAAAGCAAAGAAACAGCACAAATGGCAGGATGGGTCCCTCCCACCACCCCACACAAAGCCCAGCAGGCTAAAAAAGCTCTCACTCCAGAGTTATGCACCCAGAACATCAGTTAGAGAGTAACCAGGAACATCCAGCTTGCAGGGGTGGGGGCTGGGGAGCAAAAGAAGGCGGAGAGGCAGCCACCATTGCAGAAGCAGGCCTAATTTTCCTGAGTACATAAAAGATGCAGCAGCTCCACTGAATCTGTGGCGGCCCAGCAGCACCTCTGCAGGCAGACAAAGGAAAGACCACCTCCCCAAGCAGCTACCTGAGATCAAAACTATATAAATTAAACGAGATGGGAAGAAACCAGCCCAAGAAGAATGAAAGCACCAAAAACCAGAATGTCTCTCCCCCACCACAAGACCACAACTCCTCACCAGCAAGAGAACAAAGCAGACGGAGAACAAATTTTATGAACTGACAGAAGTAGGCTTCAGAAGTTGGATAATAACAAATTTCTCTGATTTAAAGGAAGAAACATGTTCTATACCAATACAAAGAAACTAAAAACTTGATAAAAGGTTAGACAAAATGCTAAGTAGAATAACCAGCTTAGAGAAGAACATAAACGACTTTATGGAGCTGAAAAACACAGAACAAGAACTTCATGAAGCATACACAAGTTTCAATAGCCAAATATATCAAGTATAAGAAAGGATATCAAAGATTGAAGATCAATTCAATGAAATAAAATGAGAAGGCAAAAAAAGAGAACAAAGAGTGAAAAGAAATGAACAAAGCCTCCAAGAAATGTGGGATTATGTGAAAAGACCTAATCTGTGCCTCATTAGTGTACTAGAAGATGACAGGGAGAATGAATCCAAGCTGGAAAAAACTCTTCAGGTTATTATCCAGGAGAACTTCCCCACCCTAGCAAGGCAGGCCAACATTCAAATACAGGAAATACAGAGAACACCACAACAATACTCCTTGGGGAGCAACCCCAAGGCACATAATTGTCAGGTTCACCAGGGTTGAAAAGAAGGAAAAAATACTAAGGGCAGCCAGAGAGAAAGGTCCAGTCACCCACAAAGGGAAGCACATCAGACTCACACCAGATCTCTTGTCAGAAACCCTACAAGCCAGAAGAGAGTGAGGGCCAATATTCAATATTCTTAAAGAAAAGAACTTTCAACCCAGAATTTCATACCAAGCCAAACTAAGCTTCATAAGTGATGGAGAAATGAAATTCTTTATGAACAAGCAATTGCTGAGAGATTTTGTTGCTACCAGACCTGTCCTACAAGAACTCCTGATGGAAGCACTAAACACAGAAAGGAAAAACCAATACCAGCCACTGAAAAAAAGAACCAAATGGTAAAGACCAATGATGCAATGAAGAAATTATGCCAACCAAAGGGAAAAACAACCAACCAGTAATAAAATAGCAGGATCAAATTTACACATAACAATATTAACATTAAATGTAAACAGACTAAATGCCACAATCAAAAGAAACAGACTGGCAAATTGGATAAATAGCCAAGAACCATCAGTATGCTGTATGCAGGCGACCCATTTCACATGCAAAGATACACATAGACTCAAAATAAAAGAATGGAAGAAGATTTAACATGCAAATGAAGAGAAAATACAAAGCAGGGTTGGGAATCCTAGTCTCTGATAAAATGAATGTTAAACCAACAAAAATCAAAAGAGACAAAGAAGGGCATTACATAATGGTAAAAGGATCAATTCAACAAGAAGATCTAACTATTCTAAATGTATGTGCACTGAAAACAGGAGCACCCAGATTCATAAAGCAAGTTCTTAAGGGCCTACAAAGAAACTTCAACTCCCACACAATAATAGTGGGAGACTTTAACCCTCCACTGTCAATATTAGACAGATCAACAAGACTGAAAATCAACAAGGAAATCCAGAACCTGAATCCAAATCTGGACCAAGTGAACTTAACAGGCATTTACAGAACTCTTAACCCCAAATACACAGACTATACATTCTTATCAGCACCACATCGTACTTACTCTAAAATTGATCACATAATTGGAAGTAAGTCACTCCTCAGCAAATGCAAAAGAATGGAAATCATAACAAACAGTCTCTCAGACCACAGTGCAATCAAATTAGAACTCAGTATTAATAAACTAACTCAAAACTGCATAACTTCATGGAAAATGAACAACTTGCTCCTGAATGTCAACTGGATAACCAATAAAATGAAGGCAGAAATAAAGAAGTTCTTTGAAACCAATGAGAACAAAGACATAACATATCAGAATCTCTGGGACACTTTTAAAACAGTGTCTAGAGGGAAATTCAAAGCAATAAATGCCCACATGGGGAGCAAGGAGAGGTCTAAAATTGACACCCTGTCATCAAAATTGTAATAGTTAGAGGAGCAAGATCAAAAAACTTAAAAGCTAGCAGAAGACAAGAAATAACTAAGAACAGAGCAGAACTGAAGGAGATAGAGACACAAAAAAACCCTTCAAAAAATCAATAAATCCAGGAGCTGTTTTTTTAAAATATCAAAATATCAGCTAGCCAGACTAATGAAAAAGAAAGGAGAGAGGAATCAAATAGATGCAATAAAAAACGATAAAGGGGACAGCACCACTGATTCCACAGAAATATAAACTACCATCAGAGATTACTACAAACAACTCTATGAACACAAACTGGTAAATCTGGAAGAAATGGATAAATTTCTGGACACTTGCACTTTCCCAAGTCTAGTCCATGAAGAAGTTGAATTCCTGAATAGACCAATAACAAAGGCTGAAGTTGAGGCAGCAATTAATAATCTACCCACTAAAAAAAGCCCAGGTCCAGACGGGTTTACAGCCAAATTCTACCAGATGTACAAAGAGGAGCTGGTACCATTCCTTCTGCAACTATTCCAAACAATGCAAAAAGAGGGAATCCTCCCAACCTCATTTTATGAGACCAACAGCATCCTAATACCAAAACCAGGTAGAGACACAACTAAAAACTTCAGGCCAATATTCATGATGAACATCAGCACAAAATCTTCAATAAGATACTGGCAAATAGAGGGCAACAGCAAAACAAAAAGCTTATTCATCATGATCAGGTAGACTTCATCCTGGGGATGCAAGGCTTGTTCAACACATGCAAATCTATAATGCAATCCATCATATAAATGGAACCAAAGACAAAAACCACATGATCATCTCAATAGATACAGAGAAGGCCTACAACAAAATTCAACAGTCCATTATGCTAAAAACCCTAAAAAAACTTGGTATTTAAGTATGTATCACAAAATAATAGAAGCTATTTATGCCAAACCAACAGCCAATATCATACTGAATGGGCAAAAACTGAAAGCATTCCTTTTGAAATCTGGCACTAGACAAGGATGCCCTCTCTCACCACTCCTATTCAATATAGTACTGTAAGTTCTAGCCAGAGCAGTCAGGCAAGAAAAAGAAATAAAGGGTATTCAACTAGGAAAGGAGGAAGCCAAATTGTCTCTATTTGCAGACCACATGATTATGTATCTAGAAGAGCCTCAGCCCAAAATCTCCTGAAACTTATAAGCAACTTCAGCAAAGTCTCAGGATACAAAATCAATGTGCAGAAATCACAAGCATTCCTATACGTCAATAACAGACAAACAGAGAGCCAAATTAAAAATGAACTGCCATTCACACTTGCTACAAAGAGAGTAAAATGCCTAGGAATACAATTAACAAAGGATGTAAAGGACCTCTTCAAAAAGAACTACAAACCACTGCTCATGGAAATAAGAGAGGACACAAACAGATGGAAAAACATTCCATGCTCATGGTTGGGAAAAATCAACATCCTGAAAATGGCCATACTGACCAAAGTAACTTATAGATTCAATGCTAATCCTATCAAGCTCCCAATGATGTTCTTCACAGAACTGGAAAAAAAAAACACTTCATATTTCATATGGAACCAAATGAGAGCCTGCATAGCCAAGACAATTCTAAGCAAAAAGAACAAAGCCAGAGGCATCATGCTACCTGACTTCAAACTATACTACAAAGTTACAGTAATCAAAACGGCATAATACTAGTACCAAAAAAGAGGTATAGACCAATAGAAGAGAAAAGAGGCCTCAGAAACAACACCACACATCTACAATCATCTGATCTTTGACAAACCTGAGAAAAACAAGCAACGGGGAAAGGATTCCCTGTTTAATTAATGGTGTTGGGAAAATTGGCTAGCAATGTGCAGAAGGCAGAAACTGGACCCCTTCCTGACACCTTACACTATAATTAGTTCTAGATGGGTTAAAGATATAAACATAAGACCTTACACCATAAAATCCCTTGAAGAAAACCTAGGCAAAACCATTTAGGACATAGGCATAGGCAAGGACTTCATGGCTAAAACACCAAAAACAATGGCAACAAAAGCCAAAATAGACAAATGGGATCTAATTAAACTCCAGAGATTCTGTAGGGCAAAGGAAACAATCATTAGAGCAAACTGGCAACCATTAGAATGGGAAAAATTTTCACAATCTACCCGTCTGACAAAGGGCTAATATCCAGAATCCACAAAGAACTGAAACAGATTTATAAGAAAAAAAAAAAGGAAACCCATTCAAAAGTGGGCAAAAGATATGAACAGATAATTTACAAAAGAAGACATCTCTGAGGTCAACAAACATGAAAAAGTGCTCATCATCTCTAGTCATTAGAGAAATGTAAATCAAAACCACATTGAAATACCATCTCATGCCAGTTAGAATGGCAATCATTAAAAAATCTGAAGAAAACAGATGCTGGAGAGGATGTGGAGAAATAGGAACACTTTTACACTGTTGGTGGGAGTTCAAATAGGTGCAACCATTGTGGAATATGGTGTGGTGATTCCTCAAGGACCTAGAAAAAGAAAATCCATTTGACCCAGCAATCCCATTACTGGGTATGTACCCAAAGAATTATAAATTGTTCTATTATAAAGACAAATGCACACGAATGTTCATTGAGGCACTGTTTACAATAGCAAAGACCTGGAACCAACTCAAATGTCCATCAATGATAGACTGAATAAAGAAAAGGCGGCACATATACACCATAGAATACTATGCAGCCATAAAAACGATGAGTTTCTTTCCTTTGTAGGGACATGGATGAATCTGGAAACCATCATTCTCAGCAAACTGACACAAGAACAGAAAATCAAATACTGCATGTTCTCACTCATAGGCAGGTGTTGAACAATGAGAACACGTGGACACAGGGAGGGGAGCATCACACACTAAAGATTAAAAAGAATGACTTTCATTTGTGGCTGTATGCTGCAGTTGATAAAAAACAATAGTCCAAATAAAAACCAAATGCCACCTAAAACCCCAAACACTTTTGTAGACCAATGAGATTGCATAAAAAAGCATCAATCAGAAGCAAAGTAAGAGAATTCAAATTTAAAAAATATATCTGATGCCCCCAGCATTGGCCAAAGCCTGGTGATATGGAGCTGTCATCTTGTCAATCAAGTTAGAGAAAAAGCCCATGTAAAAACGAAAGCAAAGCAAAGAAAGAATGGAGCAACAAAAGAACAAAGCAGGGATTTATTGGAAGTGAAATTATACTCCACGGTGTGGGAGTGGACCTGAGCAGTGGCTCAAGGGCCCAGATACAGAATCCTCTTGGGTTCGAATACCCCGTAGAAGTTTCCCATTGGCCGCTTCATGCTCACTTCATGAAACTGAAGTGGGAGCCCACACAGTCAGTATGATCAGTTCCAGAAAGCAGCCAACCAGAAGTGAAGTGAAGTTACCAAGGGGACACTCCTGTGCGAACATCTGACTGGTCGCAAAAGCAACAAGCCAGAGGCTAGGGTGAAGTTAGCAAATTTGCAAAGGAAGACTCTACTGGGCAATTAGTCTGATTTGTTAGGGACAGCCAATTTCCCATCTGCCATGCAGAAAAAGTCAAACGGAGTAGCCTCTGGTCCTTTTGTGACTTAGGTGGGGAAAGTTGCAGTTTTCTTTCAATTTAGTTCTAGGAAGTTGGTGTGAAAGAGCTTTAGGTTCCCTGACTCCAAATAAAAATATATATATATTTTCCAAATACTGGAACAAGAGAACATATGTGGGAACAAACAGAATGAGAGAAAAAGTAATCATATCTGCAAGTATACAATATCAAATGTATAATTTTCATATGTTTAAAGAGTTTTTAAAAATGTGATGAAAGAACAAAAGTTTGCAGAAATAAATAAGGAGTTCTAAATAAAAGGCCTAGAATTTATAGACTCTGAGTGTGTGTGTGTGTGTGTGTGTATACATATGTATCACTCATAGCAGGAAAATAAGGGAAAAATAATAGACAAATAACACTTTCTGGCTTGAATAATGAATATGTTAATCAGTTAGCTTTGCCAATTGTGAATTCATGCCTGAGAATTTATACCTGAAATACATTAATTTGTTTACATTATTTATGAAATGCATACTGTAATTAAAATTACAAAAAAAATGAAAGAAGTAAATGACAGATTAAATGCAGCTGAAAAGAAGATTTATCAATTCAAATGTGTACCCCAAGGTACTACCCTGAATGTAGCACAAAGAGAGGGAAATCATCAAAGATTCTGAGAGAAGACAGAGTAAAAAAGTAAAACAAACTTCTAAAACATTCTGGAAGGAAGCCGTGGAGAGCATGAGGAAGATATAATATTCAGAAGCAAAACAGCTAAATTTTTCTGGAATTTAGGAAAAGCAAGAATTATCAGATTCCAGTAGTGAAATATTCTTCAAAATAATTAATAAATGAGATTCACCCCAAAACACGATTGTGAAAACGCAGAAGAAAATATAAAAGTTTTAAAAGCCTAGATATAAAACATATTCACTGAAGCAGAACAGCAATAATTATTAATATGTAGACTAATGTCTCAAGAGTAAAAGTAAAGCTAATTTTGTAAAAGCCTTAAGAGAGCTAAGAATATCAAATTAGAACTTGTACCTGGCAGAATTCTCTTTTAAATGGTAAATTTACTTGAAAGGTACAATGTAAGTTTTTCAGCTGTTACATGCACAGATTGGGTAGTGGTGAAGCCAGAACTTTTTCAGCTGTTGGATAACCTAAAAGTTCTGGCTTCACTTTTAGGTTATGAACAGCTGAAAAACTTATATTGCACCTAAAAGTTCTGAATTCGCCGCTATGCAATCTGGGCATGTAATGAAATTGCAGGTATACTAAATAAATTTATACAAAAACCGTAAATGTATTGTTGGTAAATTAGTTTAGCTGGGTGACTGAGAATGCATTATTAGGTGTTAATAAAATCTCTAATTGATATTTCCCTGAAATAGTTATACTCTTATTACAAAGAGAATCGCATTGTTGCATATAGACAAAGTGTTCAATTATCTGTAACATTAAAAAGTAGCAAATGCTTGAGATAATATAGATTAATAGTAAATTATATTCACTGGTGTTAGGAGATTAAATTAAACAATGCCCTTAGAACTAAGTTTGTATCATCTAATGCATTTAACTGTATTCATACCCAATAACACACAACACTACCGTATCAAAACATACAGTACAGAGAATAATACCTCCCATATACTAAGAGAAATACACAAGAGTGCTTATTCTAACATTGCATATCATAGCAACAATAATCTAGAAACAATCCAAATGTAATTTCACAATACAAAAGACAAATATGTTACAATGCAGTCACATATTTAGAACTCTATGCTTAAGTGAAAATGAATGCCCTATAGCCATGTTTAATAAAAGAATAGGCAAAAAAGAGATGAACAACAAGAAATTGTGTAGTAGGATTTCTTTTCCATAAAGTTAAAAATGCAAAATTGAAACATATTTGGTATATTTTTGTGTGATAAAGTATAAATAGAAGCAAATAAATAAAAATAGTTGATAACGCAGGCATTGAGGGGCTTCAAAATATAAGAAATGTTTAAAGTTCTGTTGTTTAAAATAAGTAGTGGACATATGGCAACTAGATTATACATTACATATACATTTAAATATCTGTTAGGGAAAAAAAGGGGAAGAGAGAAGGAAAGGAAGGAGTGTAGGATGGAGGGAGAGTGAAAGGAAGGAAGGAAAGTAGGAAGGAAGGTAAAAGGAGGGAAGGAGAGAAGGAGAGAAGGGAGGGAGGAAGGGAGGGAAGGAGAGAAGGGGGGGAGGGAGGGAAAGAAAGGAGGGAGGAAGGGAGGGAGGGAGGGAAAGGAAGGAGGGAGGGAGGGAATGAAGGAAGGAAGGAAGAAAGGAGGAGGAGGGAGGAAAGGAAGGAAGGAAGGAAGGAAGGAAATAATTTTACTATTTTAAAAGTATTATTAAAATAGTTTTATATTTGAGTTGGTAATTTTATATGTCACCCTTGTTTTTGTCTATGTCTTTTCTTTTTGAGAGTTAACCCTAAAGGACATACTGATAGTAGGTTCTTTGAAGTTTTCTGCATAATATTTTTGCTACTGTTAATTCATCATTGTGGCATCTGCTTACAGACATTTATCAGAATCCCAAGTAACTATTCTATCCTTTTTCCAAAGAGGCCATGTTAGGTGTCTAGGATCTAGGACCCCAGCTGATTAGAGCAGGGTAGCGTACCTGACCCAAGGTGAAAAAGGCCACACTTTTTGCTTCTAAGGTTGAGTGTGGCTTTTTTCTCTTAACAATTAGACTCTCAGAAAAATTTAGATGCCTGCAAAAATACTCTGGAGAAGCACATATTTTGTCTCTAGCCACAACTTTTTTCTATGGTTCCAGAATATTTTTGTCTTTAACATTCCTATATGTATTTCTAACACATGTTTCAAACATAGTGTGTTCAAAATAGAGTTCTTTTCTTCCCCTCATTCAAATCTACCCATCCTCAGTCTTTCTCTTTTTTATTTCAGTCAACAAAATAGAATCATCAAAATTCATACATGTACATACAATTATTGTTTGTCAAATAAAAAACAAAATCCTTATAGTTTCTGTTCCTCAGTTTTCCTCAAACGTCAAGTCTTGTATTAAACTTCACCTGCAACAGTGGCAGACATCTATCTATTCTTTCTGCTTAATGGCTAAGCTGGTCAGAGCCCTTTATCTCTCACCTAACTTCAGCCTGAATTGGTCTTCGGCTGTCACTCTTGATACTCAATACATTTTGTGTTTCTTATTTGCCACTCTAATCATACATGCTGAAAATAGTGCCTGGCACATAGTAAATGTCCCATCGTATTTGCTGAGTTATAAATGCACTGGGAAGTTGAATAGTATAAATATAGCTTTGGCCAGTACTTTCTGGATCAAAAAAACGTTTGGAAAGGAGACTAGAAATGTGAAATTTTGTTAAGATCTCTATAAGACCATTAGGCATTTTCAAAGCAACTGCAATAGGGTGTGAAAGACACTTCTAAACCTCAATAAATTTTATTTTTCAACTAAGCAATATACTCTGATGCAAACAAAATATGTAGTTGTAAACTTTACAAACAAAACCAGTTTAGCAGTTGAAATGTTAACTTTAGTCTGGGCACAGTGGCTCATGCCTGTAATCCCAGTACTTTGGGAGGCAGAGGCAGGTAGAGCCCAGGAGTTTGAGACCAACCTCAACAACATGTTGAATCCTCATCTCTGCAAAAAATACAAAACCTATCTGGATGTGGTGGTGTGTGCCTATAGTCCCAGCTACTCAAGAGGCTGAGGTGGGAGGATCACTGGAGCCCAGTAGGTCAAAGCTGCAATGAGTAAAGATCACACCACTGCATTCAGGCCTCGGTGACAGAGGAAGACTCTGTCTCAAAAAAAAAACAAAGAAAAGAAAAAGAAAAAAGTTCATTTTATGATGTTTTTCAATTAATAATAATAGTTTTCATGACTCTGCATTTATGATGTGTCAATTATGTTTCTGTGCTTTCCAAGAATCCAGTGATAGATTTCATGCAAACATCTTGCATGATAGATCCTATAATTATCCACATTGGGTTATGGGTGAGTTTATTCCCTGCTCAAAGTCATACAGTTAACAGAAGCTGGAGCCATGATTCAAATCTGTTTCTCACTTGTAGCTTCAATACACATATGTTCATTAAATTAACAAATAAATCAGTTTGGAAAAGAAATAATCTGTCTGCAGATGGTCAAATAAGCCTTTCATCAGGCAAGCATTTGTTCAACATTAAATAGCTGATTCCTTTCCTTGAAAATGAAGAACATTAGTTTATGTATCTCATAATATGTTGTGAAACATCATGAATAGCATATAGGGTCATATATGTAGGTTTTTTATGTCATATACAACACAAAATTAGGTAACTATTGGGTTTACTGGGTTGCTTTTTGAAAAATCTGAGAAATTAGCAATCTTGGCTACAATAATTCTTCTGATAAAATATGTCACAAATAAAAGTATGAAATACTAAAATTTCCACAAATTAGTAATTCATTTATCTATAAAACAAATTCAAAAACTATCTTTAATCTTGAAAGTTGAAAGTATATAAATAAGTCTATGATGCAGTTTTTTACTAAGTGCAAATATGTACAGCCTGGTTGGCTAATATCTATGTTCTGGTCTATGTTAACTATGTAAGGTAAAGCTGTATTAATTTCAGTAATCTGTGCTACTAAGGCACATTATACAAATCTTCATAAAACAAATAAACTGAAATAGAGTCCTAAAATATTTGGTTTTATGAATGAAACAATTGTGCATTAGTTGTTTAATAGACTGATCAGATGTTCCTATGATACATATTCAATCATTCTTGACCCGGAAAAAAAGATTTTGAAAGTAGTATGTGTTTACTGGGTCTGTGGTTTTCAAAGAAGTGGCTATATTTTTTAAGATACAAATAAAATTACTGATTTAGATGTATCTACATAAATTAAGGAATCTTTTGCATCAACAAGCTTTATTCTGTTCTGTGTCTGTCATTCCTTTTGGGTTTGTTTTCATTATGCAGAGAATTTGACCCATTTAGTACACTTGATTAGTATCCCGCTGTCTGAGATGTTTCCTAGCAGAAAGTCATTTGGGAAAATAAAGAAAAGAAATTAACATGTATTAAACATTTGTAATGCACCCAACACTTAGCTTACTCTATTTAATTGAATCCTAATGCAACCCTAAGGTATTAGGAACTGTTGTACCTCTGAAAAGGTAAGTGATATTTACTCATTCATTAAGAATTTATTGAGTGTCATTAAGAATTTATTGAGTGCCAAGTATATGCCAGATTTGCTTATTCTGGAACCTGGAAAACATTGCTGAATAGAAAAAAAAATCCTGCATTCATGGAGGACACTATGATGTGATATAAAATAGACAGGGTCAAGATTAGAAGCCAAGATTAAATTAGGGTATTATTCAGATATGTTGAACTTCCACTGTACCATGGTACTCTTTTTGTCTATTGTTCCTCTCTCTTTCTCTCTCTCTTTCTCTGTGTGTGTGTGTGTGTGTGTGTGTGTGTATGTATGCATGTGTGTATGATTGAACAAATAATATTTAATCTTTGTGATGGAAAAAGGAAAATTCTTAAGTAATGTACTTTTGTGAAAAGACAGACACAAAATCAAAGCAGGAGAACAATTATATGTCATTTATACGTCACATATATATGCCATCTCCTGTGTTATGTGCCGGGTGTTGAACAAATTATACATGTTTTATCTTAGGTGGTCTGTAGTCTAGCAAGGGTGATAGTTCAAAAAGAAACCAACGCGGTCATTTTCTTTGTTGTCTCCACTACAACAGATTTACCTTGCAGTCTTCAGATGACTGCAGATATTAATCAAAGCTATAGTTGTTCTTCAGTTCCAGTGGGAGAGCAGAAAATGGGGAAAATGAGATAGGAGGAGGAAAGGAAAGGTAAAGAGACTGAAGGTGGGAGAAGAGTGGTGAAATGAATGAGAGAGAGATTTTACTCTTGTATAAGATTTCTGCATATAAGTCCAATTATATCAATGTAAGCCACATATACCCTAGACAAATACCTATCTGTAGGAAAATGCCATATGCTAATGTGTTAACACTGGCACAGTGCCTGGGACATTCACGATTTGTTATTAGGCCAAGGTTTCTCAACATTGACACAATTGATATTTTCAGCCAGATAATTTTTTGTTCTGAAGGGCTTTCCAATGCAGTGTGAAATGTGCATCCTACTGTAACCTTTACCTATTAGATGCCAGTAACACTCACAGCTGTGACAACCAGAAAGGTCTTCAGACATAGCTGAATTTTTTCTACAGGGCAAAATCTACCTTCCCTGGAAAACCACTGAAATTAGCATAATCTCTGCCTAGAGCGGGGGAAGGTGGAATGGGTCCTAGGAGTCAGCCATAATGTCAACAACAGTGTTATTCTCATTTTGCTGATAAAGTATCTGATATATTAAGATAATCTAACTACTTTAATATACTTTCCCTCCTTAATAGTTATTATCACCCACTGAATATTTTATTTAAAAGATTTGCTTACATTACTACATTTTGTCTCTTAGCTGTTCCCTAATATAAACATTTTTAATTTTTTTGAGACAGAGTCTTGTTCTGTTGCCCAGGCTGGAGTGCAGTGGCATGATCTCGGCTAACTGCAACCTCCGCCTCACGGGGTTCAAGCCATTCTCCCACCTCAGCCTCTCGAGTAGCTGGGATTACAGGACCCACCAACATGCCTGGCTAATTTTTGTATTTTTGTAGAGAGAAGGTTACACCCTGTTGGTGAGGCTGATCTCGAATGCCTGACCTCGGGTGATCCACCTGCCTCTCTCTCCCAAATTACTGGGACTAGAGTCATGAGCCACCATGCCCGGTCTTTTGTTATCTTTTCACAGTAACATTACTGCTGCAGGAGATGACTTTGAATATAAGGCTATGACTTTCTAAATATGCCCGAGACATGTAAAGAAGATGGTTAAAGGAGCTGAGAGTTTATGAGACTGGAGGAATAAGAATGGCCTGGAACATATCCAAGAAAGGCACATGAAATATATGGTCTAGTTTTTACAAATAAACAAAACTGTGAGATAATGTAGCATTAAGAAACTACAATGGTTTAAGTGTTATTGTGGATAAAGTGGCTGGAAGTCACAGAAGGTACAACCACTTATGCTAAAGGATTTAGATAGTCAATGATAAGTAGTCATTGAAAAACTGTGGTCAGAAAAATTAATAGTAGGACAAATTTGTAAAAACTATAACTCTGACAATATTGTGGAGATCAAATTGACGAAGGAGGAGGAGATTATTTGAGACAGACAGATAAGGTAGTTCAGGCAAGGCTGGATGACAGATGTGCACTTAAGCTAAACAAATAGCTTAAAAGACAAATTCAAATTCCAGAGAGATTCAGAATATGAGATCTACGAGAGATGTTAGGTGATTTGAAATGGTAAAAGGGAAGGTGACAATCATATTTTTGTCTTCGCTGATTAGTACAATATTGGTAAGTGGAAAGCTAAGAATAAATAGGAAGAAAGGTTTAAGAGAGCATACGGATTGTAGGTGAGGAATAGGATGAAGAAATGGTAGACTAAATTTAACATGCATTTCTATTTCATTTCAAAACTGTGTTTCCCTAATTTTTTAAAAAAATCCTGTTTTAGTTAAAAGTATGCTATGCAGTAATATTATATAATTAAATTCCAAATTGGTTATCTTTATATTTCTGATTCAGCTTTTATCTACATAATGCAGTTAAGAACATCCTGTAGATAAATTTGTATCATGCTTCTCTCATTTTTAGTTTTTTTCGTGTTTATCTACGTTCTTTTTATACAGATGTAACTGAATGTCTCCATAATATTCTATTAAACTGATGTAATTGAATTATTCCTTAATTATTCAATAATTAATAAAATTCAAATAAAATTTAATATTTTATTTAAAAACTAAAGTGACCATCTCAGAATGTGAATTATTTTCTCTGTACTTACTTTGATGAGAATAAGGTCTTGTTATTTGCTTTATGGAATCAAAGTTTATGAACATTTAATGCCCCTTTTACGTGTTTCCTTCTTTCTTCCCTAATGGACTTTACTAGGTAATTTTTACAAAAGTAATATTTAAGTATGCCAGTTACTTTGGATCTTGTCAAACATTAACGCAATTATTTTTCATTGCCCATATCATATGCAAATAATTATATATGAAACCTTTATATAACTTTGGTATATTTTATAGGTCTAAACTACAATGTTTTAAGTTTTATTGTGGATAAAGTGGCTGGAAATGACAGAAGTGTGATAATATTCACACACATTTAAAATATTTGCATTTCTTCATTTTTATATTGCCTATTTATGCTTTTGCTCAAATATCAACTTCCATCACACAAAAAGTGTTTATTAAATTGGTTAGTAATAAATAATTGGAAACACTGATAACTTAAATATATAATACCTTGCATTACTTAAGGCATTAATTCAAGAGACTATATCATTTATTTAGAGAAGCAATTGTAACTAAAACACAATTTCAAGATAGCAGGTAAACATGCAAAAATAATAATAGTGTGTAACATGCAATATATATGTGTGTGAATATAAAATTTATACGTATGAAACTGAGCCAGTTTGATAGAAGCCTCAATAGATAAAGCAGGGAGTCAGAATTTGAACTGAAATTCCTAATATATCATTCTATTTTCCTTTCTGTTTGAATTAGCAATAAACTTAAATATCTCCATAGGCAAGTCTGTGAGAAAGAGAAGTCATTTTACTAGCCAATTGCAAGTTACATTTGATGCCTCCTTTCCAGCTTTTCTCTTGTGGAAGAACTTAAAAATAGAGTGAAAAAGTTACCACCATAAAAATCATCATTTATTTCTTTGTTTCCTCAAAGGTATGTACTTCCAAATGGGTTCATCTTGTGTTAGTCTTACAGGGCAGAAAATAACAATTCTATTTTAGAAAGATATAGAAAAAAATTTAATATGCAGAAAAATGCATATGTAATACATATATTTTAATTTTATTACTAAATTTAATCAATAAACTATATTTTTATTAAAATAAAATAAAATAAAATAAATTACCGTGTTTAATAAAAATAAATAGATATTTCTGGTAAAGGTCCAGGAAGTAATTCCATAAAAACTGCCTAAATCTTGGAGAATATTTTATTGACAATGTTGGGTCTGGAGTGTAATTTTTAAAAGGAACCATTATTCTGGGGATAAACTAATAACAATTCCTAAAATATCTTCCAAATATGATGTAAGCTAGAGGTAATTCCTTACTCCAGTAGCCAGGAAGAATTTCTGGAAGCACTTAGAAAACTTAAAGAATTTACGCCAGTGAGTAGTTCTGCTTCCTCTTTTTCAATTACAATATTTTCTGTGACTTACACACTTTGTGTAGGAGAATTTCGTTGACATAGCTGGCTAGGAAAAAGGCATGCAGCAGCTGGAAAGAAAGGTCTACTAAATTTTCTTGTAAAATAATTTCTGTGTATGCATCCAACAGGTTTCAAGCAATAGTAGCAAAGAAAATTAAAGTTTTTTAAATTGCTATTCTAGAGATAGTAAATTTTAATATCATATAGCAATCTAATGAGAATATGTAGTCTCATAGGTCAAATCAACCTGTTTTTTCACTGTAATTAAAATCAAAGCAGAAGACTTTTAAGTCCTTTGAAAGATTATGGAAATATCTTGTAAAGAAAGCAAATCTAGATATTGTCATGTTATAATTACAAGGCAGTATTTCATTGGATCTATGTCTTATCACGAGTTTTCTGACATCTCGATTTATTATAAGAAGAGCTTTCAAAATTATACTGTGATTATAATATGATTAATAAATGAGAAAAAATATTATGTGCTTTCATGCACATCATCACATCATTGATTGCACATTTTTATTTTTATTTTTTTATTTTTTTATTATTTTATTTTATTTATTTATTTTGTTAAAGCCTACAGCACCCGGTATTCCCAGGCGATCTCCCATCCAAGTACTAACCAGGCCCAACCCTGCTTAGCTTCCGAGATCAGATGAGATCGGGCGCGTTCAGGGTGGTATGGCTGTAGACACATTTTTATTTACTTTTATAAATACTTCATCGTGATAAGCTTTTTCTTCCCTTGAGACAG
This sequence comes from Leontopithecus rosalia, assembly GCA_028533165.1. Classification (NCBI taxonomy): domain Eukaryota; kingdom Metazoa; phylum Chordata; class Mammalia; order Primates; family Cebidae; genus Leontopithecus; species Leontopithecus rosalia. The sequence goes on along the minus strand of CM052650.1, from coordinate 147,139,345 downwards.
TCTCGCTCTGTTGCGCAGTCTGTAGTGCACTGGCTCAGTCTTGGCTTACTGAGACCTTCACCTCCCAGGTTCAAGCGATTCTCCTGCCTCAGCCTCCCAAATAGCTGGGATTACAGGTGCCTGCCACCACACATGGCTAATTTTTGTACTTTTAGTAGAGACAGGGTTTCACCATGTTGGCCAGGCTGGTCTCAAACTCCTGATCTCAAGTGATCCAGCAGCCTTGATTTACAAAGTGATGTGGTTACAGGCGTGAGCCATCACTCCCAGCCATGATGATATTCTTTAACCTATGATTTGCTTCAAATTATTCTGAAAGTGACTTATACATTGAATAATACTCTTTGGAACAACAGTTAATTTTAAACTGAATGAAGAAAATAAAATCTTTTCCCCATAGTGCTTACAACTATTGCTTTGCAGACACACTTAGAACTCTTGGTCACTTTTTATCTCTTGACAATCTCCTATCGTTTTCTGCCATTTTGTGGTTCTCTTCTGAGCACTGTATATTTTATTGGTGTCTCTTCCTCTCTTTTCACTGTATACATACAGGTGTCCTCCAGGGTGGCAGGGGAACTGACACTCTTCATGTTATGTTCTATCCTTTGGCCCATTTATATAAATCCATAGGTTTGGTTTTTATCACTCTGCTTTTCTATGTAACTCTGTATATCTCTGATTATTACAACATTTCTTCCTTTACACTATGTCCCACTGATAGATAACGAGTCCAAGATAGCTCACCAACATTATGAACATAATACAGTCAAAATTGCACTCATTATCCACTATCATCCATGCTTTTAAAATAATTTCACTCTAATATTGCAGCAGGTTCCTACATTTCCCTCTACGTTTAGCTTGGCTCCTCACATTAATAAAAATGGCCTTTAATTTAATCTATTTGCCCAGCTCTAAACTAAGTGCTACATTTATTTTTATGTTATTTAATCTTCACAACAACCAGAGAGGATGGTCATAATATGCCCATTTTACAGATGTATAAGGTGAACTCCACACAACCTAAATTGTCTGTAACCACATAACTTTTAAGAATCAGGGATGTGACTGGAGTCCTGATTCACCTGACTCCAAAGCCAGTGAATAAATTATAAACTTGGTCACCACTACATATTGCTGTGAGAATGAACATGAAATGTGTTATGTTACTTCCTTCATAACATCCTTCTGTGGCTCCTCTCACAATACTATTATAACTCCTTGGATTGTAAAGTATTTCAGGATCAAGCTTGATGTGATTTGTTTCTAAAGGATACATTTAAAATAATGTGTCCAATATCAAACCAATCCACAGGAGAAATGAAAGTCGACACTACTCTTGGAGTCTTAGGGGAGTTCCAATTAAACAGAACACCTTGTGTTATAACAAATTTCAACAAAAACAGTAAACAACAACAAAAAACAATCACCATTTTTTTCACTGATAAAATGAAGGTTGGAAGACATGACTCTAAATGTGCTAGCCTTACAGCCTCAAAAACTGACTCTGGAAGTGGCCAGACCCCTCCCAGCAGTGCTGAAGTCCTTCCCTGGAAGAAACAAGGCTCCTGGAGAAATTGTTGTCAGCTCACTGGCGGCAGGGCTGCAGCACTCAAGGGAAAGTTAGGTGGAGTTGCAAGGTTGTGAAATTATACTTTCCACATTTTCAAACAAGACAAATAACTTTTCTTGAATGTGGAACCAATGCAAGGGAGGAAGGGTGAGGAAAATCATTTATCGTGAAAACCAGGAACTGGAAAACACAAACTCTTTTATATTATTTACACAGGTTGAGTTTCTTTCTTTTTTTTTTTTTTTTTTGAGATGGAGTTTCGCTCTTGTTACCCAGGCTGGAGTGCAATGGCGCGATCTCGGCTCACCGCAACCTCCGCCTCCTGGGTTCAGGCAATTCTCCTGCCTCAGCCTCCCGAGTAGCTGGGATTACAGGCACGTGCCACTGTGCCCAGCTAATTTTTTGTATCTTTAGTAGAGACGGGGTTTCACCATGTTGACCAGGATGGTCTCGATCGCATGACCTCGTGATCCACCCGCCTCGGCCTCCCAAAGTGCTGGGATTACAGGCTTGAGCCACCGCGCCCGGCTACACAGGTTGAGTTTCTGATGCAGATAGTCTTTCTTTGCCCGCATCATATCCAATCTGTCAATTCTGCTACCATCATGTCTTTCAATGTTCTCGATTTGTGTCGTTGTAACAATCGCAACAAACTGATTCCTCTGCTGTTTTATTTTGCATTTTGTGTTAAGTTTCCCCATGACCTCAACAAACACATTCACCCTCCTGCATGTCTTTGATGATAAAACCTCCCTTGCCCGAAACTAAACAAAATGAATATTTTACTGTATATAGTAAAAAGTAGTGGGAACACACAGTCTTCTGTCTTCTTACTTAAACCTACCTTGTTCATCATGATTATACACTGTTTACATCTAACAAGATCATTTGCCTATCCCTATGCACAACCATCAATTTCCTAACACTACACTGTTTCATTGTTCTTCCTTTATCCTATAACAAAGATAGCTCTAATTAGAATTTATTTCTTCATTGAAATATGAATGCTACAATGTTATAACTTAAAGAAAACTGAAAGACTGTTTTGTTGCTGAGTAGAAATTTCTGTAGAAAATGGGCCCTTTGGGAGGCCAAGGCGGGTGGATCACTAGGTCAAGGGATCGAGACCATCCTGGTCAACATGGTGAAACCCCGTCTCTACTAAAAATACAAAAATTAGCTGGGCATGGTGGCATGTGCCTGTAGTCCCAGCTATTCAGAAGGCTGAGGCAGGAGAATTGCCTGAACCCAGGAGGCAGAGGTTGCGGTGAGCCGAGATCATGCCATTGCACTCCTGCCTGTGTAACAAGAGCGAAACTCCGTCTCAAAAAAAAAAAAAAAAAAGAAAATGGGTCTTCCATATATTAAGTATTACTTTATATTATTTGTAGCCAATTTGATCAAATGAAACTGCAATATTATCACTGACATTTGATAAAGAGAATATTTTATACTGAATGAAGAACTACCAATACATGTATATTTTACTCACCCATATATTTACAGCTTATATTTTTTCAGATTGCATTATAACAAAAGTGAATTTGTAAACTCTTCACCTTCCTTCAGATAATAGACAACTGTTGAGGATTTCAGGGTTCTTTATAATTTCTTTCTCTCTTATAGTGACTTCTTGTAGATTATTCCAGCCTACACTGAATATGGCATCCTCTCCAATATCAAGACTTTGCCTGCCTCATTTTGGTAGTGATGTTATTACTACTTTAAAATTGAAATCGTAAAAGCAGCTCAATCTTGTACATTTTACTATAGGAAAACCATTAATTGTCAAATAATTATAGGCTCATAGTCTATCTTTCATAAATACAATAATTATTTCTGTTGGTGCTTAGTATATCTTATTTTAACAACTAAAAAGCAACGGTGAAGTACCACAAGTTAATAAAAAAGTTAAAGGATTATCAAAGATACTTTATCTACATATAGAGCTTTAAAAATGTTTTTCTACAGTTTATCAAATTGCAAATATTTGCATAAAAAATTCATTCCCATTGAGAGTTAATTTGATCTCAATATTACAGTTTCTCCCTAAGAGAGAAACTGAAGTCTCTTGAGTATGCTATGTCAGTTTTACAAGGTGAGGAAAGAGTAATGATGTTACATTACTTTTCAGTGAGATGGAATGAACTAAATTTGCATCAAGGGAGAAATGATTTCTAAGCCACAGACACATGCATTGATCAGATTGTCTGTGAGTAGTTTATTCTATGTATTTATATATTTTCTTTTCATCTTGCTGTCAACTGTTATTACACCACATTTATCATCCGAGAATTAAAGTGAAAAAGCAACTTCCAAAGATTGCTAGAAATAAGTTGAATCTTACCCTTTAGCTGCTTCTCTAGCAAGAGTCAAAATGGAAGTCAGCCTCTACCTATAAAAAAATATAATGCTAACTGGATTTTTTTTTAAATCAAAATTGGTCAGCTGGATTTTTGTATCATATTTGAATGAAGATCAATATCTTGTAATTTGAGTGATATCATTCAACTAGCATTTAGGATTTTTTTTTAAGATGGAGCCTCACTCTTTTGCACAGGCTGGAGTGCAGTGGTGCCATCTCAGCTCATTTCAATCTCCACTTATGGGTACAAGTGATTCTCCTGCCTCAGCCTCTAGAGTAGCTGGGATTGCAGGCATGCACCACTGTGGCCAGCTAATTTTTATATTTTTAGAAGAGTCAAAGTTTCACCATGTTGGCCAGGCTGGTCTCAAACTCCTGAGCTCAGGTGATCCACCCTCCTCAGCTTCCCAAAGTGGTGAGATTTTAGATGTGAGCCACCATGCCTGGTTTCATTTAGGATTTCTGACAAGAAAAAAGATACAATACACTCTAATAGGGCCAGTAAAAGGGATAATATCCATACAAATATTTACAATATGTAGCACACAATTCACTGAATAAAGATATGTAAATTGTGTTTTAACATGTTTTCTTGTAAAGAAACGCAACATAATTTCTTGTAAAGGTATTATCTTAAAGTATCACATGATGTGCATTGTGTGTGTGTGTGTGTGTGTGTGTGTGTGTGTGTGACAGAGACAGAGAGGGAAGTAATACATGTCCAATTGTCCAACATCCTTCCAAGATTTCTTGGGCTATGAAGTTGGTACTTGTATTATAGGGTATATACCTAGGCATTTACCCGTAACTAATCAACACTTTGTTCAGCTTTTCTTGATGTGGACCAGGTAAGTGTAGTGTTGGAGATGGTTTATAAAAAATAAATAAAGGCAAATATGTATAAGAAATATGATATACTTTACTCCCTTCTCAGAGAATCAAAAATAGAATATGAATGCAAAACACTAGAGAAATGGTTAAATTAATTTTTATATATCTATAGGACAGATTATTGTAGAGCCCCAGTGTCTATACCTAGATGTATGTTGCCATTGCCTGCATATAGATTCCTCCTAATTCCAAAGCTTTCCTTTGGTTTTAAGCCTCTGGAAACTTTCTCTGCCCTGGAAGCAGATTGATATGAAAAGTTTAAGTCTGACCTATTACTTTTGAATTCTTCAAAGCTTTCCATGCTTTTGTTATAACACCCATGTTCCTGAATATGCCATAGGATGACATTATTATCAATTCAATTTCATCTCTCACCCATTCTCACCATTAGCTCTACATTTCAACCAAACAAGATTTTAAATTTCATACTCTCTTTTACCATTCAGAAAATCATTTCACACATTGTTGTTTTGTCCCTACCATGTCTCTTTCCATTTAATACATTCACTTCATTCTGGAGTCCTTAATTTAATTGTTACCTAATCTTCAAAGCCTTCCTTGAAACCCTACTTTAACCCTCACTCTGAGTCTCGCTTCCTTCCACCACGCTCCATCAGCCCTGTGCACATGAACATAATATCACTTAATCCATGGGATTCAAGCATCTGCTACCTTCCATGGGTTGCTATACCTCCCTTTTATTCCAAGATAGAAATAAAGGCAGTAGGGATGTAGTGATGCTAAGGAACAGATTTGCTTTATTCAGTTTTTTTCCAGCAGTTAGTGCTGTACCTTTTACATAGCTGTGCAGTTTGAATTCACTTTCCAAGTATTTGGAAATTGAGCAAGTATAATTTTTTAAATAATGAAAGATGTAGAATGTTGGGAAAATAATCAATAAAATAGTTCATATTTTAGAGTAAGAGTTGTTATCATGGAGTTACGTCTCAGAGAGCTTTTAGTAACCAAATGAAAAAATTGGAAAATACACTAAATGTTTAAAGAAATTTTCTGAAGTCTTTAGAAGTGGATGTAAACCAATAAAATGTGGTTTCCTAGGGCTAACCTGGTAGTGAAATGAATGAAATACCTAAGAGAAAAGATCTAGTGCTGAGAAAGGTTTGTAAGTTAGCATTGGTTTAAACCATAGGAGGGTGATAGGATGTGAGAAAGAGTAGAAGTTTCCATCTATTCCTCTAAGATAGAAATAAACGAAGTAGGGAAGTTTGTGACTGTAGGTAACTTTGCAGGCACCACAGCATTAACTCAAGGGTCTCATATTTTTTTGTTTGTTTGTTTAAAAAGATGCCTACCTTTATTAGACATCAGGAAAATGCTGTGTAAAATCACTATACAATGCTACTATAAATGTAGCCAACAGATAAAATGAAAACGATGGACAATATCAAGTATTGGCATGAATGTAGAATAAATGGCAATCTCACACACTGCAGTAAGGAGAGTACATTTGTAGAATCATTTTGTAACATTTTTGTTAGTATATTTTATGTATACTATAGCTGAACATATGCAAACACTATGACCAAGCAATTCCACTCCTCAGTATGTACCCAAAAGAAATGCATACATGTGTTGAACAATAGATAAGTACAAGAGTGTTCACAGTATAACTATTTGTAGTCATACCAATCTGGAAACTATTCTTTTTTTTTTCTTTTTATTGTGTTTTAGGTTTTGGGGTACATGTGCAGAACATGCAAGATAGTTGCATAGGTACACACGTGGCAGTGCATTTTGCTGCCTTCTGCCCCTTCACCCACATTTGGCATTTCTCCCCATGCCATCCCTCCCCCGCTCCCCCCTCCACCCTGCTGGTCAGCAAAGTGACACAAGAACAGAAAATGAAACACCGTATATTCTCGCTCATAGGCGGGTGGTGAACAATGAGAACACATGGACACAGGGAAGGGAGTACCACACACTGAGGTCTATTGGGGGAAATAGGGGTCTCATTTTTGATGGACCAAATGCTCCTAAAAGTGGAAGAACTATCATCTGCTAAGCAACTAGGAAACAGTGTTAAGAGAGCTGCCGGGAGAAAATGGAAACGGAAGAGATATGACCAGGAACACATTAAGAAGTCTACCGAGATATTTTCCCAATGAAGATGTGAAACCACAAATTGCAAAGCCACTGATTAAGACATATATGAGATTTTTTTCCCCAGCAATATTGAACTATCCCCACAGGCATAGAGAATGCAAGATACATAAACATATTACAGAATGGGGTTTAACAAGAGTTTGTGGCTGAAAGGAATTATTAAGGGAGATAAAGGTCTAGGCAAGAGAGAGGCTCCATGGAATGCCAAGGAAAGAGGTAAAGGAGTAAAGATAGAAGCAAGACACACGTCTACCTGTAAAAGACATGGTCATGTACTGAAGTCTCCGTATTCACAGTGCAGAGCTAATATATTGAGAATGGTGCAAGAGTCAAATTTGTAGTCTTAGAAAAAGAATTAGAACTACCATTTCAAAGGTGGAGAAGTTCAAAATAGTATCCTTAGAAGAGGTTAGCTAAGTGAATTGAAAGTAAGTATATTTTATGGGATTGTATGATTGATATCTGTCTCCTCCATCAGATTTTGATTTGCATAATGGAGACATCATGCCTGCTTTTGCTCACTATATTATCATCAGTGTCTATCATAGTGCCTAGATATAGAAAGAGCCAAGTATACCTTTCATGAATTTAATGATGCAAGTAAGTCGAGGATCTTCAGGGTGGATATCTTAATCCATTCAGGCTGCTATAACAAAATACTAGAGCCTAGGTGGCTTATAAACAGCAGAAGTGTATTTCTCACAGTTCTGGAGGTTGAGAAGCCCAAGATCAGGTACTAGCATGGGCCTGTTCTGATGAGCGCCCTATTCCGAGTTGCAGACTTCTAACTTCCCATTTTATCTTAACATGGTGGAGAGAATAGGGATCTCCCTGAGGCCTCTTTTATTAATATAAGGGCACTAATCCTGTCCATGAAGGTTCCTGTCTCATGACCTAATCACTTTCCAAAGGCCCCACCTCCTAATACTCTCACCTTTATGTTTAGAATTTCAATATATGAATTTAGGGTGGGAGGCATTGACATTCAGATTTTCACAGTAGGATACTTAAATTGTTGCCCAGAACAACTTTGAATTTGGTAGTATCACAAAAGTTAGGCTAAAAGCCACTTCCCCTCAACAGTTAACTGACTAGTAGTTAACCAAAATAGGGAAAAGAAAAGGTGTTAGAAAAAGATTATTTATACCCCCAAATAAAAGGCTGCGGAAAAAAGAAACAAGAAAAGAAAAAAGAATTAGGTACTCAGCAAAAATTTACTCTTTCATATTCCTCAAGATCCCAGTAGTACAAATAATCTGTGCATAAAACAGACATAACCTTGGCCCTTCTGGAGTTTTCATAACGGGGATGAAATAAGTAAATTAATAAACTAAATATTAAATAATTAAAAATGAGATAATTTTATTAAAATCTACTCACATAGGCTTGCAGAGAAATATTTAATGGAAAGATAATTATACTGAGTAATGAAGAATGAGTAGCAGTTAGCTCCATGAAAAGACTGAGGGATGAGCTGGGAGAGGTAGCATTCCAGGCAGAGAAGTATTATGTAACAATTAAGAATATTACACATTTGTCATGGCTGTCATGGTGCATATAAAATTTAAAATTAAAAGAAACACAACTAAAGAGCAAAGTTCTGTACTTTGGTATTAGAAAAAAATAATTGCAAATGGACTTAAATACATTTTCACTGAGTTACTCAGACCAAATCACAGAAAGTACTGATTTCTCTGTTCTCCCCCTCCTATTTCACATGCAATCTGTCAGCAGATACTGTAGTCAACACCTTTAAAATATACATCGGATTTGAAAATCTGATCAATTCTCAGCATTTTCACCATGATCACCTATTCAAGCCACTTTCACCTCTCACCTTTACTGTAGCTGGGTCTTTTAACACCACTTTTCTGCTTCCAAGTTTACAATCACAATGACCTTGTCAAAGGCAAGTCAAATCATGCCCCTGCCACCTTTGAATATCCCAAGGTATGGCTTTCCAATTGCTCTTAGAGTAAATTCCAAACTTCATTCGATAATGAAGACTATATATCTGGCTTCTGTATCTATCTTGCCTCTCCATCATTCCACATTTACTCTGCATTACTCAAACTAGCCTGTTTATTCTTTCCTTCAATGTGCTAACAACCTCAATCTGGCTTCACAGCCTTGAGTAATGTGCCTAAACCTGTTGCCCCATGCTTTTGCAATTCTTATTTCTAATAATCATTCAGCTTTCTCAACTCATCCATCATTTCCTCTTTACCTCCTACCCAGGTCTACTCTCCCACTTCTTGGTTTGATTTACTTATGGTACTTATTACTATATGTATTTACATTATTTATTTACTTGCTTGCCTTGGTTGGTGAATACACATATACATACATACATATTTTATAAATTTATGTATGTATATATACATAAGTATTCAAATAAATGGGCCACAGATATAAACAGAAATACATTTTCTTCTCTGCTAAAATATAAATTCCATAAAGAGAGACAGGCATTTGTCTTTGTTTATTTTTGTATCACTAAGTTGAGAAGAGTATCTAGCTTAGCACATGCCCAATAAATGTTTGATGATTGCATATAAGTAAACCATAGTTTTGCTTTAAAATACCTTTTTAAATATGACCAATTTTGATGCTATGTGGATGCTCTCAAAATTATTATTTAATTTTATAATTAAATATATCATTAATATTTCCCTTGAAAAATATCATAGAAAACTCTAACCTACCTAATTGTGAGATTTTTCACCTTGGTATACAAACACATTTTTCTACCTCTATGTCTTTTCTCATACTTTTTCTTCTATGTACAATATCAACAAATTAAGCCCAACCAATCTTTTAAGAAAAATTTATATTTCTTTTGGTACATAAGAATTGTCTAATTTTCCAAATTGAATGAAGATCACCATTTTCTCGACTTCAAAATATTATACTCTTGCTTTTATTAGTAATGAGTACTTGGTATTATTTACATATTGCTAATTGTGGTTTATATTTTATCCCTGTAAGACTGTAAGCTCCTGGATGGCATGATGCATATTAACATTTAAGAATAAAAGACACACAGCTGAAGAGCAAGGTTTTAAATATCTTGGTTTTATTCCTGTTCCTTATCGCTTTTTCAAATGTAGATGACGTTTCTTTAGTAATTTTTTTCCTCCATTCTTTGAACCATTTTCTCCAATTTAGCCAAAATGGTATACACTTTCATAATACAGCTTGGAAAAAATGTACAGTAACTGGGATTGTATTTAATTTTGATGTATATATTTTACCAATTGAAGTGAGAAAGCTACATGTTATTAAATTAACTTTAGTGCAACATGATTAGTTTCTCTAATAGCGCTGTATTACATTCCATATAAAATGGCTGAGTTACCATATGAATAAGAAAAAAGCCTACAATTAAACAAGATTCAGAGAGGGTGGGTGTCCTTACCTTTGCTGTAAATTTCAAGTATAGTCCTAAGACCAAATATGGTACCTACTTATCTATTTCCTGCACTTTCTATATTTTTGGCGTTGATATAACAAAATCTTTGGAGCATATTTTTATCTCTCTCTGGATTTTCAATTTAATGATAAATTCTATACCAAATTGTTATTTAGTATTCTGATTGCAAAGGAGAACATTGATATTATACTGAAATAAAATGTGTCTGTTTTATGCTCAAAGAAGAAGTTTGTTTTGTTTCTATGTATTCCTATGGACCTGAATATATAATTTTCTTCTCTTGTGAAATTTCAAGGGAACACAGAGTAGCTTTGAATGTACCAATTAGAAAATTCTCTAAAGATACCTTATGGCAGTATTGCCTTATGTTTACATAGCCCAGAGCATAAAACTTTGCTAATCTTAATTTTTATACTTATTGCAATATAATTAATTTACCCCAAATGGCACAATTAGAGCTTAATCAGACTCTCTTATCTTCAGTATTACCACCTGGAGCCACATTTCTGAGAATATTCTCAATCTTTGTTTCCAAATGGTAGAAGTAAAAAAAAAAATGGTAGTAAGCAAAAAAAAAAAAAAAAACCCCACAAAAACAACAAAATCCCTCTCAGCTGTATTCCTCAGAAGAAATGTGAAGATTGCCTTAATCAATATTGTTGTACACATGCCATTATGATTAGCTTTATATTTATAAAAATATTTTTTAATATTATTAAAATAACCTTCTGAGTTTGGGTAATATGTTTGTATGAATATTTATATAGCAAGTATATGTTTAACCTTAAAATAAACATATATATTATGCAGCACATACTGCATTTTGTATATTATAATTTATATAGTTCATCCCTTATTATATATTGTGTGCATTTCTCATGACTCCTCAATTTTCATGAAGCCAGCTGCTGTTTTGCATAGTAGTTTAACCTACCTTATTTATTCCTGACATTTCTTACTTGAATCACACTCTCTGACTAAAGAATCTACAAAATTATTTTGTTGTTGTTGGATTAACAGCAGTAATCCCCATGGATAATTAAAACCCCATCATCCAGTGTGTCATAACGTATCTTTTGTTCTTAGGCTGGTGAAGATACAAGTAATTGTTCCAGTGAATGTGAATGTGAATGCTTACCATGAAAACCTCTGTAAAGAGGAATTATCGTGTAGGGACTTCACAGTAGTTGACAATATTCACCGAGATAACTGATGTCGCTTTTTCCTGTGTAAGCAGCCTCTATGCCAAGTGCTGACTTTATCTCCTGGAAGACTCATCACATGGCAGAAGCCCTAAGGACAAAATATACTTTATTGAATAATGGTTCTCAGTTGGGAAGTGAATGCTAGTCATCTTTTTTTTCTTTCCTTAATGCAAAGTATAACTGATCAACTCATCACAAGTATTCCTTCCTAAGATTCCAGTAGAAAGCTTTCTGTGTTCCTCCAGGCCAGTCCTATACTCCTCCAACTTTAAGTTCCCGAGTAAGCTTGCCTTTAAAGTTATTACTACAAAGAAATATATATAGGTTATGATCTACATATATAAACAGATAATGCTATGATAGTTCTTATTATTTACTATGGTGGTAGATGAATTCTTTTATTCAACTCTGAACCCTAGCCTATTAAACAGAGGTTATCAGCTTTGTTGTATTGGTAAGCAAAGTGAGTCTCAAAGCCATAACTTATCTAATTTTGCATAGCAAGTGAGTGGTAGACTATCGATAGTCTTATCTGATTCCCAAATGCTAATGTCCTCCTGTCTGTTTTCTGTCAGAATCTGGGTAAACCATATTTAATGCATAAGAACATCTGAAATCAGTTTTACTGTATTTTTTTTCTTATCCGGATAAAGAGGAGTAAATACCCACCCAAAAAAGGTTAACTGTTTTCTCTTGGCTATACCAAGAGTATCAAACTATTAAAGTGTGAAAATTCTAGCAGAAGCAAACATATATCCAAAGAGAAAGCGACAAATAAATGATTAACTTTTAGGGAAGCTTAAGACTTTCCTTTTTGAAAGTAAATGTTCATTTAAAAAAGGTCACTTAACATTTATTTATCTACATGATCTGCATGATTACAGTTTTCATTTCAACTTTCCTGTTGGAGAATTACATTATAGTTAGAAAACAGACAAGCTTAACAAAATAAGATCGAAGTATTTCTATGTAATTCTTAAGGAGGGCTGTTAGGAAACCATCTTTACTCAAGTAAATGATAGAATAATACAGAAATGAAAAATGTGAGAGAACAAGACAAAAGATGTTTTCCCCTTCAACTTCTATTTGAAGTTGAGGGGTACATGTGCAGGTTTTTTATGTAAAAGTGTGCCATGGGGATTTTCTGCCCAGATTAACCCATCACCTTGGTATTAAGCCCAGTGTCCATTAGCTATTTTTTCTGATGCTCTCCCGCCTCTCACCCACCCCGACACACCCAAGCTCTATCCATGTCCCTCCATAATCTCATTCCTTGTTATGTCTGCATAGTATCCCATGGGGTTTATGTACCACATTTTCTTTATCTATTATCATTGATGGGCATTTGGGTTGATTCCATGTCTTTGCTATTGTGAATAGTGCTGTAATGAACATGCACGTGTATGTTTCTTTATAAAAGAATGATTTATATTCTTGTGAGTATTCATGCAGTAACAGGATGGCTATGTAAAATGGTATTTCTGCCTCGAGATCTTTGAGGAATTACCACACAGTCTTCCACAATTTACAGTCCTAACAACAGTGTAAAACTGTTTCTTTGTCTCCACAACCTCACCAGCATCAGTTATTTCTGGACTTCGTAATAATTGCCATACTGACTGGTGTGAGACAGTACCTCATTGTGGTTTTGACTAAGGCAAGAAATCTTAATTTCACCTTACAATTGTTTGTTTACTATTTGAATTTTTGTTATTTGTTTTTCAGTAAATTCCATTATCTTTAAATGTGCTATTTTAGGTCCTTTAATAGTTGGCAGTCATTTTCCTTAGGAACTTATATGTAAGATTTGAAATGCATGTATGTATTTTATGTCTACTTATGTTGAAAGAGTGTATTCAATTAGTAATTTGAAAGGGTGACAGTCAGTGTCACTAACCTTATTTAACAATATGAGGAACTGTGGTGATTCTTAAACATAGTCTTCTGGAAGATGGCATAAATAAACTAATTTACAATGCATTTTCTGATAACGTTATGACTTACAAAAGTAACAAAATTGTCATGAAGAATAATTACTCATTAAATCAAAATGCAATTAAATTAAATGTGGTAAAATGTGTTTACGTATACATCTGTATGTGCAGGTATGAGACAAACTGGTTTTTCCTTTATTCTGTTTTACTTTTAACATTTAAGATAGTTAACTTACATAACTTTAAGAGAGACAAAAGTTATAATAATATATTATGCAAAGAAAAATATATTATCTAAATAATAGAGGGAATATCTATGACTCCAACATTTTCGAGTTACTGAAAAAATGTCCTGTTAACAATAAAATATTCTAATAGTGTGTAAACTAACATCCAAAATTAAATTATTTTAGACCTGAAAAAATGTTATAATAATGTTATAAATTATACATACACATATTTCATGCATATATATTAATATGTATGTGTATATGTATATGCAAAAATGTAGTGTGTGTGTATATATATATATATATATATATATATATATATATATATATATATATATACTTTTTGTTTCATTTTGGCAGTTTATCATTACAAAAGATACCTGAAATGGTTTCCCAATTGGTCTATGATTATGTGCACCTGTGTTTGTGTCCTCAGGTAGTTAACCAGACACCACTGAGAGTAAACAACTAATCAGATTATTCTAATAGTGGCACTGAAACGACAACACAGACTCTGAATAAAACCCATACTTAGATTTATGTTGTAAAAATTTTCTGAAAAAGTAGCTTCTATCTTTATTTATTTCCACTAAAAGAGACCTACGGTGTCAGGATAATCAACTTTCAAATCCTGGCTGTGATTAGGTATTAGTTAATCACCATGACCAAAGAATTTCGGTTTTCTAAACTTTGTCATGTGTAATTAATAGGAATAATAACTACTAGAGAAGACCAGATTTTGCTTAAATCATTGTTATCTTTAGAGATATGGGGAAACTTAAACCCTGAAATTCACATCCTTGGTTCTGACCTTATTTGCGTGCAGTCATCTTTGTCTATTTTTACATTAGTAGATAGATCATAGCTTTTCTTTTATAACTTAACCCTTGAAGTTCTGCAGGTTAATGAAGAGAAAAGTCACTTTATTAGATGCACAGTCAGTTCCCATCAGGCTTAGACAGTAATTCATTTTTGTCAGCTGGTGACAATTGCCAGATACCCCACATCCTTGGAAATGTGTTTGGGATAGAAACATTCTTCTTCTTCACCGAGAGGAATATTGCTAACCCACCCTCTTTGTCCTCATCCAGCAGATGTGCACATGCACATGTGCAAGCACACATGTATCTTTTGCATGAGACAATTCAACTATGCTAAAAACCAGTTTTCAGTATCTTGTCTTACCATGCTGAATGGCTACTCCAATAATTAAATGGCTGAACGTTTTAAAAATCTGTAATGGTACACAGTCAAAAAATTTTAATTTCTTTCCCTTTACACCCTGAAACTTTCATTCAACAGTGCTAATTCTAAAAACCCACAGGCACTATTCTGTATAAATAGTAACTTCTCCATTTTCTGGCTAAAATCCCCCTAAACCTTAGCATCCTCTCCCTAAGTTATAGGCTACTATTTAACTCTGTGTTTGCTGGAACTAAGAGTTTACATGCTGCAAAATACTGATAATTACAGCCTTAATTTCTATAATGCATACTTTCCCAGGTCTTACTTTGAGATCTTGGTGATATCAAGCAATTCCATTTTAATGGAACAAAAAATGTATATTTTTAAGACATATATGGATTTTCTTGATATTTGTCATGTTAAGACCTAGAAGACCTAATTTTGCCTAGGGATTATCTATGACAGCAGTGGTAGTATCAAAGAAAATAGTAATATCAAACTCATAATCATTAAAGCAGAAAAGACCTATTGGTTAGAGGTTATATAGGTTAGATGTAAGTAGATTGACAGTGTCACTAGAGACATTAAGACTTTATATTTTTCATTATTAATAGATAGTATGTGTTTGTCTCATATTTCATCTCTACTTGGAACATTTTTCCTCCTGTAATTTATGTAAAAGAGGTTATCTAATCTGTTCACACGTTGAGTTATTAAATACTGCCATTCTTTCTTTAGCAAAGAAGATGAATAAAAAAGAAAGAGATAAAATATCCAATAGGATCTGAGAATTGTGTGTGTGTGTGTGCGTGTGGGTATGTGTTTGTGCGTGCATGTATGCATGTGTGTGTGTAGGTCAAGGGCAATGATGAAACATTTAAAGTACTTTGGAGCCATTAATAACCATACTTTAGCATTTCTCAGTCACTGATGCTGTTAATATAATGTTAATATAGCATCTATATTAACATACTATACATACCATATTAGTATAGTATAAGATACTGTTAATATAGAAGATGTACCAAAGCTTTAGAAGTTATTTCATTCCCTGAAGTTTTAACCCATGTGATTAGCTTCCATGCTGTTGTTATGGCTAGCTAACACATAACATTCAGTGTATTGGTAAGGACTCAAATAGGCCAGACCTTTTACCCACTGATACCATGGGATGTGCAAGGAGGCAGAAAAGCAAGAAACGCAATCATGCCCCTGGTGGTTATTGGTGCTTCTTTCTGAAGAAATATTCCAGTTTCTTCTTAGATTTAAAAGTGAGTGGGCCCTCTTTCTAAAGATCTCCCTAAGAAAATGTATTTAATTTTGAAATAATTTTACTTTATATAACATTCATTTAAAAATATTTATGTAGCAACTACTACATTCAGTAAGTAAAATTGACACTAATCCCTTTATAGAAATCATGGTAGGTAATAATACTTTTCCCATTTTGTCGTTCCTTCCCCAGGGGAGCAATATTTGCCCCTGCCTCATTGATGCAGTTTTTGTACGATTCCTCAGGTATAGATGGCTGTATTTCCCCATCCTAATGAACTCAGAGTGTCTATATGACTTATTATGGCCAATTGAATGCAAGCGAAAGTGAGATATGCATCACTTCTAAGTTGATTAAGAACCAGTTTATGATTTGTCAGGACTTTTCCCATTTTCATGAGAATCAGAAAATTTCCAAGTAGAGGCAGCCACACAGGTTGACTTCTTAAATGACGATTATATGGAGTAGAGTTTGAACCAGCACATTGTGAAAATGTAGCTAGGGCTTTTCTGATTATTTGCACTGCAAAAAAGGAAAAATACATGATTTCCTGATTAATACATGAAAAAATAATGCTACATATAATATGCAAATATGTAGCATATTAATTCCTGAAACTTTACATTTTGTCATATTAAATATTAAAAAATTCTTTAAGCACTGTTTATCAACATCTTTTTAAAAAGATCTTCTTTCTTGTAGTTCTCATGAGAAAAAATGAATTTAGGAGACTATTAGTTTAGAAGAGTAATAAAGAACTTAAATCGTGAGAATATAATTTCAAAAAAAGTAACCATCTCTCTCCTAAATCAAAGCTAAAATAATCAAGAAATCAGCCTCCTGAAAATTACAAGGCTGATGATCCTTTCATTGTAGCTATTATATTTATGAAAAGCCTAATTATGTCTGAGATCATTTTTATGGATTATTCTTGGAAAATCATACATTTCTGATAAACAGTAAGTCATTTTAGTATCCTAACGTTTACAATACTGCAGACAATTATCTTTTCTTCAAACAAGACATCAGGAAAAATTTTCATGTGCTGTTTGATATGTCTTGGGTTTTTCTTTCTTTTTTTTTATTTTTGAGACATAGTCTTGCTCTTGTTGCACAGGCTGGAGTACAGTGGTTCTATCTCAGCACACTGCAACCTCCACCTCCCGGGTTCAAGCAATTCTCCTCTCTCAGCCTCCTGAGTAGCTGGAATGACAGAAACACACCACCATATGTGGCTAATTTTTGTATTTTCAGTAGAGAAGGAATTTCACAATGTTGGCCAGGATGGTCTCAAACTCCTGATCTCATGTGATCTTCCTGCCCTGGCCTCCCAAAGTGCTGAGAGTGTAGGTGTGAGCTACCGCACCTAGCAGTGTACCAGATTTTTTAAACTAGAGAATAATTTTAATAATTGAATTAAAAATATTAAGATTAGAGTTAGAAATGCTGAAGCAAACTTGGAAGTTATTTTATGGTTTACTCGAACTCCACCCAAACAGAGAAAGAGGGACAAAAAAGACCAAAACAGAAACAAAACACTGGAAACTCACCTTTTGAAAAAACACCTGCAAGTGATTCTAAAGGTCGCTAGGATCTAAAAATTCAGTAAATTGTGCTTTAGAGAGCCAGCTCCGGAGCTACGTTGGCTGGCATTAAGTCTCAGCTCTTCCACTTTCATATTATGTGTGTGACCTTGAGCAAGTGACTTAACCAACCCATCTATGCTTTCTCATCTGTAAAATAGGGAAGGTAATGGCTTCCCTCTAATAAAATTATTGTATTGTATTCATTAAAAATGCTTAAATAATGCTTTTATATTGAAAACACTGAACAAAAGTTATTTAGTGTAATTATAAGATAACTAATTTTTCTTTCTCTTTCTGTAAAGTTCCTTTATAAAACTTTGGAGTGAACATTGTATGGGACATTTAGATTTATTTTACCCTGATATTGATATTTTCTAAAAATTATATTTAATTGATAGATCATGTGACTTGAACGTGAATAAAAGTAATATAACTGTTCTGACATTAATTATTATTTATTTTTCTCAGTTTTAAAGGCTTTCATTTCAAGGAGACAATTCTATAATACTATCATGTAGCTCCAAACACTTACTTGAAATAACAGCAAAGTCTAAGGTAGATTATTAGAACACTGAAGCATCACATGTGGTCTAGGCTTCAGGGTTAAATATATGTTTTGAATTATATTCAAATCAAATAGGTGCATACATACATTTATGCCTATTTGTCAAAAAGATTTACTTTTTTCCTAATCAGCTACAAAAAATATCATTTTAGATACCTAAGTCGGTAATACATGAATGCATAGTTGTATCGAGAAGTGGTATTGTTCCTGGAGCAGATAATACGTTGGTTCTAATCCTCTGTTCAACTTTGCCAAACCTGTTGAGCTAGGTAAATGTGCAAACTCCCAGTGCCTCAATTTTCTTATCTGTAAAATGTCAATGACATAAAAAGTACTTGGTACTGTGGTTTTAAGAAAAAAAAATGAAATAATGAAAATAAAATCCTTGGTAGAGTGGATTGTGATTGGTTAATCAATGTGCATTCTCTTCATAGAAATTTACAAAGTTACTATTCCTACAGAATTTTCTCATGTAAACATATAGCATTGTAAATAGTCATTACTAACATTTAGGTACCAGTAAAACTGTATAAATGTCTCAAAAAGTTATCTTAACTAGCAACTCCAAGAGTTATTAAGAGTTATTAAGTCATTTATATATTGTCTATTATTTTATAAATGAGAAGAATTTGTAACACAGATCTAAGTACTAAATTGTTGATTATATGATTATAGAATTTTGATGCATGGTAAAATTACATAATTTTGAATGAAGAAGACACTTTGAAAATACAAACACGTACAAAAATACGTACATTTACTTTTTAATACTTCACTTCATTACAGAATATAATTTAAAAATTACTCAAAGAGTAATAACATTGTAAACCTGAAATGTTTTATCCTTGGTCAGTACAAACACACACACTTGTACACACTTGCACACACACACACGCACACGCACACAAGTACACACACAATACACAATTCTATTTTTTGAGAGGGAGTCTTGCTTGTTGCCCAGGCCTGAGTACAGTGGAATGATCTCAGCTCACCACAAACTGCCCCTCTGGAGTTTAAGCAATTCTCCCACCTCAGCCTCCCGTATAGTTGGGATCACAGGCACTTGCCACCAGGCCCAGCTAGTTTTTCTATTTTTAGTAGAGACGGGGTTTCACCAAGTTTGCCAGGCTGGTCTCAAATGCCTGACCTCAAGTGATCCACCCATCTCGGCCTCGAAAAGTGCTGGGATTACAGAAGTGGGCCTGGCCCACAATTCACAATTCTTGACATCAGATAAAACACTTAAAGATACCTGCTAAGAATAATATTACAAATTTGTGAAGCAATTAAGTAATGAATTACATTATAAACTAATATCAAATGAAAATCTAAAAATGTTGGCATTTCTGAAAACATGTCTTGAGTTTCTTTGTAATTACATTTGAATCCTAAGGCAAATGTTTCCAATATATTCAGGAGTTGTAAATGTGCTGTCTTTGAAGGCAGAACTCCTTCATGTCTGGTAGATAAAATGAGTAATCAACCTTGATAATATCCGTTGCAGTAAGAAATCCAGTTGTCCATTAAACAGTGAGATGGATTTTCCATTGTGATTGTAAACTTGTTCCAAGTACTCTGAAGCCTGAAAAACAATATCCATCCCTGTTTTAAGAGCCTGTTACATTTCTGCAAAGGGAAAGACAACATAAGTAGAGAGAAGCAACAGCCTTAGTTAAAACAAAACTCAAATGAAAAAACAACAGTGTTTTATTTAGTTTTAAAGATATTTAGCAATCAGTTATCAAAATTGAGAAGAGTACATTAATCTAATAGCCAGATGTGAGGGACCTCTTCAAGGAGAACTACAAACCGCAGCTCAAGGAAATAAGAGAGGACACAACAGATGGAAAAGCATTCCATGCTCATGGATAGGAAGAATCAATATCGTGAAAATGGCCGTGCTGCCCCAAGTAATTTATAGATTCAAAGATATCCCCTTCAAGCTACCATTAATTTTCTTCATAGAATTAGAAAACAACTTTAATTTTACATGGAACCAAAAAATATCTCGTATAGCCAAGACAATCCTAAGCAAAAAGAGCAAAGTGGGAGACATCACATTATCACCTCTTTAGAACATATGACAAGGAGAATAAGTAGCATAACAGAGCTTATCTGAATGATGTGATGGTTATTCAGTCCTGTATTCACAAAAATGTGTAAATAGGGTATCCAGAAAAGGACACTGCTCAGAAAACAATAAAGAACAGGGCCTATATTGTAATAGCTTAACAGTTTAAGAAAGAAATATTAAATCACATGAAATAATTACAAACTTTAAAAAAATATAGTGGGGCAAACACAATCAAGTTAGCAAATAGCTATTCTAGTTTTTCTCAATTCTTTAAAATATTAAAAATTATTTATTATCATAGAGCACCAGTAATTCTATTGGAGAATTCATGATTAAGATTTCAAAGGATTGTCTTGACTTATATGTCTATGTTTTATTCTAATAATACTTGAACTTCAGAGCAGAGAAAACTATTGGCTAAGAATTAATAAAATGACTACTTATTGCTTAGAGAAAGAATGTAGTATTAAGAAGCCATTTCTATTTGCCAAAAATCAATAATAGTATATCGCATATTGTTTCTTTCTGATAGTGTGACATTTTAATAGAGAAGATAAATAGACTATTTTTAAAGATTTCAGGGACATCGGAAATTGTTACAGGAACATATAATCATTCAATTTAGTAACATTAATTAGGGGTAAGTTTGTTAGACTTAAAACAGATGATAGACTTGAAATAAAATGCATGGTAATTATTAAGTAGTGTAATATTCAGTAGCATATTTATCTATATAAAGAGATACCAATTTTATTTTAGGATAATATGTTTGTGCCTTATTATTGGATCATTTGTAATTTGAAGAGTAATCTGAAAGAATGATTATACTGATGTTCATTTTTAGAAGATCACTCAGGCTCATAGTTTTCTGTAACTGTAAAAATGAACTGTATAGAAGAACAGATGTTCGAAATGATATAACCAAGCACGGGGTCCAACTTGGTACAATCATAGATATAGATTGGAATGAGCCTATAGCATTTACAATGCAAACAGCCTTCTTAATTACACACAGAAAGGTTCACAGACTGTACCTTCAAAATACAATAATCACCATCACATTTCAGTTCAAATTTAGCCACCTGTTTTTGATTATGAGGTACCAGCTGTCAATTTGCAGCTATTTATATTGATGTCACAAGGTGCCCTTGCTCTGCTGGAGTCCTTCAGCTGACACCCTGCAGAAGTCCCACTTGTGTTTTCCCTGAAGCTCACTGTAAAGACGGCCTCACATCCTTCAATGCCAACACACACTCAAACATGAACAGACAGGCAGCCCAGCTGGGAGCAGATCTTAAGGCCCATAGAGAGGATGCTGAAGCCTCATCAGCATCAAAAACAGTTGTTAAAGAGCCAACTAGTGTAATAAACAATGAAATATTAATTATGCTCTCATTCACTATGTAACTACTTCAGGGGCCACAGTTGTACTTCTAAAATAACTTCTTTAAAGAACTTTTAGGATCAGCAATTAACACTACTTAATTAGACACTTAACACTATCAACGATTTTTACATATTTATTTATTTTTTAATCTATTTGTTGCCTGTCTTTCTTTGCCTAGCTATAAGCTCTGTGAGAGCAGTGGCTTTGCCTGTTCTGTTTAATGATATATATTTATCTCCTAGAAAACTGCTCAATAAATATTTGTCAAATAAATAGCACCCCCACATGTCCACCTATGGGATTTTGGTTCCAAATATTATATAAGGAGCCTTAAAGCACATTTTGCACATACCTAATGGGACTGAAGAGTTATTTTAATATCATCAGATAAACAACATAAATTCTACTATATTTCCTGTGGCCCTACAAATTTGTATAATCAATATATTTTGTAAAATACTTTTTATGAGACGTAGCTAAGAAATCGCAACAATAGCATATGGTTTTTCTTTCCTATTTCGTTTAGAATATTTTTAAACCACAAAAGAGGTGAATCAGTTGAAGTCTGGCAGGAAAAAAAAAGTACATGCACTTTGGGCAATATTATGAGAGTTTAAATAAGGAACTGTTTATAGAAGTGTGAACAGAGCCTACTAACAGTAAGGTCCCATTCTCAAATTTAAGCCTGAAAAGGCCAGAGAAAACAGCTGTGATCAGAATACTGAGAAAGAGAAATATGAGATCACCCTTGACAGGAAATGAATTGTTAGTTCAAGGCATGCAGACAATATTCAGCAATGCTTCCAGTTGTTGTTAAGAAGGGATATCATGGCTGGGCGCGGTGGCTCACGCCTGTAATCCCAGCACTTTGGGAGGCCGAGGCGGGTGGATCACGAGGTCAAGAGATCGAGACCATTCTGGTCAACACGGTGAAACCCTGTCTCTACTAAAAATACAAAAAAATTAGCTGCGCACGGTGGTGCGTGCCTGTAATCCCAGCTACTCAGGAGGCTGAGGCAGGAGAATTGCCTGAACCCAGGAGGCGGAGGTTGCGGTGAGCCGAGATCGCGCCATTGCACTCCAGCCTGGGTAACAAGAGCAAAACTCCGTCTCAAAAAAAAAAAAAAAAAAAGAAGGGATATCACTTTCTCTATCTAATTCACAGTTTATCTGTATGTCTCTCTATCTACTTATCTATCCCATTACACTCTCCTTCCTCTTTCAATTTCTTGCTTATTTCCTTGAATGCAGTACTCTACCAGAAATCAAACAGAAAGGCAGCTTCTTGAAGTCATTCGTACAAGTTAAGCAAAGATCTGGAAGGGGCCCCAACTTGGAGCATGAACACATCAATTGCCCAGTTTATCCTGTACTGTAATTTTAGCAATACGTTGAGAGGACTTTACAAAATTTTGTTTATCATATAACACAGATTGGGCTGGAGTGAGATTAGTTGAGGAGAAATATCCCAGAAGAGACAGAGAAGCTAAAATTAAATTTGAGGGTTACCTAAACAGTTCTCACTTTTACTACTGTTCACATCTGCAGATATCAACAGGGTTTGGGACTATTACCTGAGAATTAGTCTTGAGAATGAAAATCTTGCTATTGATGCTTTTCAATATTTATGCAAATAAAATTTTATTATATATTGAGAAATAAGCACTATAATATAACCCTCTAAATAGAGTATAACAGTTGTTTTAAATATGTAAAGCATCCAATCCAATTTCTTCTAAATTTTTCTCAACTTTCTTTTTAAACTTTTTTTCTTCTTCCCATTTTAATCAAGTAATTTGAAAATATAAATTCCACATTTATCTTCATCCTTTTCACCCTTCATTTCCCAGTCACACCTCAATGCTGTGCTATATGACTTCTGCTCCTGAGAGTAAATGGAATCACTTTCCTTTAGTTCAGCCGTATCTGCCAAACATGGTGACACTTTTCACTCATTAGCTAACAGGGTTTCTATAAGTAAGAGGTAACACTGGTGAACAATCATAACTACCAACATTATTTAACAGTATTAAAAATCTATAGTCCCTTGGCTTTTGTAACAGCATAGTTTCCCTGTAAAAACATTTTGAACTCTGAAACATTTTTAAAAATCTACCTGTCACTCAAAATTCCAGCATTTGCTCAATGCGTTTCTTTCTACATGCTCTCCTGAATCAAACTCATTCACACTTATGTTTTTCTTTAAAATTTTTTTAACTTCTGTGAAATTAAATAATGACACATACACTATTTTAAGTGTTTGGTTTTTTGAATTTTAGCAAAATACATACACTATGTAATCTCCACTCCAATCAAGATATAGAGTATGCCTATCACTCCAGAAAAGTCTTTCATTTCCTTTTTTAGTTAAGCTTCCTTTCTCAGCCAAATATACCACTACTTTTAAATTTTGACTATTTATAATAAATTTTATTTTTCTGTTTTAGAATTTCACATAAATGGAGCCAATAGTATATATACAGTTTTTGTCAGAATTATTTTATTTTATATATTGTCTGTGAGATTTACGTTATGTTTTGAGTGTTTTAGAAGGTTTTACCCCCTTTAATGGTTGAGCATTAGTATATTGTACGACTATATCACAAGTTATTTATCCAGTCACACATTTGTAGACATCAGTTTGTTCCCCATTTTAAAGAATTAGAAATTAGATCTTGGCCAAAAAACGGGTCATAATAGTACCTTATATGAAATGTCTATATAGTCTGTATAATGCCTTCATAATATCTTCTTTCATCTCATTACTAAATATTATTAAATTGTGGTCTCTCTCTCTCTCTTTCTCTCATTAACCTTGTAATGAAATTAATCATGCATTAATGTTTTCAAATAAATAACTTTTTACTTTTAAATAATATTGCATGTTTTCTACTTTTTGTTTGTTTTTATCATCATTATATACATTCTTCTTTTTTATTTTTATGTCTAGCATCGGAAAATAAAATTATATCATTTACATTAAACCTCTCATGTTTCCTCATATAAATATTTAAATACCCAGTTTCCTCCTATCATTAATACTTTAGCTGCATCCTACAAATTTTATTTCCCTTATCATTTAATTTGGAGTTTTCTCATTTTGCTTTTTCTTTGACCTGTGTTTTATATTAAAAGTGTTTAGTATGTAATTGTTTAGGAGACTTTCTGTATATTTTATGTTTAATACTTTCCAGTACATTGCCATTGTGATCAGAGTAAGTACTTGCTGTGATTTCTGGCTTTTAAATTGACTGACATTTGTTTTACAGCTCAGCACAGTTTCTTTTGTGGAATATTTTATGTGTTCATAAATATAAATTTGTTACACATAGCATTTTTAAAATATTTAATTTGCTGGAATTTGATATAAATTTATATATATGTAGACATTGGCCAGGCTGATCTTGAACCCCTGACCTCGTGTAATCTGCCTGCCTCTGCCTTTGAAAGTACTGGGATTGCAGGCATGAGCCACCTTGCCTAGCCTAATATATATATTCATAACTTTAGGTATTTCAGAATTTGGGGTCTTTTAAAAAATTTTTTATTGCATTTTAGGTTTGGGGGTACATGTGAAGAACATGCAAGATAGTTGCATAGGTACACACGTGGCAGTGTGATTTGCTGCCTTCCTCCCCTTCACCTTTATCTGGCATTTCTCCCCATGCTATCTCTCCCCAACTCCCCACCCCCTGCCGTCCCTCCCCTATTTCCACCCAACAGAGCCCAGTTT
The DNA here is from genome assembly GCA_028533165.1 of Leontopithecus rosalia. Taxonomy (NCBI): domain Eukaryota; kingdom Metazoa; phylum Chordata; class Mammalia; order Primates; family Cebidae; genus Leontopithecus; species Leontopithecus rosalia. The sequence continues at coordinate 147,113,781 of CM052650.1, read as the reverse complement.
GTGATGCTCCCCTCCCCGTGTCCATGTGTTCTCATTGTTCAACACCCTCCTATGAGTAAGAATATGCTGTGTTTGATTTTCTGTTCTTGTGTCAGTTTGCTGAAATGATGGTTTCCAGCTTCATCCATGTCCCTACAAAGGACACGAATTCATTGTTTTTAATGTCTGCATAATATTCCATGGTGTATATGTGCTACGTTTTCCCTGTCCAGTGTATCATTGATGGGCATTTGGGTTGGTTCCAGGTCTTGGCTATTGTAAATTGTGCTTCAATGAACATTCTTGTGCATGTGTTCTTATAGTAGAATGATTTATAATCCTTCAGATATATACTTAGTAATGGGATTGCTGGGTCAAATGGAATTTCTATTTCTAGGTCCTTGAGGAATCGCCACACTGTCTTCCACAATGGGTGAACTAATTTACACTCCCACCAGCAGTGTAAAAGTGTTCCTACTTCTCCACATCCTCTCCAGCATCTGTTGTCTCCAGATTTTTTAATGACCACCATTCTAACTGGCATGAGATGGTATCTCAATGTGGTTTTGATTTGCATCTCTCTAATGGCCAGTGATGATGAGCATTTTTTCATGTTTGTTCGCCTCATGTATGTCTATTGTAAAGTCTGTGTTCATATCCTTTGCCCACTTTTGAATAGGCTTGTTTGTTTGTTTCTTGTAAATCTGTTTTAGTTCTTTATAGATTCTGGATATCAGCCCTTTGTCAGATGGGTAGGCTGCAAAAATTTTTCCCATTCTGTTTGGTTGCCAGTTCACTCTAATGACTGCTTCTTTTGCCGTCCAGAAGCTGTGGAGTTTGACTAGGTCCCATTTGTCTATTTTGGCTTTTGTTGCCAATGCTTTTGGTGTTTTGTTCATGAAGTCCTTGTCTATGCCTATGCCCTGAATGGTTTTGCCTAGATTTATTTCTAGGGTTTTTTTTTTTTTTTTTTGATATGGAGTTTTGCTCTTGTTACCCAGGCTGGAGTGCAATAGCATGATCTCAGCTCACCGCAACTTCTGCCTCCTGGGTGCAGGCAATTCTCTGCCTCAGCCTCATGAGTAGCTGGGATTAGAGGCAGGCGACACCATGCCCAGCGAATTTTTTGTATTTTTAGTAGAGACAGGGTTTCACTATGTTGACCAGGATGGTCTCGATCTCTTGACCTCGGGATCCACCACCTCAGCCTCTCAAAGTGCTGGGATTACAGGCTTGAGCCACTGTGCCCAGTCTCTTCTAGGGTTTTTATGGTATTAGATCTTATGGTTTAAGATCTAATACCATATGGTTTAAGTCTTTAATCCATTTGGAGTTAATTTTAGTGTAAGGTGTCAGGAAAGGGTCCAGTTTCTGCTTTATGGACATGGCTACCCAGTTTTCCCAACACCATTTTTTGAACAGGGAATCCTTTCCCCATTGCTTGTTTTTGTCAGGTTTGTCAAAGATTGGATGGTTGTAGATGTGTTGTGTTGCCTCCGAGGTCTCTGTTCTGTTCCATTGGTATATATCTCTGTTTTGGTACCAGTATCATGCTGTTTTGAATACTATAGCCTTGTAGTATAGTTTGAAGTCCAGTAGTATGATGCCTCCCACTTTGTTCTATTTGATTAGAATTGACTTGGCTATGTGGGCTCTCTTTGGTTCCATATGAAGTTTAAGGTGGTTTTTTCCAGTTCATGAAAAAAGTTATTGGTAGCTTGATGGGGATAGGGTTGAATCTGTAAATTACTTTGGGCAGTATGGCCATTTTCATGATATTGATTCTTCCTAACCATGAGCATGGAATGTTTCTCCATCTGTTTGTGTCCTCTCTTATTTCATTGAGCAGTGGTTTGTAGTTCTCCTTGAAGAGGTCCTTTATGTTCTTTGTTAGTTGTATTCCTAGGTATTTTATTCTCTTTGTAGCAATTGTGAATGGCAGTTCATTCTGGATTTGGCTCTCTTTCAGTCTGTTATTGGTGTATAGGAAAGCTTGTGATTTTTGCACATTGATTTTGTATCCTGAGACTTTGCTGAAGTTGCTTATCAGTTTCAGGAGATTTTGGGCTGAGGTGATGGGGTCTTCTAGATATACTATCATGTCGTCTGCAAATAGAGACAATTTGGCTTCCACCTTTCCTATTTGAATACCCTTTATTTCTTTTTCTTGCCTGATTACTCTGGCTAGAACTTCCAATACTATATTGAATAGGAGTGGTGAGAGAGGGCATCCTTGTCTAGTGCCAGATTTCAAAGGGAATGCTTTCAGTTTTTGCCCATTCAGTATAATACTGGCTGTTGGTTTGGAGTAAATAGCTTTTATTATTTTGAGATAAGTTGCATCAATACTTAGTTTATTGAGGGTTTTAAGCACAAAGGCTGTTGAATTTTGTCAAAGGCCTTCTCTGCATCAATTGAGATAATCATGTGGTTTTTGCCATTGGTTCTGTTTATATGGTGAATTGTGTTTATAGACTTGTGTATGTTGAACCAGCCTTGCATATCCAGGATGCATCCTACTTGATCATGGTGGATAAACTTTTTGATGTGTAGTTGCAGTCGGTTTGCCAGTGTTTTATTGAAGATTTTCACATCTATGTTCATCACGGATGTTGGCCTGAGGTTTTCCTTTATTGCTGAGTCTCTGCCAGATTTTGTTATCAGGATGATGTTGGTGTCATAATATGATTTGGGAAGGATTCCCTCTTTTGGATTGTCTGGATTGTTTCAGAAGGAATCCTACCAACTCCTCTTTGTATGTCTGGTAGAATTTGGGTGTGAACCCATCTGAACCTGGGCTTTTTTTGTGTTGTAGGCTCTTAATTGCCTCCTCAACTTCAGACCTTGTTATTGGTCTATTCAGCATTTCTACTTCTTCCTGGTTTAGGCTTGGGAGGATGCAAGTGTCCAGGAATTTATTCATTTCTTCAAGGTTTACTAGTTTATGTGCATGGAGTTCTTTGTAATAATCTCTGATGATGGCTTGAATTTCTGTGTAATCTGAGGTGATATCCCCTATACTGTTTTTTATTGCATCTATTTGATTCTTCTCCATTTTCTTTTTTATTAATCTTGCTAGTGGTCTATTTTGTTGATCTTTTCAAAAAACCAGCTCCTGGATGTATTGATTTTTTCAAGTATTTTTTGTGTTTCTGTCTCCTTCAGTTCTGCTCTGATCTTAGTTATTTCTTGTCTTCTGTGAGATTTGAGTTAACTTGCTGTTGCTCCTCTAGCTCTTTCAATTTTGATGATAGAGTGTTGATTTTAGATCTCTCCTTGCTTCTCATGTGAGCATTTATTTCTACATATTTTCCTCTAGACGTTGCTTTAAATGTGTCCCAGAGATTCTGATATGTTGTGTCTTCATTCTGATTGGTTTCGAAGAACATCTTTATTTCTGCCTTCATTTCATTGTCTATCCAGTCAACATTCAAGAGCCAGTTGTTCAGTTTCCATGAAGCTGTGCGGTTCTGTCTTAGTTTCTGAATCCTGAGCTCTAACTTGATTGCACTATGGTCTGAGAGACTGTTATGATTTCCTTTCTTTTGCAATTGCTGAGGAGTGATTTACTTCCAATTATGTGGTCAATTTTAGAGTAGGTGTGATGTGGTGCTGAGAAGAATGTATATTCTTTGGTTTGGGGTGGAGAGTTCTGTAAATGTCTATCAGGTTTGCTTTTTCCAGGTGTGAGTTCAAGTCCTGGGTTTCCTTGTTAATTTTCTGTCTTGTTGATCTGTCTAATATTGACAATGGGGTGTTAAAATATCCCACTATTATTGTGTGTGAGTCTAAGTCTCTTTGTAAGTCATTAAGAACTTGCTTTATGTATCTGGGTGCTCCTGTATTGGGTGTGTATATATATTCAGGATCGTTAGCTCTTCTTCTTGCATTGATCCTTTTACCATTATGTAATGTCCTTCTTTGTCTTTTTTGATCTTTGTTGGTTTAAAGTCTATTTTACAAGAGACGAGAATGGCAACTCCTGCTTTTTTTTTGCTCTCCATTTCCTTGCTAAATCTTCCTCCATGCCTTTATTTTGAGTCTTTATGTATCCTTGCATGTGAGATGGGTTTTCTGGACACAGAACACTGATGGGTTTTGGCTTTTTATCCAATTTGCCAGTCTGTGTCTTTTTATTGGGGCAATTAGTCCATTTACATTTAGGGTTAATATTGTTATGTGTGAATTTGATCCTGCCATTTTGGTGCTAGCTGGCTGTTTTGTCCGTTAGTTGAGGCAGTTTCTTCATTGTGTTGATGCTGTTCACCATTTGGTATGTTTTTGGAGTGGCTGGTACTGGTCGTTCCTTTCCTTGTTTTGTGCTTCTTTCAGGAGCTCTTCTAAGGCAGGCCTGGTGGTGATAAAATCTCTCAGCAATTGCTTGCCCATAAAAGAATTTATTTTTCCATCACTTATGAAGCTTAGTTTGGCTGGATATGAAATTCTGGGTTGAAAGTTCTTTTCTTTACGGATGTTGAATACTGGCCCCTACTCTGTTCTGGCTTCTAGGGTTTCTGCTGAGAGATCTGCTATGAGTCTGATGGGCTTCCCTTTGTCGGTAATCCAACCTTTCTCTCTGGCTACCCTTAGCATTTTCTCCTTCATTTCAATCCTTGTGAATATGACGATTACGTGCCTTGGGGTTTTTAAATTTTTAACATATATATGGAGAGAGAGAGTCTCGCTCATTCACTCAGGTTGTGGAGTGCAGTGGTGAGATCTCAGCTCACTGCAACCTCTGCCTCCTAGGCTCAAGCAATTCCCCTTCTTCCACCTCCCTAGTAGCTGGGACCACAGGTGCACACTACCACACCAAGCTAATTTTTGTGTTTAGCAGAGACAGGGTTATAGCACATTGGACAGACTGATTTTGAACTCCTGATCTCATGTGATCTGTCTGCATCAACCTCTCAAAGTGCTGGGATTGCAGGCCTAATATATATTGCTGAGATGTCTGGCCTAATAAATATATTTTTAACTTTAGATATTTCAGCATTTTGGGCTTTTAAAATTTTAAACATAATTATTAATCTATAATTATCTAGATTTAGTTATTTCACATTGTATATATACTTCAAAATATTTTATTGCTCATATATTATATACCATTACTTAATAACCATTATTTTGACTAGCCATGTTATCAGTTTTTGAAAGAGAAGTTAAAATATTCAGCTATGATTGTTGTTGTCTCTTTTTACCTTTGTTTCTGTCAGGCTTTGCTTTATACATTTTAAAACTATTGTTCTTGAAATATACAATAACTATTGTTATACTTTTCTCTTTAGTCTTACAATATTCATTGTCCTGAAATCAATTTGTTGTCTATAAATATAAATAGACCAGATTTTTTTATGCATACATCTTATAGATTACATTCTTTCTATGTTTTACTTTCCTACTAACTTATCTTTACATTTAAAGTTTTTCACTTGTAAATAGCAGGACTGTGGCCTTGATACTTTAATCAATCCAATGATCTTATTTGGTGTTTTTTTTTAAATTGGAGTGCTTAGCCATTTATATTTAATATAATAATTTAATTTTGTGTGGAAGTCTACCATTTGCTTTTTGTTTTATAATTTCTCATATGTATTTTTCCTACCATCCTTTTCTGACTTTGTTTAAAGATTTCATTTCATTTGATTTCTTCTGTTCGCTGTTTCACTAAACCTGTGTTTTTTCTGTTTAGCCTTGGAATTTCAGTATGCATGTTTAACTTATCACAATGTACTCACAGATAAGATACTACTGTGTATGAATATAGGAATTGTACAACAGTAATGTTTCTTTCCTGATGGTTATATTGTTACTATTTTCATTAAATTAGCCATATTTAGCAAATAAAAATACAGCTATATATATACAGCCATTTTAATATTTAATATTTTATACAGCTATATATAGCTGTATTATTACATATAAATATATTTATATATATACCCATACACATACACACACACAAACACACATATAAAATGTTGAGATGTACACCACAAAATTATGTATTTATTGTCTAAAATTTAGATTTAATTGACTGCTCATGTTTATCTGGCAACCTTATATGTATGTTCTATTCATTTATGTACTATAAACCACGATACTTTGCAGTCTTTTGCATAACCCACAATAAAAACAATCTTTTGTATTTCAGACATGTGAAGATGAGAAAATAAAAGTTAGCCAAGGATTCTCATACAGAAATCATAAAAATGTTATAGAAATCAACATTAATTATAAATTACTACCTTCTATTCCTCTAATCATCACTCTGATTAAATTTGTAATACCTTCCAATATTTAGAGTAGCATTTCCAGCACACCTTTGTATAATTCAAAATCTATTCTACTATTCTGACATTTTAAACTTATCTGATATTTTGAATTCAATTTTCATATGCAGATGTTTAATTTTTCTAACAAGTCTGCACTGTATTTTAGAGGCAATATTATATATTATACTTTCTATTATACATTTATATTTACATCTGGGCACCTAGAAACTATTTTTGATACAAGTAACAACAGTTTCAAAGATGGATCATAAGGTTCATACATGCCAACCTTGATACTCTTTTCTTATATAGATAAAATTTAAGAATAAGAATACATTTCAGTATAAATTAAAATGTTTACTTTTAATACATAAAAGTATAGCAGTACAAAAGCCATAACAGATACAATTTTTACCTTTGTCCTTATTTATTAACACCATGGAGTCAGTATTATTTTAGTGTTGCTGTTTGCTGTCTCATTTTGCTTTAGCTTTATCTCAGGTTTTTTGCTTCAATAATTATCTACCATTATTATTTATCAAAAATTCATAAAAATCTGGATATATATTATTGAATACACCTTTCCTTGTCAAAATAGAAGAAATACATAAAACCTAAAATAATACAATAAAATCAGCTCTTTAAGCATAGAAATCCATCAAGTAAAATAGTGATCATTACATGATTTCCCTAATGATTTACTAACATGTGTATTATTGACCCTGAAAGTCAAGTATGTATATTTTATAAATAAAGAGATATTCAAAATTTCAAGTGAGTCAGCATTCCTTTATGAGTAAAGGGTGTTAAATGCATAATAGAGAAGATGCAGCCACTTCATAGGCCATACATCTTATTTCTTTCAAGCCTTAGTAAAGGTTAACCTTTATAAAGCATTTTGTTTTTATTTAAGTATATCAAATATTGAGGTTTGTTTTGTAATTGGATTTATTTTTTTATGAATCATAAACAGACTACAATAGAAGATACTTCATGGATTAAGCAGTATATTACTTTTATTTTATTAATGATTATAAAGTGCTTTATCTAGTTGAAAATCCTTGTTTAATTTCAATGTTTTAAATTTCTTGCTGTCTTTTCACCTCAAACAAGTGGAATGTCCTGTCCTCTGAAAAATTCTCTGAGCACTTTCCTTAATTTCAATGGCATCCTATTTATTTACCAAATATAACAAGCATTTTTCAGGATTTATCTTATTTAAATTTTATAGTATTTGAGATTTTTATGATCTTCATATGTCTTTAAATTCTTGATAGTTTTATTTTCTAAATTTTCCTACACATTTGTTAGTCAATTTCATGGACTGCTATTTCTCTTTAATTGTCCTTAAGAAAACATCTTTCCAATCCCATACTTAGTGATCTTTTTAAAAATATACTCTCTCTTTTGATGTTGGCAAATCACTTCTGGATGATCTAAAGAATTTTTCACTCTTTTTAAACCCTATTTTTAATATAAAGACTTTCCCTATGGCTTCAACTACATTTTAACAAACTCCTAAATTATTTTTTAATTATTTTCTGCCATCTCAAGTATCTTTTCATTTATCTCCTTTTTTACATCTTTACTCTTGCTATTTTAATATTCAAAAAAGTATTTTTATTCCAAAATTTCACAATATCTGTAATCAATTTCTTCAACAACCTATCCTCAATATTGTTTCCAGAGTGCTCTTTCTAATGTCCAAATTTGGATGTATAGTAGCCTTGCTTAAAATAGCTTCCCTAATACAGTTCAAATGCCTTAAAAGAGCATGCAACAGCCTCCATGACCAGCTCATCATCACGGGGCCCCCTAGTAGCCTCTCCCTGAAGGATACTGCACTGTGTGCTGGTGCAGGAACATTTCTTACTTATAATGAACTCCATGATTTCTTGCAATTCTTGCTATCTGGAATGATTGTGCCACCTCCCCAAAAATACCACTGCACTCTCTTATCGTACAGCTCCTTCATTTGATTCAGTTTTCATATCATCTTTGAGTTCTTCCCTGTCCTTTCCCTGGAAACTTTGTTAGTCACTGTTCATCTGAAGGATCCTTAAGTCTTATAAATGTACACCACAAATAAAACTATCATAACATTTACCATGCTGTAGGAAAGTGGTTGTTTATAGGTAAGAATTTTCCATAACCTTCTTTCAACATCCATCACCTCTGTATCACCTGTCCCTAGCACATAGCAAGAATCTGTTCAATTAATGCATGGTTTTAACTGGTCAATGTCTCTTATCAGTATCTGAATCACTTAATAAGGTTAATAAGGCCACAAGTCATTATTTTCAATTTTCGTCAAATTTTCTCTAAAACCCTAAGAATAAAATTCAAAAATTGAAAGTCTTTAAATTTTTCAGAATGCCATATATTTGTATATGTAAACTGTTATATATTATTATGCTGTTCAGAAACATGATATATTAGAAATACAACAGAAGTTATTTAATGAATAACATTATTTTGAGAGATATTCTTTTTAAAACTCAAATTGTAGAAAAATAGAATAAAGACATTATTGAATTTCAATAGGAAAAAAATGAAATTTATTTACTCTCAAATACATTTAATGTAACGTTTTGAAACAGGGAATTAAAATCGGTAAGCTGATATATTTTTATATTTTATATGCTTTTTCTATAACAAAAAAGCAAGTCACCTTAAATATTTAAAACTTTCCATTTAATTTCTAAGTTTTGTATTATTTCCCTCTCAAAAATTCCACAAAAATGCATTCAGATGATGAAAATGTCAATTTAATAACCAGACAGATGGTGATTGTTTGTCCTATCAGATACATAATTTGAGGTATGTTCTATACAAAAAAATTTAAAATTTAAATATCCTAACAACAATTTGCATGATCTCTATGACTGGATTTTTTTAGAATGACTAAACTACTTGGGAGGGAGGCAGGAGAACTGCTTGAACCCAGGAGGTGGAGGTTGCAGTGAGTCGAGATTGCACAACTGCATTCCAGCCTGGGTGACAGAGCGAGACTCATCTCCCCACTCAACCAAAAAAAAGTTTTAAATAAAATGTATTGCATATATTTAAAGTATACAACATGATGTTGTAAAATATACATACATGATAAATGGTTGCTGTAGTGGAAGGAATTAACATATCCATCATTTCACATAGCTATGAATTTCCCCACTCTAATGTCAAAAGCAGCTGTAATTTACTAATTTACCAAAAATCCCGAATACAAAAATATGTTTTGATGCAAGGACATGGAAGTTTCATTTCAGCTTCTAGGAGAACATTTGAGTTGTGATTTTCAAGTGTGCTAAGTATTATAGCTAAATATTATTAATAGGGACACACATGTCATTTAATACCATCATTAGAATAACAATGCAGAATTCTAGAAGGTCAGGGAGATGGCAATATATTCTAACTCTACACTCTCCACCCCTAATATATATATATATATTTTTTTGAGACCGAGTCTGCTCTGTTGCCCAGGCTGAAATGGTGCAATGGCATGATCTTAGCTCACTGCAACCTCCACCTCCCAGGTTCAAGTGATTCTCCTGCCTTAGCCTCCTGAGTAGTTGGGATTACAGATATGTGCCACCATGCCTGGCTAATTTTTGTTTTTTTAGTAAAGACGGTATTTCACCATGTTGGTCGGGCTGGTCTCGAACTCCTAACCTCGTGATCCACCCACCTGGGCCTCCCAAAGTTCTGGGATTACAGGTGTGAGCCACCAATTTTTTTTTGTATACTCTGATCAAACAATTTGAAGAAATGCTGACTTATTTACCTATTTTTATATTTTTTTGTGTTGCTGCAAAATTCTTCAATGTGCTTAATATTCTGAGGTAGTAGAATAACTCACAAGCATTTCATCAAGGGACACTTTTCATTGAATTTTTTGTTTTGTTAAACAGATAAAAGCATGTTCAGCTTGCAATTGTAGTAATACTTATGGTAGACAGAGAATCTGAAGGCCCGAGATGCTAAGTATCTTTCCTAGGCCACAACATAAATGAACAGAGAAACTAGGATTTTCCTTACTCATAATAAAAAGTTCAATTAAAAGTATGCCTGCAAACCTAATTTTATTTTTAATCAAAATCTTTAATTTAATCAGGGCAATGTAAGTTTCGTCAACTTAAATGTTAAAAAAAAGAAAAAGAAAAAGAAACATGCATAAAAAATCCAATTATAAGTATATTTACTGTTAATCCTTACTATCCACATAAGAACTTGGAAATAACATCATAACAGGAAGTAAAATCTCTGGAATTAGTTGGCAGACTGTTCATTGACTGTTGAAATGCAGCCTTTTTAAAACATGCCAGGTGTTCCAGCAGTGCAAAAGAAATGTGTCCGATAGTGATTGGCCAGTTGTTTAGTATACCACAAGTGAAGACCTTAAGTAACTAAAGATTTTATTTGCATAATATTAAATATATATTTACCTAAGAGAAATCCTTTCGAATGTTATTACATTAGCCAGGAAGTCCATATTTTTTTTGTTTCTTTTATCAGTTATTATTTATTATTTCTTTTATCTGGTTCTTATTTTAACAGTAAGATCATTCTGAGATTCTATTGGATCTTTGCATTCCAGTATATACATCTCAAAAAATGGTTCTGATTCTAGTCTTTACTTTTTATAAACTTAAGTCTTGCTCTTTCCTTGCAAACAAAATTGCAAAATGTGTTTGTTCCTTGTCGTTGATGCATACAGTCATTTAAGGAAAATTGGCAGGATGTGTCTGAGATTTTGGCTCTGTGATTTGAAGACATTCTGTGTATGCTTGTGTAAAGGCAGGTGGCAAAATGTGAATCCAAAACTATATCCATTATGTTCATTTACTTTACCATTTAGAAAGCACAGATGTTAACTATATAACAAGGTGGTTTTTATTGTAATCACCTGCTGTTAGGGTCCCTCTTGGCATAGTAGCCAAATAGATTCTTGTTTCCTTCTCATTTACAAAGTGTTTGCTATTTGATGGCTCAAAACAAAACTAGAAATTATTTTTTATTCGTAAGAAATACTTAAGACAATTTTGAAGTGAAATGATGATAAATTTTAACTGCATACTATTATAGGTAATTGTATACATTAATTATAATATGTATTGATTTTTAGCTTAAATATCTAGTTTTCCACTGGTTTATTTTTTGATTTGCTATTGTTTAAGCAGAATGCCTTCTATTTACTGACAATCTATCTTGAAAAAAACTTACTTCTTTTTTTTCTTTTAGATTTTACCAATAAAAGGAAAAAGTAATCTTTTTCTATTTTTGTTAATTAAGATTAAAACTTTAAGAGGTTTTCCTCTTGAATACCAGATCATATATTTAAATATACACTCAGATGTATATATTCCTGTAACATAGACTTCATTTTATATATATATATATATATATATATATATATATATATATATATACACACACACAATGTGTGTATAGATATAGATATATTTATCTAGATAGATAGATAGATAGATAGATAGATAGATAGATAAAATGTGGCTAAAGCTCTTTTAACTTTGTCCAATTTTTCCCCTTTGGAAAAATTATATTTCAAATGTCAACTAAATTCACCACCATTGAAACATAAAAAGTACCAGACTATAAATGTAATTCCTTGAATAACTTAATTCTTAACCAGAGACTTGGTCAAAGACATGACTCCATGTGTTGCTCTATTACCAGAGCCTTTGAAAAAAAACTTTAGTGGATTTATACCTGTCCATAGCAAGAGCAGATCAAAATATTTAACTCTATCTCTCTCTTCTTTCTTTGTATGCATATTGCATTTATAAAACACTGTGAAAACTAATATGAATGTATTGTACTAATAATATGTAACAAATATTATAACTTAAAATTAGAGACAAAGTACATACATTTATTCAAATATTCAATTAAAGTGTTTTGACCATCTATTATTTATCAAATATCACTAAATCTTAGTCTAAGTTAATAACATGTGACTCAATTCCCAGAGAAAAAAGTGTAATCTAGTAGAATAAAACACAGATTCTAAAATTTTCAGGTACTGTTCTAAAACATCAACAACGTTTTCCTCTAATTAAGTAATACCTCCTCCCAAATGTAACAGTTTAAAAAATACGAATCTCACTATGATCCAAAAGAACTTATCAGACTACTGAGAGAGGAAAATGGCAGATATAAGGCAGCAATAACTTGCAGTTCCCACTGAGACAGACAGAGCAGCATGTGGAGACACATGCATCATGAACTTTTACTACCAGAACTACAGGAACATGCCAGGAAAGCTGAGAGAATGCACAGACCCTTTGAAGAAAGTAAATTGCTCCTGCAACCCCCAGGAGACAGCGGAAAAACTGAGTGCCCAACATTGAACATACGTGACTGAAATGATCTATTTAAAAGACAAAAAATGGCAGAATGGATAAGAATTTACCAACCAAGTACTTGCTGTCTTTGACTCACCTGATGCATAAGGACTCACATAAATTTAAGGTTAAGGGGTAGAAAAAGATGTTTTATGCAACTGGACACCACAAGTGAGTAGAAGTAGCTATTCTTATATCAGATAAAACAAATTTTAAAGCAACAGTCATACAAAAGACAAAGAAGGACTTTATATGACAAAGTAACTTGTCCAATAACAACAGCAACAAAATGACAATCTTATATATGCATGCACCTAACTGGTGGAAGTCTCAAATTTATAAAACAACTATTACTAGACCTAGTAAATGAGACAGATGGTGACACAATAAGTGGGGGTTTAAATATCACATTGACAACACAAGACAGGTAGTCAACAAAAAAAAAATGGATTTCAACTATACCCTAGAATAAGTAGACATCATAGCTATTTATAGAACATTCCACCCAACAACTGCAGAATATACATTCTATTCATCAACACATGGGATAGACAATAGTCACAAAATAAATTAAATTTAAGAAAATTGAAATTATATCAGGTACTCTCTGAGACCACAGGAGAATAAACTCAGAAATCAATTCCAAAAGGAACCCTGAAAACAATGCAAATATGTGGAAATTAAATAACCTGCTCTTGAATGATTGCATCAATAATGAAATCAAGATGAAAATTTAAAGATTCTTTGAACTGAACAGTAATAGTGACATAGCCTGCCAAAACCTATGGGTTATAGCAAAGATGGTGCTAAGAGGAAAGTTCATAGCTTTAAATGCCTACATCAAAAAGTTTGAAAAAGCACAGACAATCTAGAGCCACACCTCAAGGAACTAGAGAAACCAAAGCAAACCAAACGCAAACCCAGCAGAAGAAAAGAAATAATGAAGATCAAAGCAGAACTAAATGAAATTTAAAATATATAATATAAATGAAACAAAAAGCTGGTTCTTTGAAAAGAGAAATAAAACTGACAGACCATTAGTGAAATAACCCAGGAAAAGAAGAGACAAAAATCCAAAAAGCTCAAATAGAAATGAAACAAGAAACAATGAAACAGTAGATATTTTTAGCTTTCCATGAATACTGAAAAATTAAAGACTTTAAATTCTGATCATGAAAAACAAATTTCACAAAAATATTTTCAACTTAGTTATTATTAAACATATAAGTTCACATATTAATAGAAAAGTAAGGTTAATAGATTTTATTACATTAAGCAATTTAATGCATATATGCCATGGGCATTAATATTTAGAGTGTTTAAATAGCATTACTTCTGTTTTATTTATTTTGGCTCATGAATTTTCTTTTACTTATTATCACAAAAATTAAGCATTTATTAAGCCTCAAGAGAGTGAAGATCAAAGTTATTACTTAAGATGATTTTAAAAGGAAAATAAAAATTCAAACATTTAAAAAAGTCACAATTTATCTAGTAAACCAAATACATCCAGAAAAATATAGTGCAACAACACTTTTAAAAGATACCTATCTGTAGATACAAAAATCATATTGTGAAATGTGTTATAATTACTGAGGAGAGGTTTTTTTAAGTATGGAAGTTTCCCATTAGTTCAAAATACATTAAATGTTAGAAGCCTCTTAAAAGAAGAAGAACTGCTCCTTGAATAGTTATCAAAAGTATTATAGAAATAAGAAAATTCCCTTGTCCCCTTCGCAGGGCGTGCGACGATGGTGTGGCTCACTTCTTCAGTACCCAACTGCTCACACCTCCAGGGGAGGATATAGACAGGCTCTGACCCCACATCGGTGTCTAGAAGTCTCCTGAAGCCCTAGTGGGCATGTGTCACAGGGTGCTCTTTTAGTTTCGCTCTTTTAATTTTGCTGTCTATAGGTGTCTGCATTAACCAGCTCAATTAGACACTCTACCTTGTCGCAAGGATAGAGGGCTTTCTGTATCCCCGGGTTCTTGCCTTGATCTACGGGAAGAATCAGATCACATATGGGTTTGGAGAATGAGTGCAAGGTATTATTGAGTGGAAGTAGCACTCAGCAGATGGGGGAGCCAGGAGAAAGACACTTTTCCCCTGGAGTCGAACTGCCCAGCGGCCTGGGTTCTTCTCTGACTGCCCCCGCCAAACTCAGTATCATACCGTTTCTACCCAGCACTTCCCTTCCCCACTTATCTATCATTTAAAGGGACCACTCTTCCCTTCCCAGAACTTCTGTAACAACATTACTCTAAGATTTACAATACAAATTAAGATCCAATTGTTTGAGAGAATTGCAATAACTAAAGAATGCTTATGATCCCACATATTTTAATCCAAAAATAAACACACATGTGTGCACACAGGAACACCACACGTATATGAGTTCACAATCAATTCTCAGGTATATGACTATCAAAATTTAAATATCCATAAAACTTAAAAATTAAGCTATGAAAATATTATTAAATACTCAAGAAAAAATTTAAACTGCTACGAATTGTTGATGGTAGTTCAGCAAAAACCAGAATAAAAACCATGAGAATACAGGGTGATTTTTAAAAAATTTACCCTGATGAGCCATTAATTTATTTTTTGTTATCTAAACAACACATTTTAACTTCTGTGCAGCCTCTCCACCAGTATAGTGAGACCCTTGAGAGAACAGCTCAAGAATTGACTTTTCTAAGTAACTTTTGGATTCCAAATTTGTTCATGGCTTTGTACCTTATCTTCCACATTTTTACAATTTCATCATTGACCCTGAATGTATCTTATCTTCCTTCTTATGATCTAGGCCTTTGATTTAATTATTCAACGTGTTGTATGTGTTTGACTTTTGAACTCTTGGTTATAACAGTGACACTCTCTTGTTTTAGCTATAAGTATTCCACTAATAGATTATCATTATAAATTTGGCCTGTCTTCTTACATGACTACTCATATTTTGATAACCACAAAATTATACCATCGTTATGAATAGTTTAGAAGCTTTAAAATTAATCATTGCTAGTATATATGTGATATGTCAATTTGCTTACTTGACTTTGAAATATACTTGATAATTAAAATTACTTCTTTTTTTTCAACTCTGTGAAAAGTCAGGCAAAATGTGTTTACTGTGTTCAGCACTCTAAAAGGCCCTCTGAGGGGAAGAAGGGAAAGGAGATGGACACAGATTAATTACATGAAGTATAAGAAATCACAAATAGCATTGGACAATATTGTGGTTGCTAGGAATTCTCCCTTTTCATCAGCCTTTCCATAACTGGACCTGAAGAAATAGTTTGGGGTCCCTTGAAATCTGGAGACCAGTTACTGCCCTTTGACTCTTGTCCCAGGCTTTATATCTCTTTCTACCCTGTTTGGATAGGATGATTCATTTTCACTTGGTTTGTCAATTTCTAAAATTGTCTTTTTATCTGATGTCTTTTAGTCTGGGTGAAGTTTTTTTTTTTTATGTCTTACATTTAATTCCTCAGAAAGAGTTCCTCGAGCTTTAACTCCTTGGTAGAATGGAACCATCTTCACCTGCACATTAACCAATATCTGCACACGTGTAGGAGTGAGTAACAGCTTTATGGCATGGTATTACCTCAGTTTATTTTCCAGGGGCCAGAGTCAGAACCCATCCTAAGAGTTCATCTGCCTGATTTAGCTCTGCACTCCAGGGGATTCATATACAAAAAAATAATTCACATTAATCTAGCCCACAGGACTGATGCCAATTTTTTAACGTTCTATATGATTAACTGTATGTTCCAGATAAGCTGCTGGTTCAGGAAAAGCATCTGCTTTCAAGACACTCTATTTTTACTTATTTTTAAGTTTTGGTGGGGCAGAGTGGGAGAAGGCTTTCATTGGACTTACTTATCCTTACTCAAATTAACACATTTAACAAACTATCCTTAATCACATATGACGTAGTTGCAGCAAAGTCAACAAAATAATGAAATTTAATATTTTGAAACTATTATACACATAGAAAATATATTACCAAGAAATATACTAAATTACTGGCTGAATATACTGTATCTACCGTTTAGCAATGTCTAAACTATAAAATGATTCTTAGGAAATTATTTTTAATAATACTGATTATATAACTACTGACTTATGTGGCTAGTTGAATAAAGGGTCACTTAAATTAGAATGAAAATAAATGATAAATAGATCTATATTTGGTAAAATCAAATTACCAGGATTACAAAATTTTTAAAGTAAGAAAAAACTAAGGCTGTCTGTATTTGCAGAGTGAAAATTCTAGACAAATATTTTGCTGTACATAGAATAATATATGATTGAAATGACTATTTTTATTTTTAGGATATAAATATTTTCATAATTAAATATTGTTTCTATCTCCAAGTTGCTATCTCTTCAATGAAATGAGGCAGCACACTACTTTCCAGTTATTTAAAAATAAATATCAGCTCAAATAATTTATACATATTGTGAACAATATGCTATTTATACCATTCTATTTATAGTATCCAATATTTATAGTACCATAATATGTGTGATTATTTAATGAACTCTATATAATAATAAATTTGAAATTAAAATTTAAAAATATATTTAAGAGCTTAGAAATGATATTAATTTAGCCTTGAAGTTTAAAATAAAGATTTTAAAAAATAAGCTATTAGATATAATCTAAAACTTCTTCAGACAAATAATTTTTAAGATGCTATTTTTACACATTTTGTGATGGCAATGAATATTTGCAAAGGCAGTCTTTAAATTTAAAAAATAAAATTTAATCAGAATTGTATGATCCTAAAAATGTGCAGCTGGCGTGCACTTAGATTCTGGTTATATGTACTATAAACCCACCAAAATCAGGGCTATGTCTTCTTTTTGCATTGAGACATTGCAGAGTATTAGGAACATACTATCTCATCATGGAGAATTAATACAGGCCTGTTGTATAAAGTGGATAAAGTATAAAGTATATATTTGGCTCAAACCTCCACATTTTTTGGCAGCAGGGTATGAGATATTATGCTAAATATAGGAAGACAAAGCCTATTAAGGTTGGAAATGTTTCAATATTTTAATCCAGATATTGAAACATTTTAGCTTCAGAAAAGCAATGCCATATGTACCAAAAATTCCATTAAATTATGTAAATGTTTTTAGTGCACGGAAGTCCATTACAGCCTGAAGGTCATTGTGAGGTGTTTTTCCTCGTTTCCAGTTGTTTTGTAGAAATGACACTTGAAGCTAAGATGAACTAGCACCTTATATACATTTAAAATAAACGATGCCAATGTAATCAGTTCTAACCTTTTAATGTTAATAAGCACAATAAGGTATTAAGAACTGAGCTCAAGAACTTCTTTTGCAGGGCAGTTTGAACTCTTCCCTGTGTTTGTTCCATGAATTGTAGGAGAATAATCTTGCCTGTAATTCAGTTGAAGAAATTTATTTATACTAACTTGACTTGAGACCCAAGGTTTCAGGATTAATAGTTTAATTGGACTTTCATAGAGCAGCAAATGTCCTGATGTTTTATGTACTTGCTAATTTTCTCTCTACTTTCATTTTCTTATCCTTCTCTGTGTCATTTCTTCCCTTTCTCCTTTCTGTTCATCTTCTTGAATATTTCTACCTTCTTCTACCTTTCTCTTCCCCAAACATTTTACTCTTTCCCTCTCACACTTACTTTCATTTTTTATGGTATTTGCATTTTCTCCTTTCCTCTCTTTTTTTGTTACTAATTCACTTGACGATGTGTTTTTAATTTTTGAATTCCTTCATTAACTCTTCATTACACAAAAGCACATTTCTTTATGTTTATGAGATAAATTTTCCCTTTTTTATTTAGCTAAAATTGGAAAAACAGGCACACAACTCTTAAAAAATATGCTTTGTACTTCATCTTCATTTTCTTTCTAGTTTTTGTTGGTATTAGAGGATTTTGCCAAGAACATGTTCTTTAATTCCTAATTTCTTGTATAGAATAATAAAATAAACATAATTAAGACTATGCTATCTTCTCTGTACTCTGCTAATGTCAAGGAGGTCATTTAGATAAAATAACTAAGTCAAAGAAATAATTTTCTAGAGATACTCTGCTTTTTAAATGTAAGCCTGTGACTGTACAACAGGCCAGTACATAACCCACAGCATGTTGACTGTGTATAAAGGAGAAATGTCAACTAGCATTCTCACAACAGCCTGAAAGTTCAAGTTAGTATTTAAAGACATTAAACAACTTTTCCATGTTCACTACGTAATGAAGGGGCTGACTACGAATTCTCCATTATCTTTCCACTACAACATGCTGCCTCCAAAAACATTTTATTAATTGTTACATTTTTAAACTATTACCAAGTTAGTATGTTGATTAGCTGTGGCAATAGAATTGGCCTTTTGTAATTCTAAGGAATCATTCATAGTTTCCTGTCCCCATTCCCTTAACTCCGACAGAATTTCTGTAAGAGTCCGGGATGTATGTAAATGTTATCAATGACCTGAGAAGAGATTCCTTACTGGCTCTTATTCTTCTAAAACAGATTTTGTTTGTGGGATTTAATATCTTGTTTGGATAAAATTCTTCCCTTATACCTTAAAGATTTACCTCTATGTCACTCAATAAATACCTAATCAAGTTCTCAGCATGGGCAGCGTAAGGAATAACAAACGCTGAGCTAATATTGTTGAAAATATAGCCTAGGATAGTGATGAAATGTGCTAAACTGGCATTTCTCTTTGAAAGTCTTCTCAGAAAAGATTATCTGAGGAGTCAGTGAGGACAGCCAACAATTGATGGGGCCTTCATATGTTCCAAATACTACTTTAAAGCCTCAAAATACTATTTTTTAGTCTTAATAAAACCACATGTGCTAGTTTTGTTGTTTCAGTTTTGTGTGTATGTTTTTTCTTAGCTGCAGATGGGCTATTGAGACACAGAGAGGTTGAGCAATTTGTATCAAGTCACATAGCTGAACAGTGGCAGCTTTGGTATTTCTCCCTAGTCACTGTGGCTCCAGTGTTCATTTCTCAGCCATTCTCTGCAATACTTACACAGGAGACTGACTCTGTGATCCTGTATATAAAATGGGGAAGCCTTCACCTAAGTGATCCTCCCTTAAAAATTCACAGTGTTTTCTTAAAAGGCCTAAAAATCTCTTTAAGAATGTTTGCTTCAGCATTTCCACATACATTTGTCCCACAAACTATTTTTTAAATGAAACATCTGTTAATATTTTATAGAACTAATGTTACCTAAAATGCAATTTGGGAACCAATCTCTATAACCTCTATTGAATTTTCAGCTACATTGCCATTTTATGTACTTTAATATAAAAACAGAAGTTCTGGGATTCTGCGAGAAAAATATGTCTCATTAATATTTATATTATATTCACATATTTCCCAGCCATTATTGTCAAGTTTTACTTCAACACTTAACCCATTGGTTAGAAATATTTTTTGAGTAGTAGTAAAAGTCATTTTGGGAATAGCAATCCTCAGAACATTCTATGTGTATTCAGTGACACAGACTTGAGATCCAATTGGAAATGACTGGGTATTTGAGATAAATTCTAGTTTGTATTTAATTCCTAAGATAAATATTTGATGCTAAGGCACATTGAATGTAATATTAAATATTTAGATGAAGTATTGTGCATAAAATTCTCTGATTTAATGCAGAAGAATGGCATCTAAATTCAGTATTGTGTTTTAATGATCAATTGAGTCATGATTAATTACATATTTTTTATTTTTTTCTGGTGGTGTCTATATAACCAGCAAATAGGCTTTTGGGTAAACTATTCACTTGTGATTTCATTTCTGTGGTTTCAGACATATTGTACTCTCACTATGCAAAACCCACTCCTTTCTCTGTAGAGTCATTTTAAGAGTATCTCTAGCTTTTTTCAGTGAAAGTTCAGTGAGGGAAATTTAGATTCAGTTTTGATGTGTGTAGAAAGTTCATTAAAATACTGTTACAATGTGCAAGTCACTCAACAATTCAAATGCTTGGCATCTACATGAAAGGAAAACATTTTAAAATATCATTATAAATTGATTTTATAATTTAATTATCCAGCAAAGAAAAGTCACATAATTTGTATATTTTTAATTCTCTCTTGCTTTGGCTTCCATGAGATTGCACTTCTCCATTCCTCCTTTGGTGCTCTGGTTGTTTCTTACCCGATTTTTTTTTTTTCGCTCCTCTCACTTTTCCTTTCAATTACCAAAACGGTGTTCTCCAATGTAAGGCCACACTTCTCATCTCTTCATTTAGCCCGTTTGTTTTTATTTGTATTTATTTATGTTTATTATTTATATCGTCGCTACCTATAATAATGGCAGGAAGTTTGGAGCAGGAGAATTTCCCAGAAGGTTTTGAAAGATTAAAGGAGGAAGGAAATTCATGTGAAACATTTAAGGCAAGGCTGACACACATACTTACTTTGTGAGTGCTCTGTGCCTTAAAAAGAGCAGCCATAAAAACGATGAGCTCATGTCCTTTGTAGGGACGTGGATGAACCTGGAAACCATCATTCTCAGCATACTGACACAAGTACAGAAAATCAAACACATGTTCTCACTCATAGGTGGGTGTTGAACAATAAGAACACATGGACACAGGGAGGGGACCATCACACACGGGGGTCTGGAGGGGATTAGGGGAGGAACAGCAGGGCGGTGGGGAGTTGGGGAGGGATAACACAGGGAGAAATGCCGGGTATAGGTGATGGGGAGGAAGGCAGCAAACCACATTGCCATGTATGTACCTATGCAACAATCTTGCATGTTCTTCACGTATACCCAAAAACCTAAAATGCAATAATATATATATGTAAAATAAATTAATTAATATCTTTAAAAAAAAGAGTAGCTCGTATAGGTGTTGTTTCGCTTTTGTTTGTTTCTGTGGTTGATTTTATTACTAGATGCTCAGGTATCTATGTCATCTGATTTTAATAACAATGACTATTTTTTGCTAGAGCTACAATATCTGGGTATCTTCTATATTTTCAGTTTATACAAATTCTATTAATTACATAATGATTAATATTATTATAGTTAATTATGTAAACTAACTTTAGAACAAAGCTATGAAGTAAGTGTTGTCTTTCACTGAGACTTTAAGTAACATTCCCAAGGTCACATTGGTAGCAGAGTTGAGTTAATTCATTATCTGTTTCTTCCAGCTGCGTAGCCTTGCTTTGTAGGAAATGAAAATATTTTACTGAACAAATTACCAAATTAATGTCTCTTGTCAGGAACTTTCACTCACAAGGTGGTCGTCAATTCTCAATTTCCTGTTAAACATTTCTATAGCCTTCTTCTCAGCTGCTTAAAGTGAATATACTCATTATAGTGGCCATCTTACACGACATTCATTTTCCCTCTCTTGTGGTCTCTAATTATGTTAGTATTCTATCATACTCTTACTCATCACCGACCCTAAAACTTGAAATACTAATAGCATTATATTAATCATTACCTTTTGATGCTTATTGTCTGTGTGCCACAACTTAGGCTATATACATCATACATATGATCTCATTCTATCGCACAATACTGTCATGATTTAAGTTTTAATATTGTTCCTATTTTAAAATGCAGTAATTTAGTCTTTCTTGCAAGTACTCATATTTTTAATGTTTTCTTAAATATACTTGTGATGGCACTTCATCACAACTACCGGGGCATATAACCATCATTATAATTAACATCTGAAATTGTTCCTGTCTTAATGAGACTATTTAACTTGTCTAGGCTCACCAATTTGTAAGCAATGAAATTTTGATTCAAACCATGATATCCTGACTCCGGAGCCTGTTACTCAGTGACCAAAATATTCTGTGGTATAAGTACATTTACATTGTTGTGTGACTGTCATCACCAATCATCTTCCGAACTTTTTCATCTTACTCAACTGAAACTCTATACCTATAAAATGTTAATTTCTCATTTTCTTCTCCCCACCTATCCTAGCTGCAACCACTGCACTTTGTCTTCATGAATGTAAACTATTCTTGGAAGCTTATATAATTGTAATCATACAGTATTTACTCTTTTGTGACTTGATATTTCACTTAGAATAATGTCATCAAAACTCCTCCATGCTGTAGCGTATGTCAGAATTTTCTTCTATCTAAGGCTGAATAATATGCCATTGTATGCATATACTACATTTTGTTTATCCATTGACCCGCTTCCACTGATTGCTTTTATCTCCTGGCTGTTGTGAATAATGCTACTATAAATGTGGGTGTACAACTATCTCTTTGAAACCCTGCTATCAATTTTTTTTTGAAAACTGTATGACCAGAAGAGAAACTGCTGGAACAAATGATAATTCTATTTTTAATTTTTTGAGAAACTGCTATACTGTTTTCCATAGCAGTTTCATCATTTTATATTTCCATAGCAGTGTACAATGATTCTAAGGATTCCAATTTCTTCACATTCTAGACAACACTTACTATTTCTTCCCCCTTTAAAAATAGTGGTCATTCTAATAGAATTCTAATGAGTGTGAGGTTATATAACAATGTGGGTTTGATTTGCATTTCTCTGATGATTAATTTGTTGAACATCTTTTTATATGCTTGCTGGCCATTTTATGTCTTTTCTAGGGAAATGTGTATTCAAGTCTTTTCTCATTTTTGAAACCAAGTTGTTTAATTTTGTTGTTGTTGTTGAGATGTAAGACTTGCATATGTATTTCAGATATTAACCCCTCATCAGAGAAATTATTTGCAAATATTTTCTCCTATTCGGCACATTGTGTTTTCACTCTACTGAGTGTGTTCTTTGATGAACACAAGTTTTCTATTTTGATGAGGTTCATTTTATCTGTTTTAATTTTTTTGCCTGTTTTTGGTTTCATATTCAAGAAATAATTGTCAAGTCCAATTTCATGCAGGTTTTCTCCTATGTTTTCTTCTGAGAGTTTTACAGTTTTAGTTGTTATAGGTAAAGTCAACTTTTTTTAAATTAATCCATGAATGGACATGGGTTATTTTCATGTTTTGACAATTGTGAATAATGCTATGAGAATAAGTGTACACATATCTGTACAGGAAGTCTGTATAGGTCCTGCTTTCATGTTTTTTTTGGGGGGTGGTATATGCCTAGAAGTGGAGTCACTGCATCTTATGGTAATTCTATGTTTGATGTTTTTAGAAATCCTTATGTAATTATTTTTACTTTTGCAATCATACATTGGCTATCTATTAATCAATCATCTATGTATCTTATTAATTTCTGCCTACAATATTTTAATTTTCTCACAATCTTTCTCTGAAAACTATTTTAGTTTTTTTTCTACATTGCCCCCAAAATATTTTCTTTTTTACATTTGTTGAAAATTGCCTTAATCTGGTCTCAGTATATTATATTTCAGTCAGTTATTTCTCTTCCTTTTCTTCTACTCAGTGACTACCATATCACAAATGTTTTTTGTGCTCTTTGCCTTTTGATTTTTCTAATTTCTCTCTGTTCTTTAGCTTCCAGAATTAACTACCTGTCATTCCCAACATAGTTTAATCAAAATGGTTCAAGACTTCAAGCACTAAAAATATTGGATTTTCAACCACCATGTCTTCTTACCCAACCTGTCCACTGACTGGGAAATTTGACCCCAGAGCAATACAAGTATCTATTTCCTTGATTGCAACCAAATGATCAGACATTCTTGTAGTTCAGCATCTGTAAACTTTGGCTCATGGGCCAAATCCAACCAATCTTTTATTTTTCTAAACAAACATTTTTGAAGCATAACCATGTTCATTTGTTCATTTATATATTGTCTATGGTTACTATCATGTTAAAATAACAGTTGGGTACTTGCTGCAGGTACCTTTGACATACCAAACCTAAAATATTTACTAACTAAAATTTACAAAAAAAATTTGCTAAACTCTACATGCACAGTATTAAAAATGCTGCAAAAAAGAACATCATAATTTCAGCCACAACTTCAATTTCAATTCTTCCCAGTAATGATTCTACATTTTCCAGGTCAACACTATCCCCCATACTTCACAATGACTATTTAAAATGTTCTCCTGGGCTGGGAACCGTGTCTCACGCCTACAATTCCAGGAGTTTGGGAGGTTGAGGTGAAATGATTGCTTAAGCCCAGGAGTTTGAGACCAGGCTGGGTGTGTGTGTATGTATTCTCATGTTTTCTTCAAATAGTCTCAGTAGATGGCCTTGACTGATCATTCAAATTAATCAATTTGATATCTTTGAATAAATGACAACCCATTTTTGTAGAGTACCTCTTATTGTAATAAAAGATATTCCTCTAGCTCACACTCCCTTTTTCATTATTTCTATACTTTACTCATTACTGTATCCATTCATTAACTTTGACTTCTGCCATTCTTCTTCCCATTAGTAACCAAACATATACATTTGTCTATTATAGTTTTAATCTATCTATCTATGAGAACTTTCATGAACCCACCTCTCTGTTGCCTGTCAAACTCTCTTTATCTTTTACTTTGAGGTTATCCACTGATTTTATCTATCTTTCTATGTATATTATTATTATTTTGTCCACAATATTTCATTTTTATTAACAATTCATTTGGTGAAAGCTATATTACTTGATTTCTTTTTTCTCTTCTATGTTGCAAAAAGCATAATATTTTTCCTCATTTTGTAGCCACTGACTATCCAGCTCTGGGCTAACTTGAATGTAGCTTTACTTATACCATTCCAAGGCATTTTTAATGTCAACAGTGACTTGCTTATTGCTATATCTGACAACCATTTTCAGTATTTTTCTTCTCATTCTCATAGTATTTGCCCTTCATTTTCTTTTACAAACACTTAGCCCATAAATTTTGATTTAACATGCATTCTATTTTTCCTCCAATCCCTCTTCATCCTTCTTAGAGTGCTTGAGAAACTATATGACCAACAATGGTATATTGATGGGAGAAATGGACATACTCCAACATACTCTGCAGAAAGATTATACATAACTTAAAGGGAAGGGTGTTTTATCTAGGTGCTGTCACAACTTTCTAACTCAAAAAACTCTCTCAACTTCTCTTTGGCTTGCTTTTTCATTTATAAAATATTAATAATTTCACCTATCTCATAGTTTTTTTAAAGACCAAGTGAGTTAATGTGCATAAAGTGCTGTAGTATTGCTGTGCATGTAGAAAAGTAGCTCTTCCTTACCCATGGGGCATATGTTCCAAGACCCCCAGAGGATGCCAGAAAAGCTATATGTATTGTTTTCTTCCTATATGAACATACCTATGACAAAGTTTAATTTATGGTAAGGTATGGTAAGAGATTAATAACAGTAACTAAAATAAAATAGAATTATAACAATATACTATAATAAAAAGTTGTGTGTATATAGTCTGTCTCTCTCTCTCTCTCTGTCGCTCAGAATATCTTATTGAATGTAACATTTTTGGACAAGGGATTACCAGGCTAACTGAAACCATGGAAAGTGAAATCATAGCTAAGAGGGGACTACTGAATAACTGTATACTGTAAATGGTAGGAATGGTCTTCAAAGTCTCCCCCTCTGAGCACCTGCAGGTCAATAGATCTTAAAGTTCCCATATTGTATGGTGATAATTCTTTCATCAATAGTTTTATTTAGGTGACATATATTACCTTTAATGGTATTGTGAAAATGCTTGTCCTGATGCCCTAAACACAACAAAGCCAAGTTCAAATCCATTGTCTGCCAATACAAGTTTGTCTCATTATTCTGTCATTCTCCCAATTGTCTGAGGAAAGAATCTGGATGTCATTCTTGTCTTGTTTCTCTATATCAAATGAGTTACCAAAGTCTGCAACATTTACATGGTACATATTTATAAGATGCATCTCTTTTGATCCATTACCATAGCCTTTCTTCTATTTTGACAAATGTTTCTCTTATCTGAAATACTTAGAGGTTTTCTAACTGTATCTTATTTTATAATCCTACTTTCTTGGAATAATTTTGTCAGCAAATAATTCTAATCAGAACGCATTTTTTCTTTAGAATATCTTGAAGTATTACTATTTATTTCTTATTTAATATTTCTTGGAAAGTTTTCTTAGAACTGAGGAACTCATGCAAAAATTGTATTGGGAATACCCTTGGTATAAAGAAAGTAGCTATTGACATTGGAAGAACTTGAACTGTGATTCAAAGACTTCTGGTGAACCAATGGTGAGCTCCTGAAATGGGTGGTCCTACAGAATTGTCCAGTTTTGAGCACAGGGCATAGGACTTTATTTTCCTTGCTGTATTCGCTAGTCATTAAATGGAGGTTGCCTCAAAAGGGCATGTTTTCTAGGATGTCCCATCTGTCTTTGGCAACAGATAATTCTTAAAGAGGTAGTTAATGAAAAATATCAGTAACAGCATTCCCAGGAGCTGAGAAATTGGTTCTTCAGATCTTAAGGATCTATTGGCCAACGATATCATCCACAACAATTGCAATTTAGATACTGTTCAAAATACTTTAAAGATATTAAGAGTTCCCTCATAGTTGCATACGTTTTCTTCCCTAGGCTCATCTCCAGGTAAACTGAATACACAATTAATCTTTTTATCTCAAGAAGCTAAATTCAGTTTTTAAAATTTTCATTAAGCACATCTCCTCAAAACACTCCTCATTAAATTTCTATTAATTTTTATTTAAAAGGTGATATCAATTCATCCATATGTTAATAATTATACCATAAATATGAAAAGTATGATAATTTATTTTAACTTTGAAAAAACAATGGTTTTTTAGAACATATTTGATCATACAGAAAATTGTTTAACATTTTTTTTTTTTTGAGACGAGGTGTCACTCTGTCAACCAGGCTGGAGTTCAGTGGCACAATCTTGGCTCACTGCAACTTCCACCTCCCAGGTTCAGGCAATTTTCCTGCCTCAACCTCCTGAGTAGCTGGGATTACAGGCATGTGCCACCACACCCAGCTAATTTTTGTATTTTTTTCAATAGAGACAGGGTTTCACCATGTTGATCAGGCTGGTCTCGAACTCCTGACCTTGTGATCCACCTGCCTCAGCCTCCCAAAGTTCTGGGATTACAGGCATGAGCCACTGCGCCTGGCTGTTTAACATACATTTTGCATAAATTTTTTTTCAAGGAACATCAATGTTTCATTGGAGTTTGGCATTAAAATGGAATTGAAATAACTCAATATTAGGAATAATAAGATATGAAAATAATTCAGAACACATCTGTGGTAGGCAGAAACTGTCCCACATCCCAAAGATGTTCTTATCACAGTTCTTGGCATCTGTTATTATGTTATATTACATGGCAAAGAGACATTAAAGATAGAGTATGGGTAGGGACCTTAAAAGAGAGAGATTACTCTGAGAGATCAGATTAATCTCTGAGTGAGATTAATCTAATCACATGCTTTCTTAAAAACAAAGAGCTTCTCTTGTTAAAACCAGAGAGATGTGACAGAAGGGAAAGTCACAAATATTTGGAGGATGAGAACTATTTGATATGCAGATGCTGGTTCTGAGATGTGCCACATACAAGAACCACAGAGGAGCTAAGGGTCGTCCTCAGAACCACAGAGGAGCTAAGCATAGTCCCCAGCTAATAGCAAGAAAAAGAGACTTCAGAGCAAAACAAAAAGCCCTCAGTCCTACATTCTCAAAGACTGAATTTCGCTAACAACTTGAATGAGCTTAGGAGAAGATTGAACCCTAAAGTCCCTAGAAAAATGAAAGTGCATCTTTATTTCAACTTTGTGAAGCTCAAGGGAGAGGATCTGGCTGTGACACAGTGCACCAGGCTTCTGACTTGAAAAACTGTCAGATAATACAATTGAGTTGTTTTAGACCAAGTTAGCAATAATTTGTAGGGCAGCAATTGGAAAATAATGAACATCTTATTATTACAATTTTACATAAATTTTTGGTCACTCTCTTTACGTATGGAAAAACGTCTGTTCACACAAAATTCCTTAATGCAGTAAAAGTGATATTCATCACTATGAATATTTTTAATATTTCAAAATGGAAACCTTTGAAATTTGACAATTATGTTGAGTCAGAACAGAATATATTATTTTCAAAGTTTTATAGATTTATAGATATTAAAGGCAATATAGCTAGTATATTATTTGTCTACAAGAACTTGTAAATTCTTAAATGCCAATTTTTAAATATGGAATCTTTTAGATATAGTTGTAGTATGAGCCTGCACCTTATTATGGTAGAGGACGGATTTTACTCAATCAATAAATCACAAAGCCAGTAAATAGACACTGAGTTAGTACCATGCATAAAAACAGAATAAACATTTAAGTATTGACCTAATGCAGAAATCATGTAATGCTTTTCTTTTTGTAAGACAGCAGCAAATTAATTCACTTTTAAAACTTTAAACCAAGAATACTAAATTCCAGAATCTCCAAAAACACAATATGTGTGTGTTTGTATCTTAATTATTTCTGTATTTTCTTATCATAATAGAGAAAATTACTTTTCAAAGACAGTGGATGATTGTGTCAGGAATTATTTTCAAGTGATTGCCATGAAATATATCCAGCTCAACTATCTTCAAGTGCAAAGTTTCAGGAAGCATTTTTTATTCTATAAAATGGTGGATGCTATCATTGATACAACAGAATAATTTTTTCAGTCTTGTTATCCACAAATAAATGGAGCTCCTCTGTTCAATAGCAGCATAATTATTATGTGTCTTCTATTTTTAGCAGCAGTGACACATAAATTGAAGACATTTCGAGGTATAACACCTGCCTACCATTAAATTTTATTCAAAATGCAGCAGAGCATTCGAGGTACTAACCTAATAACAGATACAATTAATGCTATGGGATGGGAAGGATGGAATATACAGACTTAGGAAGGCTGCTCCTATAAACTAGATGAATGTATATGCGAGTAGAGCAGAGCTCTACGTCACTTTCCCTGAGTGTATTGCCCATCTCATAATTTGCCAGTGTCCTCTGGATTGAATAATTATAAGGGTAATCACTGTGTTAGATTCAGACAAATATACATGCACCCCCATACATATTACCTTTACATTGACTGGTTACACAAATGCTTAGAGCAGTTATAATCAAAGTCCCAGAACTAACTTTTATGGGATATAGTTAATTTTCTTTCATTTCATGACCAATGACTGCACCTATTTTAAACATAACTGAAGCAATGTAA
This sequence comes from Leontopithecus rosalia, assembly GCA_028533165.1. Lineage (NCBI taxonomy): Eukaryota > Metazoa > Chordata > Mammalia > Primates > Cebidae > Leontopithecus > Leontopithecus rosalia. The sequence goes on along the minus strand of CM052650.1, from coordinate 147,083,991 downwards.
GTATGATGTGGTTTCATCTCAGGTACATGTAAAGGAAAATTCAAATAATCCATTATTTTTTAATGAAGAAAATACTAAAAGAGATAAAAATAGGCTTCTTTTTATTAAAAGAAGAGCACAAGACTATTTTTTAAAAGAATACAGAGATGTGAGACTTTTCAAAGACTGAATAATTCTACCTAGTGTTGTGGCTTGAGTATCATCATAAAGTTAGATTCTAGTCTTAAACACTGTGCAGACAAGGAGAAAGACATAACAATTCCATATCCTGTTGTTTATTTGCTAAGAGAAAGGAAGCATAGTAGTAATAGAGACACAACAGGATTCTCTTTTTAATCTGTTTTTCATACATTTCAATCACAACTCATCATGTGTTCCAGAAACTTGATAGAATGCCTGCTAGGTAGAAACCATTTTCTCAAAAACTTTTATATTATTATTATACATATTAGCTAGGTAAAATGCTTATAAATATTTATATATAATACGGAAATGAAATAAAATATTCAATTACAGTTTTACAAGAATGTCTCAGTCATATTGAAAATTCTAATTACAGTATTACAGTATTATTTTTAGGGCTACATAAGAGATAAGAGATTTTAAATGTAGGACCTAGAATGTCTGAAAAAGTGAGTTTAACTTTCCCATTAGGAACACAGAGTGATAAAATAGAAGGTTCTCTTGAATTGCAAAGGGGATTCTTTCTCAATTTCTCTAAGGAGGTTTTTCTTAAAGAAAATTCCAGACCACAGGAAAACATTGAACTGAGAATGGCATTGCCAGGCCCCATTGGTTCTTCTACAGAATAAATATGCACTGAATAAATAAATAAGCCTAAATAGAACCCCTGCTGTTTGCTAATTACTTTAGATACTAGCCACAAAAAGATTAAAGAGAAGAAATATAGTTCATATAGGAAAATAGAGTTCACAAAGGAAATATGCGGTTTTGTTAGTCTTGTCCTCCAAGAACCACTTCCCCCCAAGAATAAATGAATGAGCAAAAAAAAAATGCAAACATTAAGATGTTTACTAAAGTATTTTTTAATATTGAGACTGCAAACTGCTGTTTTATTTTTTTTTTATCTTCATAATATGACAGGTATATCACTTCTCACCACCCAATACCAACCACTGTAGCTGCTTAGTGAAATATATTCGCTATCATGTATCATTATTTCCTAATGGTTGCTAGTACTTCCAAACTCCCATAGAAAGAAACTGAAATTAATGTATCCATATAGACTACGATAAACTTGTCAACCACTTAATGTATGACCAAAATATGTTTCTCAATATTCATCAAAGTTATTATAAGAGATTACATGGGTTCTTGTAAGAATTAATAAAAATATTTTTTTATGTTAAAGTTATTTATACTTCCTGAAGAACAATCTATTGTAACTACTTACACAGTTTTGAGTTAACATTTTTTAAGGTAACAAATTTTCATGGCGTTTTCTGAATTAAAACAACACCGAACCTTAATAGAAATGAAATTCCTACATTTCCAATTACTGCTTCAGTCACTTAGCACAGGTAATTTCTGAAAATAGCAACCTAACAAAATCTAAATCAAAAGTTAGCTTTACTTAAGAGGTAAAGAAATCAGGGCAATTCTGTCTCAATTGAGAACAAAAGGAGGTCTTTGTATATTCATTTCCATCTGCCAGCTTGAGGAAGATTTTCTCTTTTTAAAGATTCTTTAACAATTTAAATTTAGACTATATGAAAACTCTGAAATGTCCTTTGACATAAATATTGAAAGGTGAAAATTGGCCAGGCCATGTGGGAAAAGCTGCTGACAGTGGCAGTTGCTCTAGTTCTTATATTCTAAAGGAGGAATTAATTGTCATATCAAGATTTTTCTCTCGGTCTTTTCTAGACATGCTTCTCTTCAGGTTGAACTGGTTTTGTGTGACTATATTTATCCCATTATTTGAAATTAATCATTAGAGGCAAGATTTGTAATTTAGGTTCTTTCTAACCACCTACTGAAGAATAAGACATTACCTGTTTGCAGATCTTTAGAGATTACATGTGGAAATTAAACTTAGATCCAAACAGGATGAAGATGGGAAAGGAATCTTACCACAGTTTGAAAAGAAAATGTATAATTCATGCCTTAAGAAAGGACAACCCTATTTGAATAATCAGGTAGCTAAGTGTAATCTTAGCATCTTTGGCATTCTGTACTTCCTCTGTATGATATGGTAATCTAAATTTGAACAGATGCCCTGCATGTTATGTCAATGTTTGAATTGCTATTATGGCTACGAATCAATATTTCTTTGTAAACATCCTTATTTCAAGTGTCTTGAATCACAACCCTGTGGTTAAATACACAGACTCCAGTTTAACTGCCTGATTTCATAACCTAGCTCCAGCATTCACGAACCGTATCTTTGGTTACTTACTCAACACCCTATTGTCATAGTTTTACCTTTTTGTGAAAGAAAAGGTAAGCATTGTCTCATAAAATGGTAGTGAGGAATAAATGTATTAATGCTCTGCTTGAACATAAATTTTAATTGGCTGTTGTCATTTTCAGGTATACATTATATCTTGCTTTCTTATTTCTTTTTTGAAGTCTAGCAAGTCATGTAATATACTAAAATGTAGTCTAGGTGAATAGGATGTCAAGTGGAAAATGGGGATTAAAAGTAAAGTAATTTGAGTCAAAAATCTCTTTGCTTCTACCATCAAAACAACTCAAGCAAAAATCTTTATTGTTTTTTTCACGTATATTCCCTTTGCAAACATCAGAACATCATAAAAGGATATCTTCAAACTGAATCCATATCACAAATATTAAACTAAAAACAGTTTTAAGTAAAATATTAACATTTTATTTGATCTCTCACAAATCACTCATCACTAGGTGATGTCTTCTGTTTACATTAAAAGGAGACTCTAACACTTGGGAGCACAGAGGGGCAAACTAGCTATGTGCCATAAACTGCAGTGAGCTCTTAACATATAATTTAATCATTTCAAAAATGCATGAACCAGATTTTGATATCACTGTATTAAAACACCAAGTCATGGAAAGATCAAATGACTCCTCCTCACTTCACAACCAGTATGTATTACAGTCAATTTCTAAATCTAGGCACCTTTTGTTTTGGTAACTCTGAGCAATCATTTAATAATATATAGTCTTAATAGCAAACCTTATCTAGGGTTTATCTTTTGATCTTTCAGTAGGGTTTTAATATAACAACTTCGTACCCCCTCATAATTTCCCTTGGGTTTCAAGTGTGTCTAATCACACCTCACCTTCCACTTTTCTTTCCATTTCACACCAGTTTAGAAATTCTAATGTTTTAGTTTATTTTTTCTTTATTAAATCAGATTATTAAAACAAAACTCTTTTGCATTTGGTTCATCTTTAAGATACTTAAATTGCGTTTTTTAGATTTCCAAATGAGTCCTATCACCAGATTATACTGTCAGAAATAAAAACCAGTGGCTGTCAAATTTGAGTGTTAACCTGAAGAGCTTGTTAAATCAGTTTGTTGGACCAAATACCAGGAGTTTGTGAATGATTAAGTCTTGATTGGGGCTGAGAATTTGCATTTTAACTATAATGTGAAACACAGATGTAGACCAATATTGTAGATTTGAAGATACTCTCAATTGCTGTTTTCCCGTGAATACTAAATACTTTTTTTAAAGGTATTATAATAGTCATTTTTCTTTTGTATTTTTTAACCCTTGAAAAAATCCTACACTAACAAAAATCTATAGAGGTTGATAAACCTTCCATGCTAAGTCTAGTGTTTGTTCTTTCTACATTGTTTAGTTACATTTCTATATTTCACAGACAAGAAAGTGTGTTGTTGTGGAACAGGACGCTGCAATAGAATTTGTAAGTTACAATGATTAATACTGTTCACTATCCTTTGGCAAACTGGAAAGTAGCATAGACTTCTTAGCCAAATTACCTAAATTCAAACTCTAGCTCTACCATTTCATAAATCTATCAACCTATGATTAAATTATGCCATGATTTCTTCATCTGAACTATGGAAATAATAATAGAAATATTACAGGCCGGGCGCGGTGGCTCAAGCCTGTAATCCCAGAACTTTGGGAGGCTGAGGCGGGTGGATCACGAGGTCAACAGATCGAGACCATCCTGGTCAACATGGTGAAACCCCGTCTCTACTAAAAATACAAAAAATTAGCTGGGCACGGTGGTGCGTGCCTGTAATCTCAGCTACTCAGGAGGCTGAGGCAGGAGAATTGCCTGAACCCAGGAGGCGGAGGTTGCGGTGAGCCGAGGTCGCGCCATTGCACTCCAGCCTGGGTAACAAGAGCGAAACTCCGTCTCAAAAAAAAAAAAAAAAAAGAAATATTACATTAAGTAGTTTTTGTATATATAGTTTAATATATGTAAGACACTTAGAGAAATAACTCAAGCACAGTGAGGGATAAATGAGGTCTAAACGTTTAGTTTGATGATGAGCTTTGTGCTTTTCGCAATGTAGATGTTTTGCTTGGCGGGTATACTAACTGGTAAGATGTGATGGACATAACATTTAGGAGATAAAATGAAATTCAGATTTTGCCTAAAGATATTTTGCATTTCTTTTATACATTTTAATTCAGTTGTAATATTCCAGATAGCTCTATAATTGAAATATTTATAATAGAATAAACCTTCAAAAATATCATATTAATGAAGCATCAAATAGACTGCTATTCATGAGAAAATGATGTTTTATTTTTAATAGAAATATATTTGAATCCTTTAATAAACAGAGGACTTGTAAAACAGCCTATAGAATCTACCTTTGTTGGTAAATCCATTTTTAATAGTGGTTCGTGTATATTATAATTGAAATATAATCATCAGAATGAATCAATTGTTTAACCGCACACATATTTCAATTTCTAATTTTGGAGAATACTTGTCATTTTTCTGCAAGAATGAGTAAGAGTACAGTGTAGTAAAGAGTAATGTTTTAAGTGATTATAACAAAATTAATATAAACAAACAAAATTAAATCCTGTACCAAATTTCATTATGTGGTTTTCAGAATGTTACAGTACCTAATTTATAATAATTGTATTATGTGTATGGACATTTAACCCACTTGAGAGAAATATGCTTACTGTGAATCTTCAATAAGCTTTTTGTACCATTACCCAGCTGAATAGATAGCAGAACATCTTTGCTCAAACAGCCAGTAAACAAAGTCAACACTCAGCAATCTCAAGCATCTAAAACAAATATAATATAAATAATAGAGTTAGGCCGTATTGCATCCTGTGTTTATGTTCAGACTTAATATAGAAACGGATATTGATCCATAAGGTTTAAAGCAGAAAGGAAATATTGTTCTAAATATTCTTCTAAAGATGAATTAACAATAATATAGAAATTAGATTGAAGTTAGAAGGATGGAAAACAAAAGGAGTTAACACTTTCCCAATTGAAAAAGTAATGCTAAAATCAAATGAGGTATGAAAGTGTCCTGAGTTTACTTACATAGTAGCAGTATGGATGGAGAAGAAATATAACAGATACTAAGAAAGCAAGGTAGAAAACCACCAACTGAAATTAAGTATTACCTTCCTTGCCTTACGACTTTGAAAAATGAGAGTAAAATAATAATTTTGTAAAATACTTGGCTACTAATGAATAGAATTTTAAGTAAATTTCTTTTAGCCACAAAAAATATGTATTTCTATAATATGTATAATAAAATATGCAATGTATACATTAAAGTAAGCAAAAAAAAGCACATGAATTTCAGACTGGTTAATAGAAAAATGATGAATTTTTAAAATAAATGAAAAATGAATTAACTCTATTTGGAAAGAGAACATAAAAAAATGGCAAACACAAAGTGCACAAGTAAAAATAATTCCAAAGATATAAATAATCAAAATGAACATAAATTGACTAATTTCATGAATTAAAAGACAGAGAAGCTCAAATGTTAAAAATCTGTTTATGTAGGATCAAGATACCATGCTTTACATCAGAGCAATATATTCATCATGTTTTCTCACCTTACACAATATTCCCCATATTATTCATGTCTTCTTTCACATTTAGAACTCAAACTATAATCAACCACTGAGAAGATTTCATAAGGAGTCTTGAGATTCCTTCCATTCCTTCCATTCTTCAGTAAAATTATCTTTCTCTTTACGAACTAGAATTTGCGCTGACCACAGAGTTCAGGTGAGGGAAGATTTTGGCTAAGTTAAAAAGGGACTTAGAAAATATATGCTTTATCATTTGGTGGATGTAGGGTTCTATAACATATTCAACTTATAATTAATTCAAAATTGAATGAGTAATTTAACAAAACATTGTTGAGTTTGGTGTTAAAATAAGGTCAAGGGATATACATTTTAAACTATATCTTCAAGAAAATGACCTAGGAGACAAAATTGATTTTCTAATGAAAGAAAATCTGAAATTGTACTTTTTCCTACATATATGCAGTTTTCAAAGAGTGTTTACATTACAAAGATTTCTAAAAGTTTTAGGAAACCAAAGAAGACCCCCAAAATCCAAAGCAATGATGAGAAAGAAAAAGCTGGAGGCATCACACTTTCTAACTTCAAACTGTAGTATAAAGCGTTAGTAATCAAAACAGTATGGTACTGGCATAGAAACAGATACATAGACCAATTGAACAGAATAGAGAGCTCAGAAATACATTCAAACATATATGGTCAAATTATTTTTGGCAAAAGCACCAACATGACACAAAAGGCAAAGAATAGTCTCTTCAACAAATAGTGCCAGATAAACTGAATTTCCTCATGCAAAAGAATGAAATTAGGCCCTAATATCATATGCAAAAATAAACCCATATCTGGGTGGGATGATGAATTGTTTATTTGCTTGGTTATAGTATCAATTTCACTATCTACATGTATATCAAAAAATCATGATGCATACATTAAATATATACAATCATTTTTTAAAGGAATAAAGGAAACTGTCCACCGACAGGAAATAAAATCTTACTTTAACTCATTTCTTTTCTAGCTCAAGAAAATAACAGCGTTTTTTCAGCACTTCCTCTCATGAAGTGCCCAGCCTGTTAGTGTCTGTCTGTTTCATTGGTATTCTTTCTGGTCTTCAAATTACTTAGCCCTTTCAAATACAGATAATTTAGTACCATTTTAAATGAAGGTAGACAATTTAGGGGCGATATAACAAGGGTTGTCAGATGAAATACAGTGTAATTTTGTAAAACTTTATACTAAAAAATTATTCATTGTTTCTCTGAAATTTTAAAATGTCCACCATTTTTATTTTCTAAATCCGACACCTTAGTAATAATTGAAATGCTTATTTTTTGCACTCTATTAGTCATGTGTATTTGTCTCTTTTAAAAATAGATATCAAGATATTCAATAAATATTTAATGAGAAAATAGGTGCCTAACATTCAGATAAGCACTAAAAATACAAATATATTTTGTGTGTGTGTGTATATATATATACATGTAAATAAACATATATGCATGGTTATATAGATAGATGATTGATGGGTAGATATAGATATAGCTATAGTTTCTTCAATAAGTAGTTATGATGTTTATGTCAGTATGATAATATAAATAGATGATATATATGATGAGAGATTAGAGAAAAGTACAATGGTTTGTCTTGGTATTTAATTTGTGACTTTTTATTAAAACTTGAGTACAAAATCCAATTAAAGAAGCTGCAGATAATATGTAAATGAATCATAAATGATTCTTACCATTAACATGTTGTGGTTTAAAAGAAGGGAAACACACATTCTAAAAATTAAAAGGTGAAGACATAGAGAGAGAGAAAATGTGATTTAGGAAAAGAAGTTTAAAAGGAGAAACAAACCATTGCCCTCTGAGTCCCAATGAGGGGGGACACTGACTAGTTTGTCCCTATATGTATACAAGGCCTTAAAAGTGAATGAGACCTGGGAGGCAATTCATTGATAAAAGCATATTTTTCTGCAGCTCCTCTAATTTAACTCAGATTTACAATTACTTTATATGCACAAATAATAAGAAGTCCTAAATGCTCAAGACATGTTTTGCTACATATCTACTAGGTCAATGTGAGTGAGGAAGCAACTAGGAAATCATGGTCTAGATTTAACACCTGAACTAATATCAAGTCTCAGCTTTTCCTCTTATAGGGAAATGACCTGAATCAACTTCTTTAAAATCTGAAACAGTGGGTCTCCATCTTTGCTGTACATATAAATCATCTAGAGTGATTTGAAAAAATGCTGATGACCGGGCTCCACCACAGATCAATTAAATCAGCATTGCTGGAAATGCAGCCGAGGCATCGCTTGTTTTAAAGCTCCTCAGGTGACGATAATGTGAAATACACGCTAAGTATGACTGCTTCTGAGAGACCTGTTTTCTCATTCAGTATGCCTTTAAAGCAACTTCAAGCTGTGCCCAAACTACTCTTTGTGGTCTGAATTAACCTGTTTGTCTTACTTTCCTGACCACTCTCACTAGGTGATAGGCCTTTCTTGGGTATACCAAGTAATGTAATATCCATTTTACCTGTTATATATTAAAAATGGTTTCTCAGCCAGGTGCTGTGGCTCATGCCTGTCATCTCAGCACTTTGGGAGGCCAAGGTGTGAGGGTCATCTGAGGTCAGAAGTTCAAGACCAGCCTGGCCAACATGGCAAAACCCTATCTTTACTAAAAATATGAAAATTAGCTGGATACAGTGACATGCACCTGTAGTCCCAGCTACTCAGGAAGCTGAGGCAGGAGAATCACTTGAACCCTGGAGGTGGAGGTGCAGTGAGCCAAAATGGCACCACTGCACTCTAGCCTGGGCAACAGAGTGAGACTCCATCTCAAAAAACAAATGGTTTCCCCCAAAGCAACCTTATTTGACAAAATGTTATTTCAATAAAAGAAAAAATTCAAACCACTCTTTCATTACATTTTAAAAAAATGAGTGATTTTCCCAGGATATCAGTGTTACATCAGCCTTCCTTTGTTCTGACACTAATATATCCTGAATTTATGTAAAATATTAATGTCTTACACTGTATTTGAAATGCATTTATATGAACAAAGTTAAAGTGTCACAGAATCATTAGGATGTCACTTCACCAGCTGGAAACCTCTGTGGCCGTGTTTTGCTCAGACCTGCTAGGTTTGTTCTGCCCACTCGGCCCAGCATGGTACCAGGTTGGACCCCATACCTGCCAAGGGTTAGCCAGGCATGGAGTGGTGATGTGTGTGTGGGTGAATGGGCACAGGGTCTGGCAACTTGGCACAGCCAGGCATATTGGCTGCTGCAGCAAAGCAGGCAGCTCCAGGCACTGGTCCAGGTACTGACTCCATGCGAGGCTGCAGCTGGACCAGATGTACTGCACATGGCTTCCGCTGAGGGCATGTGCATCTGGACAAAGGAAATGCCATAGCACCCAGAAGCTTGGAGACACCAGGAACTGCAGAACGCAAAGAGGGTGTCACAACCTTGGTTTGGGGAGACCCTAGGTCTGGGCTCCATGAAGGGCCATAGCTATTCGCTCCTTGTTACCTGAAGCATGGAAAGCAGGGGAGGGGATGTTTCAGCCTTGTTTGTGTTATAGCTCTTTTAGTCCCTCCATTGGTGGGTCCCAAGTTCTTGTCCCTTCTGGAAGAGTAAGGTACACAGACAACCGGAGGGTAAGCAAGGCAGAGAGGAGTTTCACTGAGCAGCAGAACAGTTCTCAGGAGATGAGAACAGAGGTAGGTAGCTGCTATTCACAAGCACATCATCCGATTGAGTCTGCAGCTTCTGAGTAGAGGAGATCCACGGTAGGTAGCTCTTATATGCAGCCAGGCCTCCCTTCGTTTTCTCATGTTTGGCTGAGTCTGGGGTTTTTAATGAGCTTCAGAGGGGAGGAAGTGTGTGCTGATTGGTCCATTGGCAGCCGTGGGTAGACCAGGAAAAAGCACCATAAGTTCTCACTCTGGTCCACGAGACCAGCAGCCCAGTCCCCAGGCTTCAGGCGTGGGGTGGGGTTTCACCAGAGACCTGCCCTTTCCACCAGGAGCCTGCCTCTTGCAGCTGTCAACCTGCCATCCATGATGTCCATGCACTCACGCTATTTATGCTGAGGGGTGCTTAGAGGCCCATGCCAAGTTGCCCTCAACCTCCCAATGATCCCTAGCCCTGAACGTCCCTCCCCTAGCTTCTTCCCCTCCTTGTCAGTCGTGTCCAAAGCCGAGAGGGGGCTGAGGCAGCAGGGGACTGATGTGTCAGCACTGCCTTGAATGTGCACACACTCAGCTGGGTCATGACAGTGCCTAGGTTTGGCCTCAACTTTGCTGTAAAACCAGAGAAGGCACCAGGAGTGGGGAGAGGCCAGGCAGCAGGAGCTGACATTTCCAAGCCTGCTGGGGATGGGGGACTTCTTTGGGTCCCCAAGAGTGCAGGGATGCCTGGTCTGCAGCTGTGACTGTGTGGCTGCAGTTGAAGCTATGTCTGGCAGGGTGGGGCTTACAGCCTACTATCTTGGAAAGGGCCCTGGTTCCTGCCTGTTCCCAACACCTGCTGCATGTAGCCCTGGCCATGCGTTCCCCACTGCAGCAAATGTTTCTGGAGCTGCTGCCCCAGAGGGGCTGTTGCTGCCATCAAAAGGATCTTTTAAATCAAGATATTAATGAAAACAATGCTGTATTGGAATTCAGCATTGAATATACCTATGGCAATATGATTTTCACTCATTCTCAAAAACTGTACTTAACATTTCAGAAAATCAGATCAGACTCCTCCCACCAAAGAATAACCCAGGAATAATGTTAATGAATTTTATACTGATACCAAACTATGTGCTACCATTATATAAATCTGAAGGCAGAAGACTGCCCCACAGCCTGCTGTTGTAAATAAAATATTATTGGAACACAGCCTTGCCCATTGGTTTATGCATGGCTGATGGCTGTTTTGCCCTACCACAGCAGGTCTGAGGAGTGGTGGAGAAGATGATGTGGGCCAGGAAATCTAAAATATTTACCCCATGGTCCTTTACAAAAAAAGTTTGCCCAAACTGGCTATAGATTAATTTTGTTTTAATCTGTGATTTAAGATACGTGAAATTACTAATTATCTCAAAGTGGTCTTTACCAATATAGCTAATAAAAAACAAGTTATTTGTGAAACAATTCTATTCCTTATGTATTTGAAATGTGTGTAATTGATCTCTTTTGATCACTTTCTTTTCTCTCCGTCACCCTCCCTTCATTTTTCACTTCCTATTTTTTATCATCTATGGTACAATTTTTCTATCTGCTCAATTCTTTGGATTTCTCAAATGCTTGCCATCTTTCCCCAAATTAAGTGCTAAATTTTTCTTAGCTTCTCTGGGACCAAGTCTGGGAAAGATCATTCAAGGATGATTTGAAGGCTATTAAAATATGATAAGAATGCAGTTCATGCCTCACATATCTTGCTGTTTTGTCTCTAGATCTGGCAGACTTTCAAAAAGATGGACTCATGCTAGGGCCATGGTCATGAGCCACATATTGAGTACCAGCCCAAATATCATCAGTGTTTTAGGGTGCCGTGATCAGATAATAGCAGGAATCAGTCAGTGGGATCATGTGCTCCTCTCTTTTGAATATTAGTACAAAATGCATGCTATGAATGAGAAAAAAAGTGAAATATAAAAAGAGCACCTTTTTAAATGGGCATGATATTGACTAAACCTGAGACCATTTCCCTTTAAACTGTGTCTTTAGTTTACTTGTCCATCAATTTTTTCCTTTAATAACTGTTTTAAAGCAGGATGTTCACAATATTTTCATTACTATTGTAAATGTTGTTAGTTGATCTCTCTACATTAGTTATGCAACACTATGGTAAGGCAATATATATGGTCTATAAAATATTAGATGCATCCTCATGAAAAAGCCCCTCATTAGAATTCACAATTAAAAGCTTTCTTCCTAGTGTGAAAATGAAAATGATGAAGCAGGGTTACTAGAACTCTGTGCACTGTGCAAAGGCACCTGGTCAAGGCAGCGCATAAGTGGGGCTGCAGTTCAGGCTGCCCTGTTCTTGCCAAGCCAGGGAAACTAGGGTAGGTTTATATTCACTGTGGGGTAGCAATGCTGTCTTCTTTCCACAAAAGTTGTGCTTGCTCCCAAAGCTTTGTACCCAATATTGTGTACAGTCAGGTGAACACCTTTCTTAATTCACAGTAAGGTGCTGTAAAGTCTTAACTGCCATGTTAGAAGTGCATGGCAATTTAAAAATGTTTTGAATCTAACCAATCAAAACATTGTGTCTTCAGGAAATAACAGAAGCCAGATCCTAATTATTTTTGTTTACTCTGTACCTTGTAAAAATTCCTGCTTATTATTTCTCCATCATAACACAAAGTGACAGTGTTTTCTCCTTGAGAGGATGTTGCAATATTAAAAATAATAAGATCCTATTTAACATAAACTGGTAGCATAAGTATACTTATTTAGAAAGGTGAAAATTAATTCAGTTGCTGATCTCTACTTTTTTGAAGCTTATTTTGTGTAGCAATAAAGAATGGAAAAATCAAAACAAAAATGTACTTTACATACTTTCTATCTGGATTATCTTTTCATTTACAATACTTTGTTAAACATATTGACAATATATTCATATTGACCTTTGTGAATTTACTTCTGTACATTTACTTATATATTATATAGGTAAGAGCAGTTTGGCTATTAGGCCTTTGTTCTTTTCTTAAAAAAAAAAAGAATGAGCATTTAGTTATAAAAGAATAATTTTTAAAATAAAATGACAATCATAGAAATATAAATGAACACATGTTAAATATTAAATTAGCTCATTACTTTAAAAAAAAACCTAGGCAGATGATGTAGTCAGCTAAAAGAAGGCAAAGAGCCACAAATGTATATGGAAAAAATGATTGTGGTAATGAACTTCCAAATAGAAATCAACCTGGCTCTTTCAGAGAGTGAGGGAGAGAAAAGTTAATTGAATTTTTCCCATTCAGAATTCATTTGCACACCTATAGACAATAACTTTTTTATTTCTATCTGTTATCTAAAATTTACAGGGTAATAAAATACCTCAAAGGCAACAAAAGGCTTGAATTGAATAAGCTAGGAAACCATGCTGTAAATAATGAATTTTTTTAATTGCTAATATCTAGTCATCTCTTTGCTTACCCCAAACTTATTTACCAAACACTAGGAATCAGTATATGATCTAAACAGATTTCAAGTTACACAAAATGACAATCATAAGCTACTGTTATTTTATTTTAATTATGAATCCTAAGAAGAAAAAATGTAATTTAAGAAAATAAAATATTACTAAACTGTATGTTTTATATTAGTGTATAGATGCAAATATATAAAACATAATTATGTGAATATTAATGTATGTTATCTTAAAAGAGGTTATGTTTGTTTCCGCTGTTTATAAATAAATACAAAAATCAGTACATGAAATAAATAACAATTTGGTGTATTATGTAAAGGAAATAAATAAAATCAATACATGAAATAAATAACAATTTTGGTGTATATTTCAAGGAAAAATCTAGTTTTTCTGTTTCCTCAAAAACTTTTGAAATGCAGGCATTGTTTTGTTTTTGTTTTCATTTTTGTTACTTTTAAGACATGGCCTTGAACTCTCACCCAGGCTGGAGTGCAGTAGCACAATCATGTCTCACTGTAATCTCAAACTTCTGGGTTGAAGGAATCCTCCCACCTTAGCCTTTTGAGTAGCTAAGACTACAGATACACATCATCACACTCAGCTATTTTTTTTTTTGAGAGGTGGGGACAGGATCTCATTTTATTGCCCAGGCTGGTCTTAAATTTTTGGTCTCAAGGGATCCTCCTTCCTCTACTTCCCAAATTGCTGGTTTATAGGCGTGAACCAGAATGCCTGGCCCAGATGTTGTTTCAAAGTGTATTTATGAACTAATTCTTCAACTCACCTGTGAAACTGAATTAATAACAAAAGCTTTGTCACAGAAGACAAAGTATTGCATATTCCAACATATTATTCTTAAACAGTTGAACTCATAGAAGTAGAGAGCAGAATAGTGGAATAGTTATCAGAGGCTGGGGAGCATCAGGCTTGGAAGGGAGGGAGATAGAAAAGTTGGTTCATGGGTACAAGTAACAGGTAGAGAAATAAGTTCTGGGATTCTATTGCACAATAAGGTGACCATAGTCAGCAATAACATATAGTACACTTCAAAATAAGAAGAGAGAATTTTGAATGTTTGCATCATAAGGAAATGACATGTTTTTAAAGTGATGAATATACTAATTATATCAATCACTGGATGTATTGATTTGATTTGATCATTATACAATGTATATATGTATTGAAATACACTGTATTTCAATACATATAAATACAATGTATATATATTGAAATATATATGTATTAAAGACGCGTAATTCTTATGTGTCAATTAAAAACAAATAAAACTTTAAAAAGAGGCTCTGCAATTCATTTTCATCTGACAACATAAATGAAAAGGATAAATACTTAAGTAATTATCCTCTGCTATTTATGCACAAGGTGAAAATTAGAAATTTTACATCTCCAAGCTGAGATTAGAAATTTCACACATTTTAAGTGAATTTTTTTTCTTAAACATATTTGTAAGTTATATGCTTTTCAGTTGCAAAAAGAGTGACTTGAGAAAAGGCAAATTAATGAAAAAGCAGCTATTCATGGTAAAAATCTTGAACCTATCTTTGGTAATGTGATTTAAAGACTATTTCTGAACATGTCAATACCATATCAAAGGAATATATCTCTACATGAACTGTTGCTCCTGTTACTAACATAACCACAGATTTTGTTCTATGTATGTTCAACAAGGATACACAGACACTTAAACACACATCCTTGCATATGGTAACCATCAAAATGTCAGCTAGGTTTTACAGAAAACATTTTTTACTTCAAAGAAGAGCAACATCTCTTTTTCATCATATTTTTCCAGCTGATTTGCAGTATTTATATAATATTTTTCCTTATCAAGAAATAGACTTTAGCACCTAAAGTTGAATGACTAAATCATCTTTGTTTCTTCTTCCACCAAACTAATCCATGTTTTAGCAGCCTTTTTTTAAGTAGTCTGTGGAATATTACTCCTTATAAAGTGTGCATCGTCATAATTCTACCATGATGACCTTCACTTCACACTTTACAAATGTTCTCTTTTATTAATCTCATTTACAATCATGCCTTCAACTGTCAAGCACTCACTAATCACTCACAAGTACAATTCAAAAGCACTTCCTTTCTTCTAAACTACAGAGCTTCAAAGCTATCAAATTCTATTTTCTGTTCTCTTATCAAGGTCTCTACTGGGATATTCCACAATTACCTTAAACATCTCATTTATAAATTAATTTGTCAGTTTCATTATATTTACCTACTGAAGATGCATTGAATATCATCAATATAAACCAAATTTCTATTGATGCCATCACAGTCACTTAAAGTAGAAAATGTCAAGTATCAATTTACTCTATCTTCTACTATTCACTTCTACCTTTTCTATCTTCTGAGTATTATTAAAACATGATGCATATTCACAAGAAAGTGCACAATTAAACATATATTTTTTATCTTGCAAATGTGTGAATAAAAATGTCAAATATGTAATGTGTAATACTGAGAAATTAATGTTGGCATTTATAATCTTCTAGAGAAAAGTGATGGACATTGGCAGATATGCTATACATACCAGCCATTCTTAATACATAGTATTTGTATGGATGGCATTTGAAATTTCATAGGAAAATATAGCTTGCATTGTTTGGAAATATTGCAAAGAATCATCATGAGATGATTGATATATGGAAGATAATGGTAGATACATGTCTAGCTGAAGAAATTTTCTCTTGACCTTTTAACTATACACCAGAACAAAGTCTTACTTGAGAACACTGAGTAATCCTCTTTCTTGAGGGACACAGATTGGTAGAATCACTTTTATTTATTTGGTTGGTTTGGGAACAATTAGGAAGTAAAATGCTAGCATTCAGTCTATGGCTGATTAAAATAAGAACTCTCACAAGACTCTTACAGAACAATGTCTCTCAAAGACTGCTGTATTAAAAGAAGTAATCATAGTTAACACAGTTCTGACAACCTAAGTGACGTGACTTTTTTCAGGGTACATCTATTCAGATTCTTTTATTTATGTGTTATTGTGCTGATATAAGATCTAATAAGGCAACTTTTTCCACTTACATACAAGATATTTCTTCCCCAGTGTAACATGCTGTAAATTGTTATATATATTAACCCACTACAATGATTGAGCCTACATAAAAGCATCTAATATAAAATAACAACAATTCTATAAATGGTGGTATTATGTTTAATATCATATGCTAGTATTTTAATATTTACAATTATATAGAATAAATTAGATGTATTTTGGAATTTTTTTGGGGGGGTGTTAGATCTGATAAGATTACAACATGACCAGAGGTCAATACACACTGATAAATGTATTATCTCTTGTTTGTTTGGTCAAAGAGAATGAAAGTGTAAGGAATATAGATGAATAAACTGTAGAAGAAATCCTGTATTATATTACCACTTTCACATTTTTCTTGTGATATTTGAGACAAAGAATGACTGAGATATTGAGGCAAGGCATATATAAACTCTTGACAGATATATTCATTGGCTAGAAAAACAAAATATATTTATGTTCACAGACAGGAATTTGTAACAGCAAACCGGCCAAAAGTCCCAGGGCTTAGGAATACACTTCAGAAAAAAATTAACCTGAACCTCAACCTTTAACTATATATAAGGTGAGCATTAAACTTCATGCTTAAGGAAGAGTACTATATTCCTATAAAAGTGCATTTCTGGATTTAGTCCAAACCAAGGCACAATGCCTTATGGCTGCTTGATATACATTTCTCATATAGCTGCATTACAGTTTTTCTCTATGGCTGTCATTTATCAAGCTTGTCTTGTAATTTTTTCACCATTTGATTTACAACTTTTGAAGTTATAAGTTACATTGTTAGATAAATTTAAAAAAACATGATATTTGAACAGTCTTGTTGAGTCATCCCTTTCATTATTATTTAGTTGCTATAATACTTTTCGAAGAAATTTAAAAACCTTATCAACCAAAGGCTCTTTCTGTTCCAGTGTAGATGACAGAGAAAATATGATTTATTACTGAATATGCATATCAGATTACATGTAGGCAAGCTGTCCTCCTGAGACTGAATCCTGGATAGAATTTCACATAAATTTGCAGAATAAACAACAGTAAAGCTCTACATTCATACAAGACAAATGGATGCAACTTTTAGCTCCTGTACTTCATGAGAAACTTTTGAATTTATTTTTGATTACCATTCTATGGAGAGAAGTTCCTCAGATCCTCATGTAAAGTCGAATGTTGAGTCTATTATTGGGTCTATTGTGTTTTCAAAGATATGCTACGGCAAATGGTATTTACTTCTTGACATCATTATAAAGATTAAATAACTTAAAATCTGTAAAACACCTGGAACACTGCCAGCAATATGATCACTGTGCAAATACTGGGTTAAAATTTTGTTGTATGCCTATGATTTCATAGATGTGGATAGCATATCTTCTATAACATGAATAGAAATAATAACTTTTTCATTGGGAGTCATATATTTGAATGATACAAATTAGTGAAGAAGATAGATTATTTCGTGTTTAGGAGCACTAAGAGACTTACTCTTAGTAGAATCACATGCATCTTTAGACTATATTTGCTACTGTCATAGATTTACATTTTTATAATTTGGTTATTTAAAAAAATATTTAAGTCGAATTCATAAAAAAGTCAAAAAATATATCTAACATATTTTACTCCCAAACATAATATAAATTCACAGAATTATAAATCAAAATTAACAATATCTATAAAGCACAGGCTGATTCAATCAAAACTCTTAAGACCTATGCAGCATAATATATAAGACATAATTGGCAAGGCAAGGTGGCTTACACCTGTAATCCCAGCACTTTGGGAGGCCAAGTGGGGTGAATCACTTGAGGCCAGGAGTTCAAGGCCAGCTGGCCAACATGGTGAAACCCTGTCTATACTAAAAAGACTTATACTAAAAATAAGCCTGGCATGGTGGTGTGTGCCTATAATCCCAGCTACCCAGGAGGCTGAGGCAGAAGAATTGCAGGAATCTGAGAGATGGAAGCTGCAGTGAGCTCAGATCAGGCCACTGTCCCCTAGCCAGGGCAGCAAAGTGAGACTCCATCTCAAAAAAAAAAAAAAATAGCTAAGCATGGTGGCACACACCTGTAACCTCTGCTACTCAGGAGGCTGAGTCATGAGAATTACTTGAACCCAGGAGTCAGATGTTGCAGTGAGCCAAGATCATGCCACTGCACTCCAGCCAGGGTGACAATAGTGTGAGAATCTGTCAGAGAGGAAAAAGAAGAAGAATAATAAGAAGGAAAAGGAGAAGGAGGAGAAGGAGAAGGAGAAGGAGAAGAAGAGAGGGAGAAGGAGAAGGGGAAGGGGAAAAGGGAGGAAAAGGGGAAGGGAAATGGGAAGGGGAAGGAGAACAAGGAAGAAGAGGATGAAGGAGAAGAAGAAGAGGAGGAGGAGGAGGAGAAGGAGAAATAATGCACTTAATTTAACTGGCCTTGCATGTGACATGCAAATTATTTATAGATTGGTTACCCAGAAAAAAAAATTAGGGAAAAACTTAATTTTCAAACTATTTAACAGAATTAATTTTCATATATTCTATACAAGACATGTCTTTTCATATAAAGTATGCATATTATATTTTCCTGACTTTTACCCTAAGGATAATGATTTAAAAGGTAATTAAATTTACTAAGCATTAATGCATTTGACTAGTTATGATTGCTAATGTGATAGCTAAATTTAAATTGTATTTTCCAAGGGTAAAACAAATTCACATTTTTTATTTAAGTTTCTACATATTCTAGATCATCAATTTCACCATTGTATTGTGCTTTGTTTCATTTTGTTGTGTTTTCTGCCCAGGTTCTCTGCATTGTTATGATTTTCTTTTGCGTTTATGAGTGGTGAGAGGGGATGAAGAAAGGAAGTGATAGCTAAGTTGCACACAAGATCCAAGTGTTTTATATTTGATGAATATAATTGGAACCCTCAGAAATATTTTAATTAACATTTTCTGAGGGTTAAAGGAGTAAAGTGATACTGGATACTAGAACATCATTGTTTAAATTCTAATACATAAAACCATTTGCTGAACTGAAATACCAAACTATTTTTTTTACTACTACTTACATTTGAAGACAGTTGCCAATTACAAGGTGGCATATAATTGACAGTTACATCCTAGGTAGCAAAGTGTTTGGGGAATTAATTTGTAACTCAAAATACTTCCCTTTTATTCCCAGTAAGATTGATTCCCAAAATTACTCAGTAAGCATGTCAAATTAACCACGTTTTCACTCACTATTTATTTGACTATTCAACAATGCTTATGGCAATATTAAATTAAGCCAAATCAAATTTTATGTGTGTAGAAAGTGAGGGTAGGATAAAGGAACTAAGGTCATGTAAAATACAATCACTTACAAACTAAAATAATCCCCTCTAAAACAACAAGGAACTACCACTACCCACTTATTAGACTGATGAAAACCCAAAACACTGACAATACCAAATCCCAGCAAGGATATGGAGCAAAAGGAAGTTTCACCCATTGCTTGCTGGAATACAAATGGTACACCCACTTTGGAAGAGACTTTGACAGCTTCTTAACAAACTAATTGTGCTCTTACCATATCTTGCAGCAATCATGCTTTTTGGTATTTATTCAAATGAGTTGAACACTTAAATCAATACAGAAACGGGCAAGCAGATGTTTATTGCAGCTTTATCCAAAATTGCCACAACCTAAAAACAACCAAGACGCTCTTCAACAGGTGAATGGATAAGCTGTGGTACATCCATACAATGGAATATTATTCAGTTCTAAAAAGAAGTGAGCTATCAAGCCGTGAAAAGACGTGCTGGAAACAAAAATGCATATTACCAGGTGAAAGAAGCCAATTTGAAAAATCTACATACTGGATGATTCCGACTATATGACATTCTAGAAAAAAGTAAAACTTTGGAAAGAATTAAAAGATCGGTGGTTGCCAAGGGTTACAGAAGGAGTGATGAATAGATGGAGCACAGAGGATTTTTAGGGCAGTAAAACTATTCTGTAAATGATAGTATAATGGTAGATAAATGTCATTATACAATGTCAGCACCTATAGAATGTACAACACCAAGAACATTAACATGCTTAAAGTAGCATAAGTTGAACTATGGATCTGGGTTGATAATGTTATTGGTTCATCGATTGTAACTCTGATGTGGGATGTTAATAGTTGGGGAACATCTGCATGTTTTGAGGGGAAAGGATATATGGGAACTCTGTAATTTTTGCTCCATTTTTCTGTAAGCCTAAAACACTAAAACTCAAAATTTTTTTAAAAATGTCCCTGTGTTTATGATAATCATGGCTTGTTAAATGCGCTATGTTCAAACGTGGTATGTGTATTTGTACTAATAAATCCCTAGAACTAGACTAGTACCGGAAACACAGTAAGCTTGCATTACTATTATATATAACTGTAGTATACTTAAGTAAAGTTCAAATAACACAGTACATTATTTATCTTTTTGAAATTTAGGTAGATATTACAGTTTAGGTTTAATGTTTTTTCTGTTTTTTGTTTGTTTGTTTTTTTTGTTTTTTTTTTTTTTGAGACGGAGTTTTGCTCTTGTTAACCAGGCTGGAGTGCATTGGAGCGATCTCTGCTCACCGCAACCTCCGCCTCCTGGGTTCAGGCAATTCTCCTGCCTCAGCCTCCTGAGTAGCTGGGATTACAGGCATGCGCCACCATGCCCAGCTTATATTTTGTATTTTTAGTAGAGACGAGGTTTCACCATGTTGACCAAGATGGTCTCGATCTCTTGACCTTGTGATCCACCCACCTCGGCCTCCTAAAGTGCTGGGATTACAGGCTTGAGCCACTGCGCCCGGCCTAATGTTGTTTTTTAAAAATAATGTTCAGCCTACTTTTAACCAACATAATTTTGATTTCTTGGTATACATAGTTTCACAACTTATAATTAATATAAATGTGATAGCTTTCCACATTGAATTTGATTTATATATGCATATTAAATAAATCAACTGAAGTTTTGACACCCTTCTCATGTTTTAAATACAAAATATTTAGCAAAAAATTTTGTTTTATTAGCAATTAGCAATTATTAGCAATAATTCTAGGAAAAATACTTTCTACATATATTAGCATAATATGCAAATGAAATTACACTAAATATAAACAATAAGTTTCATTCTTTGAGTTTCTAAGATCCCAGCTTATATTGGAATCAAACTAATCAAATTCTTACAATAAATTTCAAAAAAACGAAGCATGGTTTTCTTTTACACTTTTGATTGAATCTTTTGTGTTGAAGGGAATTGGTACCTTTTACTGGAATATATGAGGAAAGGATAAAAGTGTAATTTCAAAGAGATAAGAACAAATTGCAGCCTTTACAAAAACATATTATACTAAGAATAATTGATATAATCTATAATTTTTAGCATTTATCATGTACTCAAAACTGATTGCTGCATTCTCAGATGCATAAGGTGTCGTTGCCCTCAGTTCTGTGTGACTTGGAGAGGCACTGCCAGCTACACAGGTGCAGGCATTTGGGTGTCAGTGATTCCACATCCTTGAAGTCCCCACAAGGCCAATGGATTTTCCCTGCCCTTAGGATGACTCTGAGTCAAAAGTCAGCACAGCCCTAGAGACACAGAGTACATGAGAAGGAAGATGATGTATAGATACCAGTAAATAAGGATTTTTGTCATGTTCACCAGTATATTCTCTGTCTCTAGAACAGGAATAGCAGAGGAGATTTTGCACTGGTCTCTCAGAGCATGAAGTCAACCTAGGAAAATGTTTCTTTTCTTTAGCTATGCCAATCTCACATTGCCTATCAATTAACTTAAGAAAATGGTTTTATCAAAGTAACCATATAAACAAACAAAAACTTCTTTTCTTCCTGCTTGGTGCTATTTTGGATTTGGGGCAGGGGCACAATTTCTAAATGTCTATTCTTCTTTATTAATCATGCTACTTGTTTTTCTATCCTATCAATCATTGTAAAAAGGATAGCACATGTTTAATATTTCCAGATTCTCACTTTGTATTTACCTCTTTGTAAATACAAAGTGAGGAATTACAAATATTAAATATGTGTTACCCTATACAACCCACTGTAATGTAAAATTTGCACCATTTAGTCACTAGCATTTTTCTTTAAAGTTACTAATTACCTCCAGTTTAAAGAATCCAATGGACATGTTTTGTTTATCTTACTTTTACTCTCAAATGTCTTACATTTCATCATACTCTATTTCTAGAAAAGTTCTTTCCCTTTAGCTTTCTGTTCAATACATTCTAATAGTTTACATGTTACCTCTTATGTACTACATTTGTGTGTGTGTGAGTGTGTGTGTGTTGGTGTATATAATTCTCCTTCTGTAATATAAACAGTGATCCTGACTAGGGTTTATTACGACATCTATCTCTCACTTTACAAATTACTCTTGGACAAATTATAGACTCTAGACGATATTTAATTTTAATTACTAAATAAAATAGTTAAAAAGAAAAGCTCAAATCTGAAAATGAGCAAAGTAAAATTATTGGATAAAAGGGAGATATGGCACATATGTACAAATGAATCTGCCCTTCCTAGCTCTGTTACCTTGAACAAGTTATTTTACGTCTTTGTGCCTTTGCTCCTTATCTAAAATGGTAGTACTCATATTGATTTTTTTTGGGTTGTTGTGAAGATTCAATATGTATAAAATGGCTTAATATATGTAAAGTTTCTGGCACATAGGAAGCCTTCCTTACATGACTTACATGCACTCTTTTATTAATAACAGATATACCTATTTATAACTAAAAATCTATGACAGAAGTGTTTAAACTAATAAAGTTTATAAAAATTTAAATAATTGCTAACATATTGTATATATTTACAGAATATAAATGCTTTTACTGCAATGTTTTTACAGTTATTTTATTTGGATTTCCAGCAACTACTCCAATTTCTGGACTCGAGAAGAAATTTACAACCGTTTGGGAAACGAAGCATTAGTGAGAGTGTTATGATAATCACACTGATTAGATTAGATCAAAATTAGAGTGGAACAACCCAAACTCTATCCTTTCCCTAGTTTTAAATATTAGTGAAAGGTTTTCAGTGTTTAATTCCTATTTCCCATCCATCTCGCTCCAACATTTCGATCTCCCCCTTGCCACTGGTCAAAGGTCAGCCCCCCCCACCCCGTTCCATATGGCACCCACTGGCAGCTGATAGAAATGAAAGCAATACAATCCAGAGTCATATACAGAAATCCAAGGAGAGGCTATTGGAATTATGTATAATCCTTTTCAGCATTTTTTCATCACATATTTTTCTCCTTCCTGATGCACACCTGTGCACTGATAAACACGAGTTCGCTATTTGAAGGCTCTCTTTGTGCTGCTTTCCCAGATACCAAAATTGCTAGCAATGGCTATGGATTTGATTACTTCTCTCTTTTGTCAATGAGTTTCTTGCTATTATGAAAACATATTCTTATTATTATTCTTTAGTGAGAACAGAATGATACAAAATTGACTTAATCTGCAGCACAAAGTTTACATTTTGTTGTGAGAAAGAACTTGTTGACAGGATTGTTTGCAATAAAACGTGAACAACAATAGTAATTTCACTGTCTTTGAAAAGTAAAGACAGTATATCATCTCTCTGGAAGAGATTGTTGTGCATTTTGTCTCGGAAAAGAATAAGATTCAAATATTGTTTTGCAGCCCCATGTTTCTCAGACACATATTTAAATATCTTTAGACATTTTCTTTTAAAATTGTAGATGCTTTTAAATCTAATTGTCAAAATTGATCATAATTATAAAGTTAGGATATTTTCCTAAAAATACGCTATAAAAAATCTCAGCTAATATAAAACCTATTATTTAATTTTCAAATTATATTATGCACTGCATTTTTGTAAATTTCATATCCCACTTACCACCAGCAGTATACATACCATTTTAATACACCATTGATAAAGACATCATCTCAAGGCCATTGTAAGTAAAATGATTTTCCCTCACATAAAAAAATTATGTAAAGATATCACAGTTATTTATTTATTTATTTATTTATTGAGACGAAGACTCACTCTGTCACCCAGGTCGCAGTGCAGTGGTACAATCTCAGCTCACTGCAACCTCTGCCTACGAGGTTTCAGGAATTCTCCTGCATCAGCCTCCTGAGTAGTTGGGATTAGAGACACCTCCCACCCCACCCAGCCAATTTTTGTATTTTTAGGACATATGGGGTTTCACCATGTTGGCCAAGCTGGTATTGAACTACTAATCTCAGGTGAGCCACTGAGTTCAGCTTCCCAAAGTGCTGAAATTACCGACATGAGCCACCATACCCAGAAGTTACTTACTTTTGAGAGACAGTAATCCAAAGAATTATTTTCCTTGGATTTCCTTAGTTTCCTTGGAACTAACTATGATGTTCTCAATATTGTGCTGGTTATTACATGGCAGGTACTAAATATCTGTCATTCAGTCTTGCTTCAGGAAGCTTATGATTTAGCTGTGGAGAGGCAAACTTAATACTTTAAAATATAAAGTGCAAATATATATCACATTATATACCAGGGTCCCTAAAAAAAGAGAAGAATGAATATCAGCACAGTAAGAAAACACTGTTAGAAGAATACTAATGTGAACTTAGTGTTATTAAGAAGTCAGAATTAAGAAAATACATTTATTTTTAGTTTTTTGTGAAGCTTCATAGTATTCTTCATAGTGTTTGTACATTCCTACCCGCAGTGTACAGGCAATCCCACTGCTGGATATATGGCCATAATATCGGAAATTAGAACATCAAAGAGATATTTGCACTCTCATGTTTATCACAGCACTAGTCACAATAGTCAAGATATGGAATCAACCTAAGTGTTCATCAGCAGATAAATAATAAAGAAAATACGGTAATATATACATAAAGGAATATTATTCAGTCATAGAAATGAATGAAATATTGACATCTGCAACAACATTAAGTGAAATAAACCATGCATAGAAAGGCAAATATCACATGTACTCACTTATATACGAGTTAAACTAAAAAAAAAAAATTGAACTCATGGATATAGAGTAAAATGATGGTTACCAGAGCTTGGGAAAGATACTGGCGGGGGTGATGGCAGGAGAATAAAGATGGGTTGATTAGTTTAGTACAGAATACTGATAGAAGAAATAAAATCTAATACTCGGTAACAAAACAGGGCCATTGTAGTTAGCAATAATTTATTTTATATTTTAAAATAATTAAAAACTGAATTTGGAAAGTCCCTAACCGAAAGAAGTCATAAATGGCTGAGGTGATAGATATCCCAATTACCTTGATTTTAATCACTGCACACTGTATGCCTGTATCAAAATATCACACATAACCCATAAATATGTACAGCCATTACGTATTTGTAATAATTAATTTAAAAAAATAAAATAAATGTAAATATATACGTATGAGTGTAATCAATGCAAATCCAAATGTCTAAAACATATTTCAAATTTAAAATGTGGGATCATTTTTTGGAACTATATAGATATGTTTAAATACAAACTCTAGAATAATTTAATTCTTTGCCATCAGCAATTCATTTCACCTCCTTTTACCTTATTTTTTACACCTACAAAAATCAGGCAGGGCGCGGTGGCTCACGCCTGTAATCCCAGCACTTTGGGAGGCCGAGGCGGGTAGATCACGAGGTCAAGAGATCGAGACCATCTGGTCGAAATGGTGAAACCCCATCTCTACTAAAGATACAAAAATTTAGCTGGGCATGGTGGCGCATGCCTGTAATCCCAGCTACTCTTGAGGCTGAGGCAGGAGAATTGCCTGAACCCAGGAGATGGAGGTTGCGGTGAGCTGAGATCACGCCATTACTCTCCAGCCTGGGTAACAAGAGTGAAACTCCTTCTCAAAAAAAAAAAATCAATGCAGAGATATACAGTGAGGATAAAAACTAAGACCATAAATTTGAATGCTGGAGCCAGCTGGAGCTATCATGCTTTTCTATGTCCCTCATAGCATCAACAAACAACACAGAAATATGTTGTTATCACATTTGATAGAGATAAAAGTTTTCTATCTTACCATGGAAATAGACCATTTCATTTTTCTTGTAGAAATTGTAAACTGTGCAACACTAGAAAAGTAAAAATTATGTACATGCTATGTTATGCATAAAATAGCCTCTAGACATTAATAAAATAAACAATTTCTTTTCAATAATATTGCTTTGAAAATAACTAGTTCTTTTCTTGCAGGAGATAAGTGCAAGACTACTGAATACAGCAAGATGAAAAATATGCTCTTAGATTTACAAAATCAAAAATATATTATGCAAGAAAATGAAAATCCTAATGGCGACGACATATCTCGGAAGAAGCTATTGGTGGACCAAATGTTTAAATATTTTGATGCAGACAGTAATGGACTTGTAGATATTAATGAACTAATTCAGGTATGATTAGTGACTATATTAACAAACTTACTGAAATACAGCATGCACATTATATTTACTTATTTCAATTTACTCTATAATGATAAAATGTATATTTAATTTGAATAATAGAAAAGTATGAAATAACATTTTTAGAGCAATTTGACTATGTCATCAGCAGTATTAATTTCAAGTAACATTTATATGGTGTTTGACAGATTAAAAAGATATATCTACTTTTGATAGATATCTATATCTTAAATACCTCAAGGAATTACAAGTTCTCTATCTTATGGAATTTATAATATTTCTCCAAATATATTCTGGAGCTCATGCAATGTTTAACTTTGTATAAGTCAATAACAGCTGATTTATCCAATATTCAAGGGCAGTACTGAACAACAAATGAGCATATTCATAACAAAATGTATATAAATGATTTAAAATAGTTGAATCACTGATGTATTCCAATATGCCTTCAATAATTAAGGACCAATTATAGCATATTCAATTTGGTTTGGCAGTAGAAAATAAAATAAGAGAGATGGAATTTCTTCAAAATTATACACTGATTTTAGGGAACAGTGAAGGGAATAAGCCCAGTTAGGCACTAGAACAACGATGACAGCTCTGATTGATTCTGCTGACTTCATGATGATCCTTGTAACATATCTTGAGGTGGACTTCACTCCTACCCTTAACAGTGAATATAGGTTTGGGGAGGAAAATAGACTATTTTTATAATATCATGCTATTCATTTTTTTCTGGTTAATTTTATGGCTTATTTTCAAAATCAGACATTGTAGAGTATTGGTCTTATTAAACTAGCATTTCTAAGCTTTGCAATAGTGTAACTTAATTTAAAAACTTTATCTCAAAATAACATTGTAAGCAAATTGATTATAGGTATCATCATGCAAACTAATTAAAATTCATATCATTTTTATGATCTTTTCCAATGCAGCCTCTCATTTATCTTGTAGTTACTAAGTCCTAGGCATTGGAATTTAAGGAATTCAGAGTAAAACTGGAAGATATCTTAATTAAGATATCTATGCTGTCATATACCTCATGATTTATTTTTTAAGAATAAAATTTATACTTTATAGTAATAAGAATAAATGACTAGTAAATTAAAATAAAATAAATGTATAATTTAAGCATGTCACTTTTATCTATGTGTACCTAACATATACATATTGTATTTTGAGGGTTTTTACTTTTTATATTTTTAGTTTTTATCTATTTTTTGTTGATTTTGTTGTTTTAGTTATCATTTATATATCTGCACCACTATAGCCACTGATTTGATTTAAAAAAAAAAAAGATCAGATTGAATCGGTCTGGTCTGGCTTTGGACATTTAAATCTAAAATAAAAAATGATTGCTGGTCACTGGAGAATGCCAATGCATGGCACTTTACTCATATATGTTTCAAGTTTCTGCCATGTTTTGTATTAGTTTCCTAGGGCTTCCATAACAAAATACCACAAACTGTGTGGCTAAAACAACAAAAATTTATTCTCTCATTCCTGGAAGCTGGAAGTTCAGAATCATGGTGCTGACAGGGCCATACTTCTTCTGAACTGGAGGTGGGGGTGAGGAAAGCGTCCTTTCTTGCTTTTTCCAGCTTCAAGTGGCCATAAGACTTCTCTTGCGTTTGTGGTGTAGGGAAATCACCCCAGTCTGCTTCTATAATCATATGTTGTCTTTAACTTTGCCTAGTCTTGCCTCTTCTTATAGAACATCAGTCACATTGGATTAAGAATTCACCCTAATCCATTAGGACCTCATCTTAAACTAGTTACATCCACAATGATTCAATTCCCAAATAAGATCAAATTCTATGGTACTGGGGCTAAGGTCTTTAAAACTACTTTGGGAGACACAATTCAACCCATAAGAAACTATTTGCTATGAAGTTTGGTTTTGTTTCTTCAGCTTTCTCTAATTTGACTTTCATTATGTCTGAAAATGGTCCTTTCAATTCACATGAAAGTTATGCTCTGAGAGCAGAAAATGTCTTCATAATCTTATTTATGTTTTGGCCAACCAAGAGGTACATGAAAGTAATAGTCTGGGAAGTTTATGGTTACTGATTTCCTTCTGCATACATACCAATTACCTACAGAGGGCCATCTTGATTATGTCTAAGTTTTGGCAATTATCAGTAAGGTTTTTATAAATGTCCATATGTAGATCTTAGTGTACAAATAAGCTTTTAACTACTTGGGATATATACCAAGGAGCATGACTATTTAATCATATGGTAAAAATATGTTTAGTTTGGGAGGAAACTGCCAAAATGTCTTCTGAAGTGGAAATACCATTTTGCATTCCCACTGCTGATTTCTAGATTCTACACGAAGTGTTTTTCTAAACTGCTGAATCAAAACATAGGTTCAGCTCTCTGAGATGAATGCACACATAGCAAAGTAGTTTCACAGATAACTTGCCTCTAGGTTTGATCACCAGATACTCGGTTTTCTCACATAGGCCACAGTGGAGTTTGAAATATCTCCTTTTAGATTCTACACAAAGAGTGTTTTGCATTCCCACTGCTGGTGGGAATGCAAAATGGTATTTCCACTTCAGAAGGGATTTTGAGAGCGTTTCTATTACTCCACATCCTCATCAGCGTTGGTGTTGTCAGCGTTCTGGATTTCAGCCAATCTGCTAGATATGTAGTGATACCTCATTGTTGTTTTAATTCTCATTTATCTGATGAGATGATGTGGAACATCTTTTCATATGCTTATTTTCCATCAATGTATCGTCTTTGGTGAGGTATCTGTTAAGGTCATTGACTTATTTATTAATTGGGTTATTATTATTACACTTTAAAAGTTCTTTGTGTATTCAAGATATAGTCCTTTATTAGACAAGCCTTTGCAAATATTTTCTCCTAGACTGTAACTTGTCTTCTTGTTCACTTGATATTATCTTTTATGTAGCAGAAGTTTAGTAAAATTTCAACGAAGTCCAGCTTATCAGTTATTTCTTTTATAGACCATACCCTTGCTATTTTATCTAAAAAGTCATTGCCATACACAAAGTAATCTAGGTTTTCTCTCATGTTATATTGTAGGAGTTTTATAGTTTTGCATTTTGAAATTATGTCCATGATTCATTTTAAGTTACTTCTTGTGAAAGATTCAAGATCTGTGTCTATATTTATTTGTTTTTACACGTGAATTTATAATTGTTCCAGCACCATTTGTTGAAATAACTACTTTTGCTTTATTTTATTGCCTTTGTGCCATTGTCAAAGATCAGTTGACTGAGTTATGTGGGTCTATTTCTAGGCTTCCTTTGTTGTCCCATTCATTGGTTTGTTCATTGTTTCACCAATAGCACAGGGTCTTGATTACTGTTACCTTATGGTAAGTCTTAAAGTCTGGGAGTGTTCATCCTTCAACTATGTTTTTCTTTAACTTTGTGTTGGCCACTCCAGGTCTTTTGTCCC
Organism: Leontopithecus rosalia; assembly: GCA_028533165.1. Classification (NCBI taxonomy): domain Eukaryota; kingdom Metazoa; phylum Chordata; class Mammalia; order Primates; family Cebidae; genus Leontopithecus; species Leontopithecus rosalia. Next base: position 147,053,899 of record CM052650.1, on the reverse strand, counting down.
TCCATGTAAACTTTAGAATCAGTTTGTTGAGATCCATGACACAACTTGCTGGGATTTTGATGAAAGTTGCATTGAATTTATAGATAAAGTTATGAAGAAATGACATCATAACAATATTGACCTACCTATCCATGAACATCGAATTTCTTTCCAATTGTTTAGTTCTTTGATTGTATCCATTACAGTTTTGTAGTTTTACTCATGTAGATTATATACATGTTTTATAAGGTGTATTCCTATTCCATTTTGGTGGGTGCTAATGTTAATGGTACTATGATTTTAATTTCAAATTCTGCTTATTCAATGATGGTATGTAAAAAAGCAATTGACTTTTGTATATTAACATTTTTATACTGCAAACATGCTGTAATTGCGTATTAGCCCCAGAAGGATTTTTGTTAATTATTTTATATGTTCTACAAAGACAATCATATTATTTTTGAGCAAAGAAGTTTTAGTTATTCACTTACAATATGTCTTCCTTTTCTTTTCTTATCTTATGACATTAGCCAAGTCTTTAGTACACTGTTGAAGAGGAGTGTTTAGAGGGATTACCCTTGCCATATTCTTGATTTTTGTAAAAAGTTTCAAGTTTCTCACTGTTAATTATGATGCTAGCTATAGGTTTTTTGTATATACATATATTTTTTATCAAATTGAGGAAATTCCCTTCTACTTCTAGTTTACTGAGCGTTTTTGTCCTGAATGATTTTTGAATTTTGTCAAGTGCTGATTCAGCATTAATTTATATAGTCATGGGATTTTTCTACTTTAGACTGTTGATGTGATGGGTTACACTAATTGATTTTAAATGCTAAAACAATCTTGCAACACCAGAGAAATACCACTTGCTCATGGTGTAAAATTCTTTTTATACATCATTAGATTCAATTTCTTCATACTTAGTGAGAATTTTTGCATCTATGTTGATGAGAGGAGTTGGTCTGAAGTTTATGTTCTCTTGTAATCTTTTTGTCTGTTTTTGAAATTAGTGTAATGATTTATAGAATGGTTTAGGAAGTATTCCCTCTGCTTCTATCTTCTGAAGGAGATTGTGGAAAATTGATACAAAGTATTTTTTAACTGTTTGATACAATTCACCAATAATCCCATCTGTGCCTGTGCTTTCTGTGTTGGAAAGCTAGTAACTAGTGATTCATTTTCTTTAAGAGACATAAGTCTATTCTGATTATCTGTTTCTTCTTATATGAGTTTTAGAAAATATGTCTTTCAATAAATTGATATTATCTAGAATATTACATATGTGACATACAGGTGCTCATAGTATTTATTTTTCTTTCGAGGTTCATAGGACTTTTAGTGATATTCTTCTGCATCCATCCCACACTACACAAATCACTTACACTTTTAGCAGTATATAATGGAAATGTCAGTATCTCATCCATCAGTAAGAATTCTGGAAAAAGCATAGGCTTTAATAGAAAACCTGTGAAACACATAAAAATATTTTCAGATATTTAGAGCAAAAATATTTTCTGACTTTTGTGTTTTTAGGTTTCAGGGGCTTTTAGAAAACCTTTGCACTAGATATTATAAACATTAATACATATAATTTTATCTATAAACTTGGAGGCATATAATATCATGACTTAATATTGAATGTTTCATTTCAATAGGTTTTTGGGGACAAGATGGTGTTTGGTTACGTAAGTTATTTACTGGTGATTTCTGAGATTTTGGTGCACCCATCACCTGAGCAGTGTACACTGAACCCTTATGTGTAGTCTTTTATTCCTCACTCTACCTCCCACCCATACCCCTCAGTCTCCAAAGTCCATTGTACCATTCATATGCCTTTGCATCCTCATAACCTAGCTTTCACTTATGAGTGAGAACACATAATGTTGACGTTTCACTTATGAGTTAGTCCACTTAGAATAATGGTCTCCAATTCCATCCAGGTAGCTATGAATGCCATTATTTTCTTCCTTTTTATGGTTGAGTAGTATATATATATATATATATATATATATATACACACACACACATATATATATATATATACACACACAGTATATATATACACATAGTATATATATATATATATATATACTATACACATAGTATATATACTATACACATAGTATATATATACACATAGTATATATACTATACA
>CM052650.1:146997579-147046030 GCA_028533165.1 Leontopithecus rosalia | reverse complement strand
CTAAGACATGAATATTTGATTGAAGATGTGCATGAGAGATAGAGGGTGGGTTTGGCTTACATATTACACAAATCGCACATTGAAATACAGTTTAGATTTAGTACATCCTTCATGTTTTATTTCCGTGTAGTCTGTATAGAATGCGCCTCGCATTCTTTACACCCTAGATATAATGGCTAAGTCTGTCTCTCAGATCTAATTTCTGTACTTTCCCTGAGGCTCCAAATTCCATATTATTTAAAACAATATGATTGTATTTATATCCTCCTAAATTTGTATGACCAAATACATCACATTTCACAGTAACCAACATCTACCTTCCTTGAAAATGAATGGCAAGGTATATATTTTATAAGTTGCCATTCATTTTTAAGAAAGGAAGGTAGAGTTGAAAACAATATCGAGATTAATAGCAGTATTTATCATAGCTTCCCTCAGGAGGCATAGATATCTGGAGTTCTAGAGGCTAGTGGAAATGCCTGGTCTCTGTCTTGTGCCATATATTTTACATCTTCAGAGTCAGGTAAAATCCTCATATTTTTCAGTTTCATCAAATGTGTATCATATCCACTTTTAACCCTCTCTTGAGTGTTTCTTCCCCTCCAAAAATTACAGACTAACATAATAAGATATAGTGTGGTACTTACCAAATGTGTGTTTTATAGGAAGAGAACAGAACTGTTCTCTCTCACATATGTGCCTTAATTACTATCTGAAAAAAGGTAAAGTTTTACACACCCTGTTTTTTGCTGTTTTTTTGTCTTTGTTTTTCATTCCTTATCTTCTCTTTATTGAAAATACATAGATGAGAATTTGAATATTTAAATCTGGGTGGCCTTCTTTTTCGTTGTTGTTTAAATCTGTGCTATATTGTCTGAATCCTATTCAGAATGAGGATGCGAAACTGAATGATCCTACTTAATCTACGAGCAAGGGATTCTGGTACTAAAGGAAGAGCCAAAAGTCCTTGCTATTCCTGAGGACCATTTGCATAAGGTGTGAAATCTCTACGTTAGCTTTTCCCTTTACAATATAAACAGGTGTCTGAGGTTCATCTTTGTTATCGGGATCTTTGTATTCCTTCTTTTAAGCTATCTTCTCCAACAGTAAGAATTCTGCATTCTCTTTGGGGCTGTTGTAAAATCTGAGCTTCAATAATGCTTACTTAGTGAAAATTGTGATTGAAAACAGGATGGTCTAAATTGACTTAATTTTAAAATGAATGTCTCAGAGAATAAATCCTGAAAAGCCTCAATAAACATGTAAAGAAGAAAGAGTGGTGATAAACTTGACCAAAGCATCTCAGTATCTCCCATAAGTATTGTATGTATGTGTACTGTGGTCAGGCAGTCAGCCACACAACACATGGTTTTAGGAACATGCATTATCCCTAAAACAGACCTGAATGTGCAATGCTTGAAAGCAAAATTCTGAACGAAATAATCTAAGTTATGGGCATGTTCTTTCTGACAAGCCAACATGTAGAAAAAAGTCACTGCAAGAAAGGAAGTTATTGACAGTGTCTTATGAAAAGGAGCATAGAACTTTTCTGGGTGGTTTATTCACACTGTTACTTAAGTCACTGGGAATGTTGAAAGACTACAGGTAGACAGAAATACTAAGAAATAGGAGCTAAATTATGGGGAGAGACTAGGAGAGCCATGGAACTGAATGACCTGAAATTCAAAGGAGTAGGGTCTATCTATTATCTATCTATGTATCATCTATCTATATACCCATCTTTTATCTCACTATATTTCTATTTATCTGGAAAAAGACTTGCTCGAGAAAAACAAATAATCTAGAAGTACCTACACAGCAGTTATCTGCACCTTTCTTACACCGAAGGAGAACAGATACATGAGAAAAATTAGCCACTGATTAAATTTACTAAAATTACTGAACAAATAATTTTGAGGGGCAGCCAGATTTTTCTAAAGTCTGTATGGTGAAGAACATATTCCTATAAGAAATTGAGAACAAAAGAGTTTTCTGATCAGAGACAAGAAATTCCAGTGGACACAATGATGGGTTTCGGTAGGAGAAGCATAGGTTTGGGGCCAGACTGGAAAATGTGCAGAGCAATATGAGGAACCATAGATCTCACTGGGTCATATAAATAATCCGGGGTATGAAATACAGAAGCGTTTGTCCAGAATATTCCTTAGAGGCGCATGGGCAACTATTTCTGGCATTGTGGTCGTTTGTTTTACAGTGTCAGAGGAAGAAAGGCACAGCAGGTTTCACTTAGCAGAATGGTGGCCTTTGTTTGTCAGCAGCAGAGTACTTGGAGTAAAATGGTGATAACAACATGGAAAATCTGCTTCTTAGGCCTTTCCCCATTTGATAAAATAACGCTCACACAATTTAAGTGAGCAAAGTCATTCCCCTGTGATTCTGAGTTTAGATAAGCAGCTGTATTGAGTACATTGATTTAGGTTTTTCCCCATTTAGATTCTGTCATCTAAATAAGCTGATTTACATTAAAAATGCTATTAGGGCTAAGCAGTGGCTCTTCCCTGTAATCCAAGCACTTGGAGAGGCCTAGGCAGGTGGATCATTAGGTCAGGAGTTTTGAGAGCAGCCTAGTCAAGATGGTAAACGCTGTATCTACTAAAAATACAAAAATTAGCTGGGCACAGTGACAGATGCCTGTAATCCTAGCTATTTGGGAGGCTGAGGCAGGAGAATCACTTGAACCTGGGAGCTGGAGGTTGCAGTGAGCCACTGCACTCTAGTCTGGGTGACAGAGCAAGATTCTGTCTCAAAAAAAATTGTGCGTTAGAATAAAATACTTCCCTATGTACACATATGTCAACTCTTTATTAAAATAATGAAAACTACTTATTCACAGGATTTAGATTGTTATGTCATACATATTTTACTTAAATGCCATTTACTCAATGACTACCATATGTGAATACACTTACAGAGTTAAATAAAAAGCAAGCATATATAAGAGTGTATATTTTCAAGCTTACAAGATGAGCATGCCAATGAGATTTTTGCAGCATTTATACAAATTATTTTTCTTTAAAAATTATTAGAAATGCTACATGGTGGAATGAACAGTTAATCTTTACATTGAGTTCATAAAGTCTTTCACAATAATAAGTATTTTTAAAAAGTTCTGATTTAGTGAAAATACTTATTTGCTATGAGATTTATAATAATCATTTTGTCTCACAGATAAAATGCTGTTTCAGTGGAACAAACTAAATACAAATAAATAAGCCCTTGTATGATAGAAGAGTGAGATTAAGTGAGGATTTCCAGGGAATGCCATGGTAATTAATCCTATTTAACATCAGAGAGTATAAAGCACAACCGTATTTGTCCAGATCATCCCTTAGAGCAGAATGGACAACTATTTCATGCATTTAAAAGCCCATAATCCTATCAGTAATACAAAATAAGGGAGTGGAAACCAGGTGTTTGACTTAGAATGACATTGTTAATGCCAGTAGGTGGATCTTAGTGGTGCGGGCAATTTCCTTGCCAATAGCTAAAAATTTGAGAATAATAAGGGCCACAATGATCACTTAACAGAAAGGTAAAGCCTGTAACTGTTGGTTTATGTCCAGCTGAAAGCTATAATTAAAAATTAGTACTCTCAATTGTACCTGGAAAAGTTAATAAGTAGTTTCAGTTATTTTTTAAGCGTTGTTCATAACACACACAGGACAACTATAGAATTAACATTTAGGCTTTAAAATTTCAAACATATTATTTATAGTATCTTTACTTTAGAATGCCAAGGTGCATTTAAAAAATTTGGTATTTGTGTTCAGAAAGTCCTTGTGAGGCATGTGGGACACCTTAGAAGTAAAATACTTTTCTTTCCACCAGTGGTATAATAAAAATAATCTCTCTTCAGCTGGTCTTTCAAAAGAATTAAAGTTGACTGTATTGATTTTTATGTGGTGTACCCCTGTAGTCCCAGTTCCCAGGGAGGCTGAGGCAGGAAGGCAGGAGAATCCCTTGAACCCATGTGAGCCAAGATGGAGCCACTGCACTCCAGCCTGGAGACAGAGCAAGACTCTGTCTGTCCCTCTCCAAAAAAAAAAAAAAAAGAAAAAAAGGTTATATTAGTCAATTTAGAAAACCTAAAAGGAAACTTAGGTTAAATTATTTCCATTCAATCTTTTTAAAAAATACATCTCCTGGCTGGGTGTGTTGGCTCATGTCTGTAATCCCAGCATTTTGGGAGGCTGAAGCAGGTGGATCACTTGAGGCAGGAGTTGGAGACCAGCCTGCCCACCATGGAGAAACCCTGTCTCTCCAAAAATACAAAAATTAGCTGGTCATGATAGTGTGCATGTTCCCACTAGGGTGGCTGAAGCAGGAGAATTGAAACCAGGAGGCAAAGGTTGCGGTGAGCTGAGATGGTGCCACTGCACTTCAGCCTGGGCAATAGAGTGAAAAAAAGAGTGAAACGCTCTCTTTCTCTCTTTCTCTCTCTCTCTCTCAAAAAAAATAAGCAAACCACATCTCTTATAGGATAGCATTTGTTATATATAATTAAAAACATAAAATGTGCAATATTAGTTACTTACTCTGTCAGTTTATATGATCTATTGTTTAGAGTACTGCAGATAATATGTAATTATCTCACTTAATAATTAGATTGCATGTTTCCAGTCATCTTCTCTGGAATAAAAGCTCCATGGGATCAGGGACTGTGTCATTCTTATTAACTCACCTCCAGCAGCAGCATAGTTTTTGTCACATGTTAGCTGAAAATAAGGGAAAGGAGAGAGAGAAGAAAGAAAGAAAAAAGAAGAAAGAAAGAAAGTGGGAAGACAAGAGGCTGTTCAGACCAAGTAGTTCAGGAGCCAACTCATATTAAATGTAAGGGAGAAGCATACCTCTAAGACCTGGAAATATACATTCTTACCAAAGGAGTAAACTTATTTTCTCATATTTAGTCTTTGAAGTAATGTACATGTTTGCCAAGTATAGAAATAGTATATATTCCTCTCCTCAACTCAATAGATAACTCAAATGGGCTTTCTTTTAATTAGAGGAGGACAGGGCACCTAGCATATGACTTCAACATGATTAGTTTGGGAAAAATATTTTAGCAAAGGATGGAGAAGGACTCAAATAACGTCAAAATATGAGTGGTACATTGCTCTGTGAGTTCACAATTGCTATTTCTGACCTGTCCCACCAAAGAGAGTAAATAAGTGGACATAGAACTGGAAGATCTGACTTTTCTGTCCTTCTCTCCCTTACACCGATAGCTTTATTGCCATGGCTTGCCTTCACACTATCAAAATCAATGCCATGTCTTGTATATCTTCCATGAAATTCAGCATAATAATCTTGGACTTCCAAATCTTCCCTTAATCCCAGAAATATAACACCCATACTTCTCTACACTAGGGAGACAAAGCCTTTACATTCAGTTTAGGCACATTCAATTTTTCTTCTCACTTTTATTCATTTTTATATCACTTTTAATTCTATGGCAACATATATATTTACAACTGTATTTCTTTACTAGCCCTTCATCAGAATATGAGTTTCATACGGGAAAGATGTTTGACTATTTTGTTGTCTGCTGTGTTTTCAGAGTTTTGGACAATGCCAGACACATAGTAGGCAGTCTAAAAGGATTTGTTAAATGGATGATTTAATAAGTGAGTGAAGGAGAAAAGTAAAGATAATAAGGAAAATAGTTCATTTTGAATAGGGTCATGAGTTTTCTATTTTTTCTTTTGGAACACAAGAGGATACAGTACCAGCACAGTGAGTCATTCCTGATTTGTTACAGGCCTTGTGCACCTTTGACAATTCTATTACATTGAAGTTCAAAATGGACTCTCTATTCGCTGCTGGATGCTGTGTGTCTGAACTCCCTGATGCCATGCATTCTGCTAATACTTCTATTTTATCACACTGAACCAAACCACTGGAGAGCCCAAGATTCATGTAATTTGACCTCTGATCAGTGAAAAAAAGTGTAAAAGATTTTATTTTTATATCCTTAAGGAGTTTACCAACTTTGGTAAGTTTGGGGAAAATCTTCACCATTTTATCAGAGGTAACAAGTAAAATTATGATTGGTCTTTTTGATCAATCAAGATCATAAGAGGGTATCTCCTTGCCTCTTACACCACCTATTAACTCTTACACCATTTATAAGAGGTAAAATGGTATAAGAGATAAGAAATGGTATGAGATAATGAAGTATCATAAGATATTTGAATATGATGTACTCAGATATATTCTGTGAATCTGGCCCTGTCATGAATCGGTAGTTGAGAAGTAACACGTGCCTTTTGAAAAGCCTACAGTGAGTTTTTGGAATCAGTGTCAAACACTAAATGAAAGAAATGCAAGGAACAATCCAAGCCCTCCAAGTTTGGATCCCCTGAACCAAAGAGTCATTACTGAGGACTGAGGAAGAAAGTCTACTTGAATAGTTTTTCATACTTTCTTTTTGACCACCAAGCACTCATGACTGTAAAGCTATAAAGATTTTGGGTATCTAAATCAATTTTTCCATTCTGATCAAAATGTCCTATAAACACATACAACTTTATACATTAAATACATGTCATTTTTATATCCATTATACCTCAATAAAGATGTGAAAAAGCAGAAAAGAAGAAAAGTCATAGGAAAGTACCTCCCTCATTAGTAAAAACCAGAATGTGCCAAAGCTTCCCATTGGGACACATGAAGGAGAGGAATAGTTACTAAGAATCATGTTTTAATTTAGGTATTTCATTGGCCCTTTAAATGAAATAAATGAGCATATATATATTTGAAATATTTAGAATAAGAAAATGAGTCATCTTTGTCCTATGCATGGATGTGCTTCAGTATAGATGATAAGGGCTTAAAAAATAAAAAGTTTATTAGCCAGGACAGGTTTCTCTATGTCACATGTATTAAAATGGCCTGCCCAGCTTAAGTTGTATCATTATGATCAAGTCAAGGTCAATATCAAATGAAGATCAAGCTAGTCTTATGCAAGAGCCAGTGATAAGCATATAGGTAGAAGTCCAATATCCTGGTCTAACACATGAATTCTATAAAATATTTAAACAGAAATAAAAATGAGACAGAAAATGACTAAATCTTTGCCCCCATCTTTCTGCTCCATCTCTGCTTACAAATAAATAAGAGACTAAAAGTCATTAAAATGTCTGAACAAACCCTGATGTCTCTGCATCCTAAATATTACCACAATGCTAACATTGCACATCTTTACTGCATAGAGGAAGAGAATTGTGCACACTTCCCTTCCTCCCAGTTCCCAGGAAAACTCAAAAGTCGTTTTCTATGATCTAACCAATAAGAAATGGAGAATGACTGAGAGCCCTGTTGCTTTCTAAGTAGAAAAATGGGATTTTTTTGTCTGTTTTTTTTTCTTTTTTCTTTTCTGAAATGGAGTCTCACTCTGTTGCCCAGGCTGGAGTGCAATGCAGTGGCGAGATCCTCAGCTCACTGCAACCTCTGCCTGCTGGGTTCAAGCAATTCTTTTGCCTCAGCCTCCTGAGTAGCTAAGATTAGCACCACCATGCTTGGCTGATTTTTGCATTTTTAGTTGACAGGGTTTCGCCACGTTGGCCAGGATGGTCTGGATCTCTTGACCTCGTGATCCGCCCTCCTCGGCCTCCCAAATCACTGAGATTACAAGGTGTGAGCCACCACATCTGATCTGTATTTATTATTTATTTATTTTTTTAGTTGGGCTTATAGAAGAGATGGCTTCAGCATTAGGTAGTTAATCCATCTAGCTGGACTGTGCAAAAGTTTGGGGCTTGCTATTTACAATTTCTATTTACATGAATCTATTAAACCTGATAAGCTTTTTGCCTTTTTTCTTCTTCAAGGTAACAAATAGTAGCTTAATCAATATAATTTTAACACTGGTACATACGCAAAAATAAAGAACTCACTATGTTGCAAAAGTTCTATTTAGCACGGCGTGTACTAACACTGCATATCGCTGCTTAGCTGGCTAGAGAGGGTGCTGGAGGCTCCAGTGACCCACATGCTCAGCTCCATTTTCAGAGTTATTTCCACAGCCCATCTACACTCAGACATAATGAAACGTTCAACACAAGAGTGTTCCAGAAAAGGTGAAAAAATAGCTCAAAGCATCTGAGACTCTTTAGAAAAGTAGCATCACCAATCTGCCTTTGCTGTACTAAAGAAAGTCCAAGACATTCTGCTCCACCAAAAGAAACAATAATTCATTGTGAATGTGCAACCATAATATGCACAAGCCAGTGTCAGGAAGTCCGCAGAGAACTATTTAAAGAAGCAATGCATTATGTAAAAATTATTATTTTTAATGTTAAATGATCACATTTGAGTATATGCTCTTATCTTATGTCTTACGCCTGACTCTTTCCTGATGTGTACGTGTGTGTGTGTTTGTGTGTAAATGTTCACATTCATTTTCTGATTGAAGAAAGCATAAATGATTTGCCAGAAATTATTGAGGTATTGAATGGCATTGGCAGGCCCCAAACCCAGAGCCAGCTGTCTTTGAAGCCTATGGTTTCTGATTATACTGCACCACCTTTAAAGCAAACAAAACCCACTGTGATACACAGCTTCAAGCCATATAAATCACTGCCTTTGTATGTGAGAGTATGAAAGACCATGGACACAGCTTTGCAGCTACCACAGCAGAAATGTCTGAACAATCTTGGGAAGCTCTCTTACATGACAGGCAATAGTCAAAATCAGTGGAGTACCAAAAAGCTGCAGCCATGGTCCATAGGACTGAGCATAGACTGGAAAAGAAGTTTGATAAGTTTCTTCTCTCATGCTTGGATAGATTTTCACCATCAATTGGTGCATTAATTCTATCTGGCTCCAGGAAACAGTCATTTGGTTAATAGCTCTTCTGTGACCAAAGGAGTTCATGCACAGTCCCAAATGACTTAACTTCCAGCTGTGGAGGAGTTTAGGCAGAGGAGAACAAAGAATCTAACTTCATTATTTTACAAATTATATAAGGAAGAAAGTTGGAGCAAACTGTCTCACTATTTTTGTTGGGAAAGACCTCTGTTTTATTTTGACATAGGTCACTGAGACACAGGAGGCGATTTTCTTGCAGAAGGATTTCCTTGAGTCAGTATAAATGGAACAAAGAAAATGAGTGAAATACAAAATGTTCTTTAAGTGTTCAGATTTGTTGAGTCCCACTGTGAAATTTTTATATTAGAACGTTTGAAGAAAATTCTGATTACCTGTCTTAACATCATAATGTTATAGCTTTGAAAAGGTGAAAATTAATTGTTCAGGAACTAAAACCCAGGATTTTTAAAAAATTGAGTTCTTTGCCCTGCTGCAGACATAAAGTGATCTGTTATGTGATTATTACATATAATAAATTATATTATAGAAATCTTAACACAGAAAGATAAAGGTATGCTTATAATTTTCTTTTTAGGTGATAAAACAGGAAGAACTTGGCAAGGATCGTTTTGACTGCACTTTGTATGATCTACTGAAATACGATGATTTTAATGCTGACAAGCACCTGGCTCTTGAAGAATTTTATAGAGCATTCCGTGAGTACAAGATTCATTCCCCAGTTTCTCTTTGTTCTTTTCTCTGTTGCTTTACACAATATGGTCTGTTTGCTTGCTCTCATAGTACAAGCTGTTTCTGAAGAAAAGTGATATAATTTAGTGAATTTAAGTTTTGAGTTGTATTGAAACATTAAAAAGCTAAGGGATATAGTAGTTCTGAAATGAACAGTTGAAAATATTTGATAATCATGAATATCATAAATTCTCATTGATTATAATTTAAGATATTAGATTCTTTTTTGTTTTTTTGGAGATGGAGTCTCACTCTATTGCCACGCTGGAGAGTGCAGTGGTGTGATCTGGGCTTACTGCATCTTGTGCCTCTCAGGTTCCAGCGATTCTCCTGCCTCAGCCTTGCCAGCAGCTTGGACTACAGGCATGCGTCACCATGCCCGGCTACTTTTTGTATTTTTAGCAGAGATGGGGTTTCACCATATTGGCCAGGCTGGTCTCAAACTCCTGACCTTGTGATCCGCATACCTTGGCCTCCGAAAGTGCTGGGATTTCAAGCGTGAGCCATCGCGTTGGGCTACGACATTAGTTTCGCAATACTACTTCCAAGGTTATTTCAGAGGAGGAGCAGCTTCTGACCAGTTGTCACCATGTATCAGATACAATTATTTACACAAATTTTTTAACTTCACTGGGAAACCAAAATGGATTAATCAGGTGTAGTCTTCAGATTGACTAAATGTGTTTTTTAGAACAGAGTCACAAAGATGACTTGATTAACCAAAATTACTTATCAGGTTAGTCTTTAAAAATAATTCAAAGAGGCTGCCAACGGGTGGCTGACACTTGTAATCCCCGTACTTTGGGAAGCCATGGTGGGTGGATCACCTGCAATCAGGAGTTCAAGACCAGCCTGCCAACATGGTGAAACCTTATCTCCACTAAAATTAAAAAGTTGGCTGGGAGTAGGGGTACATGCCTATAATCAAAACTACTGGGGAGGCTAAGGTAGGAGGTTTTGGTGAGCTGAAATGGCACCACAGCACTCTAGACTGGGCAACAGAGCAAGATTCTATCTCAAAAAAAATTTTTTTTTAAATAAAATAATTCAAAGAGGAAAGACTATGAAGCAATAAACAAACAAACAAACAAAAAGGATTTAGGAGGTTTGTGTAAGAGAAAGAAAGTAAATTCACGAGTTGGTATTATAAATCACCAAATAAAGAAAATTTAAAATGATTCAGTTTAATTCAGAACATGAAGCCAATATTCTTTTTTTTTTCCTCAGAAAAGTTCTGGAGTAGAATATGTACTTGTGTAAAACGATCTTTTTTAAATTATAACCCTGACATTTAGCCATTTATCAGCTGTATGATGTTGGAGAAATTAGTTAAATGTATTTTAATTCTTAAAAATTCATATAAAGAATTTTGTTACTGCACGATAATTTCTATTAAAACATTGTATTATATTTTTATGTGATAGTTTATATAAGCAAAATAATATATGAAAAAGTTGTCACATAATTTTTTTAAAATCAAGATAAAATATGCTCTTTGGTTATAGTTAAGTCGCATATTCAGTTTAAGTTACTAGGCAGAATACAACACAGCATGATTGGTAAACCATTAATTCCTTACAAGGGTGTTGCTACATTAGGTACTTTTCAAAAATGATAAAACAAAAGGCGCATTGACCTGGCCTGATGGCTCTTGCCTGTAATCCCAGCACTTTGTTTAAGAGGGCTAGGTGGGCAGATAACCTGAGGTCAAGAGTTTGAGACCAGCTTGGCCAACTTTGAGAAATTTCATCTCTACTAAAAATACAAGAATTTGCTGGAATGGTGATGGGTTCCTGTAATCCCAGGTATTCAGGAGGCTGAGGCAGGAGAATTGCTTGAGCCCAGGAAATGGAGGCTGCAGTGAGCTGAAATCCACACCACTGTACTTCAGCCTGGACAAGAGAATGAGACACGAAAGGAAGGAAGCAAGGAAGGAAGGAAGGAAAGACAGAAGGAAGGAAGGAAGCAAGGAAGGAAGGAAGGAAGGGAGGGAGGGAGGGAGGGGCAGGCAACATTATTATTTTACTTTAAATTAAGGAGATGAAATACACAGAAATTGACAAATAAGTGCCTGAGTTTCTAATCAAACTCATGTTGACCTAATTATGAAGTCTAAGTGTTTTCACCATGCTTCATGCTGTAGTGGCCATTCTTTTGTGTGCTCATGGTGGCAGAATAACAGGGAGAAAATGTGGTTTGCTGGGGAATAACTTATGTGTACATATAATAATATGTGTGTGTGTGCATATGTCTGTATGAATGATGCTATTATATAAAATAGAAGGGAATAGATGTTATTTTAAATGCCAACAGAAATATTGAGTTCAAAATACGATATTTAGTTTTAGAAATCAGGGATACCTTGTGAAGGTGGGGGAAATTAAATTAATGTTCAGGATGAGTGGATTTAAATTTTTGGCTATGAACAAATGGTATTGGACAGAAATAATAACATAAATAAAAAGTCATATACTTGGCATATCAGGGCATTTAGAAAAAGCTAATCCAACTGCATTATCTGTTGCAGTTTGAAATTCTATGAAAATGTATAAATTATTTTGGCAATTTTACTAAATAGTTTTAATAAATAAGCAGTCTAATCTCCTAACTCCTACCTTTATCTCTCAACAGAAAGATATATAGACTTGGCTAAAAAGAGCAGGCAAAATCTACAGCCATTCTTGAAAATAATTTCAATGGTATATAGTTTACTCAGCATCAACAAGTGTATTAAGTGAATATGTTTGTGTAAGATTTTTATTCAATATACAGTTACTGCTGGTAGTGAAAGAGGTGAAGAGAAACAATAAAAATATGTGAATGAGTAATAAGTTATTTTTATGACAGCCAGCAAAGACACTGAATAACAATCCCTGACCCTATCAGTAATAATAATCTTGCCTCAAATACTACTGCTAGCACCTGCCAAAGGGAAAAATAATTCTGCGTTTTAGGATATAATTTGATGTTGCCAGAGAAAAGAAGGTAGATCAGTACAATGTTCTGATAAATAATGTTTTACAAGTCATAAATGTAAATAATCAATAAAAAGTTTAATGAATATATAGTAAAACACATTACATATAAAAGTCCTAGGGATTATTGAATTTGAAGACAAGGAAATCTATGAGGATTTCATTAACTCTTAGAAAGTAGTATGCGGCCGGCACAGTGTCTTACACCTGTAACCCCAGCACTTTGGGAAGCCAAGGCAGGAAAATCATGAGGTCAGGAGATTGAGACCATCCTGGCTAATAAGATGAAACACTGTCTCTACTAAAAATACAAAAAATTAGCCTGGTGTGGTGGCATGCACCTGTAGTCCCATCTACTCAAGAGGCTGAGGCAGGAGAATCCTTTGAACCTGGGAGGCGGAGGTTGCAGTGAGCCAAGATCACACCACTGCATGGGCAATGTAAGGCTTCATCTCAAAAAAAAAAAAAAAAAAAAAAAAAGAAAAGAAAGTAATACATTAAAAATTGTATGGAAATTATTTGTAGTAAATACAATGAATTTAGTGAGTATAGTAATAATTCTGTCATTAGGTCAAATTTATGTATAATACAAAAGTTCTACATTTTTAATAGTCATAAAGAGATGTTAGTTGGGTAATGAATTGCTTGGCAATCTGTAATCATGAGATTTTTTTTTTATTTTTAGTTAATCAAAACTATTCCATAACAATGATAAAATGATCTTCACAACATGATTTAGTGGAATTTTTTTCTAAGTAATGCTGCAATTACAGGAAATATTTTAATATTATTTGTGATCTCACCAAGCAAATTTCCTGTAAAGTATTACATTTTCAGTGCTTCATCCTTATTTAAACTAGGCATCAAACTGTGTAATGATCCCTCAGAGATAACAGAACTGACTTGTGTGGATTGTACCTGCATTATTGAGAAGACATTTATACTTTAATGAGAATTATAAACACATATCAATTTCTTTCTCTCCCTCTATAAAAATACCTGGTAACTAAATCCACTTGGGTTTTGTGAAGTTTAGTGACAGTCTTTGTAAAATGACATGATTTTAGAAAGTTGGAAAATACTAAGGTATCATGAATAAAAAATGTATAACGCTAATGGGAAAAGCGATCTATTAAAAAATCACGTATTATGTACCTTTGTGTATAGAGTGTTGTGATAGTCAAAGCAACTTACAAAGATAGGTTTCCTTTACCCTAGGAATATATCATCTTAGACAGACAGTGATCAAAATGACAGATATATTAAGACTAAAAATGAATCATTTTTTTTTCCACATGAGGATGCATTCCTCCACACAATTTATAAAAAGAAGCTCAGAAAACTAGAAACGTCTTAAGTGAATATCAGAGGGATAAACTAAGGCTGAAGAAGTTAGAAACCTATCATGATCTGTTAATTGTCTTCTGGTGAATACAAATGTAGACAGATTTCATAAGTTCCAG
Organism: Leontopithecus rosalia; assembly: GCA_028533165.1. Lineage (NCBI taxonomy): Eukaryota > Metazoa > Chordata > Mammalia > Primates > Cebidae > Leontopithecus > Leontopithecus rosalia. The sequence continues at coordinate 147,032,013 of CM052650.1, read as the reverse complement.
TTTCTTACTCTTTCTGTCATGGTATAAAATGGAAGATAGTACAGGGTAATTTGCAAACAGGAAAAAGCTAATGGTTAGAAACAATAGCACATTAGCAAGTATTATTATATTATTGTCATGTTATTACAGTAGTTATATGACGGTTTTCAAAAATAGCTTTTTCCTTTACGGATTAGACAAATAATTATAATCCTTTGCCATTGGTATTGAATGGTCAATTCGATTTTTCTTTATAAGTTTTGGTATTACATATAATTTGATTTTAACTAACGTATTTAAAATAAATCCTCATTTTGTTTATCAAGTATTTCATATCATGCCTTGTTTAATTAACAGATTTGAAAAGCTATTTAATAGAATCCAATAAATAGTAAGTTTAGTGACATGCTTTGAGTAGAGAAAGGAAATACCAGATCCTCTGTTAAGGTGGTAAGGTGGTGTACATCCTTCACCTTGGAATTTCATTGTCATGAGATATACAGTACAGTGTATTCATCTTTCAGTGCAAAAGTTTCTGGTAGAATTAAAAATGAGTTAATAGTGCCATATTATATACCAAGTACTAAATATTTCATTTTCTTCCAATTCAAATTTAACCAAATTGTAACATTACATATGACTTGCATGGAACAACATATTTCTGATTTAAATCTGTCAGTAAATATAAGTGATATGTCATCAGACAAGATTATCATATACTAACTGAGGCATTTAATTTCGGAAGTGATGCTCAAATAAATGTCTATATTTACTTAGTTTGGTGACTAAGCTCAACTGAAATGATGAAAGGATATTATATGCTTATTGCTTTTATAAATGAATTACTTTATTTAGATTTTGTAGACAACCAAGAATGGTATAATCAACTACCTAGAGAAAGAATCTGTTTTGAAAATGTTTCCTATGTACTTCATTTCCTGAGTTAAATAATAAATTACTTTGACTATGATACTAAACCTTAAAATTGTGTGAAATTTTATGAGGACTATGAACTTTTAAAACTATATGAGACATTTTGGTAAATGTGATAGATTTTTGAGGTGTTACTAAACTGTTTTAAGATGCAGCTCCCAAGAAATATATATACATACATATATACATATATATGTACTTTAAGATGTGTATGTATTCTTGTGTGTTAAACTTCTAATGTTATACTATTAAAAATTTCTATTAATTCAGCATGCTCTTTATATGTACAAATACCCCAAAGAAGGTATGTTTCTAGTGTGCATAAACCCTGTCTCTACTAAAAATACAAAAATTATAATTGTTTAAACCCAGGAGGCGGAGGTTGCAGTGAGCCGAGATTGCGCCATTGCACTCCAGCCTGGGTGACAGAGCAAGACTCCATCTCAAAAAAAAAACAAAAAAAAAACACAAATTAAGTTTTTGTAAGCACAATGCATCAATTGTGAACATCATGTTGACACTAATTGTATAATAGCTCTATTTTCTTCTTTCTTTAAGAGAAGTTACTATGATTCCAAAATTCTAAAATACTAAGAACAGATATTTAAAATCACCTAATCATTAATGTGTATATTCAGAACATCATCACTCTATATGAAACATTTCTTAATGCAGTATAGATTTGATAATGACATTATGAGGAAAATAAAATTCATTTTCCAGGGAAAACAGAACTGCTACACGAAAACATTACTTATTGAAAGCTTCTAATAATTAGAGCAATAAAAATGAATATTACATTACCATTTGTAGATATTAGATCATTAGTATATAAAAACCTTTGTTAAGAAAAATAGCAGAGTTTAGGGAACAAAATTAAGAATGTTGCAGTAATATAGGCTAAAAGTGATGATGGTGCCAGAACCAAAGAAGGAATAATAAAAGTGCAGGAATGTGGCCATATCTGTGCAATAACTTACCAACAAAATAATCCTGAATCGGTGAGTGATTAAATATACATGATAGGGAAAGGATTTGAGTCAAAGATAATGCCCAGATTTCTAGCTTGACTCCTAAGGTGAATGATGTTTCTGTTCATTAAATCGAGGGACACAGAGAGAGATACAAGGTTAGGGAAAGACATTGAGTTAAATTTTGAACAGGTTGGTATATATATTTTAAAAATACAAAACTTCTGGTTGGAGAATATTGTGGTTCAAATAGGGGACCTCATCTAGAAATAAAGATAGGGAATATATAAGTAGAAACTGAATCTCTACCAGGAGGTTGGATCATTCAAGGTGAGCATGAAAAGAGAGAAAGAACAAGCAAAAGGTACCAGCCAATTCAGTGTCTGGTGAAGGCTGTCTTTCTGGCTTGAAAACAAATGTCCATCATGCTGCATTGTCACTGAAGAAAGAGAACGCCCTCTGATGTATCATTTTATAAGGACACAAAACATATCAGATTAGGACCCACCTGATGACCTCATTAAAACTTTACGTTATTTTAGGCCCTATCTCCAAATATAGTCACATTGATTCGAATTAGAATATTAACGTGAAGTTGGAGGAGACACAATTCAGTCTATACCGGAATTAAAACTGAAATGCACTTTAATAGGTGGTATCAAAGCAGGGCACTACCATGACATTTTACTAAGAACGAATTGAACATTTTTTAAACTTGAGTACAAGGCAAAAAAAAAAAAGACTCTTCTTCCTTTTTATTTTTGAGAGGAAGTTTCGCATTTTTCAAAGCTGAGTACGAGGCAAAAAAAAAAAAAAAGATTCTTCTTCCTTTTTTTATTTTGAGAGGGAGTTTCACTCTTTTGCCCAGGGTGAAGTGCAGTGGTGTGTTCTCGGCTCCCTGCAACCTCCACCTTCCGATTTCAAGAGATTCTTCTGCCTCAGCCTCCTGAGTAGCTGAGATTATAGGTGCTCGCCACCACACCCATTTAATTTTTGTATTTTAAGTAGAGATGGGATTTCACCATGTTGGCCAGGCTGATCTCGAACTCCCAACCTCATGATCTGCCTGCCTTGGCCTCCCAAAGAACGGAGATTACAAGTGGGAGCCATGGCACCTGGCCCAAAAGTGAGCTCTTCTTGGCCACTAGGTTTGGCAATAAGAAACTTACTAGTAACTTTGGTCATGACACTTTCAATAAAGAAGTAGGGGCAGAAGCAAAAGTGCGGACGGTGGAGAGGTTGGATGTAAGGAGACTGAAAAACAATAGTTGGATAAACAAGCAGAACACATAAGCATCCATCAAGTATGAATATATTTAGATAAAATCAAAAACAACTAAAATCCTCTATGGTTTTAGATGTTAATACGATGGTAGCCTTTGCAAGAAAGGAAAAGGAATGAGATGAAAACATCAGGTCATCTATGGTGCTGGAAACATTCTATGTATCTATCTATCTGTCTACCTATCGATCTATCTATCTATCTATCTATCTATCTATCTACCTGACAATGTATCATCTATATTTAACATGCATAGTGGTTTCACAGACATCTTCACTTTGTTCAGGTGTACTGCTTTATACATCATAATGTGTCACCATTTTGTATCTCTGCTATTTAAAAAATAAAACAACAAAGTTTACCAGGACAACTGAATTCACCTCTGGCACAGAGCTCATGAATTATCTCTAAGAGACTACACCTTACATTCTAACAAAAAAGCAATGCTAATCCTAAGCTTACTTTGACTTGGGAATCATTGTGTTAGATAATGTTACAGCTACCATAAAATAACCTCATATACACAGATTATTATATTATGAAACTTGCAGCAAGGGAATCACCTGACATATTTGGAGAATAATTCTTCTATCACATAGTAGCATTACAAAATTATTAATGTGCATTTTAGTTTGTATGGTTATTCCTTTGTCGTTGTTGTTGTTTTTGAGACAAGGTCTCCCTTTGTCACCCAGGCTGAGAGTGTGGTGGCACTGTCATAGTTCACTTCAGCCTTGAGCTCCTGGGCTCAAGCAGTCCTACCACTTCAGCTTCCCAAGTAGTTAAGACTACAAGAGTGTGCCACCTTATTTGGCTAATTTATTTATTTATTTTTATAGAGATGGGATCTTGCTATGTTGCCTAGACTGGTCTCTAACTCTCGCCTTAAAGTGAGCCTCCCAAAATGCTGGGATTACAAGTGTGAGTCCCTGCACCAGGGCTGATTATATAACTTTTTATGTTGGAGTTTATAGCTCTCCCCTGCCTCTTCTGGTAAATACCACTCAGCATTATTTCCTTGCTTTCTACTTTGTGTTGCTGTTGCTATCTGGTTTCTTAGTAAAAGGATTGTCCGAAATGATTGCTGAGACCCAGCCTATAGACATGTATTCCAAAAGGACAGTTTATTGCTCCTAAACATAGCAAATTATTTGTACACTCCAATTGTAATGGTAAAAGAGAAAGAGGCGATACAAATTTAAACCATAATATTTTTTAGTCTTAGGTTTTCCCATTGTAAATTAACCCTGTCCTTCATTTTGTCCCAGAATCCCCCATTGGTTAGATTACCTTCATGGGTTGCCACTATTGTGCCTTGAGGCATTCTGGCATTCTTCGCCCTCTGATCTCTAATTGGTACATTTTGCCTTCTAACATAATGATTCATAATCAGAAAAGCAGACACAATTAGTTCAAGTAAAATATTAATTGTATTTATTTCTTAAAGTATTTTCTTTTTCATCATAAATATTGATAGAGTAATGCCTCTTCTGACTCAAAGTGTAATTGCAGTACAATAAAATGAGAATTGACCAATCATTCTTATTCTCCATATTGTACCATGTATTGTCAGTCATAACTTAGTGCATCTAACCTAAAATATATTTCCAGTGATGACACTATAGTAATATTAGGTAGGGTTTGCCTGAGGAGTAGGTTTTCAGACTTTCAAATAATTTCTGTTAACCATTGTTCCATTGGCGTTGGCTTTGTACCATTTCTCAGGAACTCTTTGAATTGAACTCTGCATGGTCCTATGTGTGGTTCTGCAACCCTATCTGGATGGTGTCCTCATAATGGCCTAAATCTGTGAGCAACTTGAGTCAGTTGCCCTGTGATTTTGTCCAAATTTCTCTAGCAACTTCTATTCCTTGGCTTTACCCTAAAGGTTGTCAGTCACACTGCTGCCCAGGGTTGACCGCTTTGAACAGAGTTGCTGCAGCGTGGCGCCAAAGCCTTAGCTTCATTTTAAAGCATCTGAAATTTCCAAACTGTTTCCACTGATGGGATTTAATTTTAAACTAGTCAATTATTGTTCAACAATTTAAAGCAATTTGAATGCAATATATCATGTTCAATTACTAGCTGTTTTCCGAGCTCCCTTCTCTGGGTTAGCCTGGGAGAAGAGGAATTCTATTTACATTATTCAGTTGAAAGTTTCTTAACTGGATTCTGCTCTACCAAATGATCTTTCAGAAAGGCATTTATCTACCCAATAAATGTCACTATAACATGTCAAATCAAGTATTTTAAAAATATAAAATGTACATGCTTAAATAACTTTAATATTTCTAACAACTTAAATAATTTGGAAGATAGCATACTTATAAAACATTGTTGCTGCTTGTTTATATATATGTTCTAAATATATATTTCATAAATTATAAATGTATATTATAAACATATTATTTTATATATTATAAATATATAATATAAATGTATATTTATACCATCACTACCACTTTCATAAAGTTTCATGGATATAACAAGAGAAAACCTGAAGCTTGAGGGAGATTTCATCAATTACATACATAAATCATAAAACTTGAGTGTTTAAAGAAAGAATAGTTAAAATCATTGTCTTGCTAAATAAAAAAAAACAGGAAAAGAAGAAGAAATGAATCAAAACAACAATAATGGGTTTATTATTTTTATGAATTTTAAGTCAAATTTTCAATTATTAAAAATTCTATTAAGTCTTTTTTCTGCTTGCCATAATTCTGTATCCATTTATCTTATGTTTATTTTTGTGTTGTGCTAGCAAAAGTATAAAACAAAAAGTTATAAGGGACTAAATAGGGATCAACTTTAATTTCACAATTCAGTTATAATCATTCTGAGGCACACATGTTTGTGTGTGTGATATAAAATATGTGTATATTTTTGTATATAACATATATATACACACACATAGATACACAAATATTTTCTTATTATTATTTTTTTCACACAGAGTCTTACTCTTTCACCCAGGCTGGAATGCAGTGGCACTATCATAGCTCACTGCAGCCTCTACTTCCTTGAGTTCAATTGATCCTCCTACCACAGCCTCTTGAGTAGCTGGGACTACAGGCACGTGCCACCACACCCAGATAATTTTTCTATTTTTTTGTAAAGACTGAGTCTTGCTATGTTGCCCAGATTTGTCTCAAACTCTGGGGCTCAAGCGATCTGTCCACCTCAGCCTTCCAAAATGCTAGGATGACAGATGTGAGCCATTGCACCTGGCCCACATACACATATATTTTATAAAAATGCCACTGTACTACTTTTCTTGGCTCAATATTTGTTTTAATTTTCTTTTAATTCGATAGTGGAAACATATCATCAACAAATATAGTTGAAAATAATATTTCTTGGAATTTATTTTCAATTTTAACTGACAAATAATTTTTTATATTTATGGAGTATAATCTGATGTGTTGATATATGTATACACTATAGAAAGACTTATCAAGCTATTTAACATATTCTCACCTCACCAAATGACCTTTTTTTTGTTTAAAAACCTATTCTAGGAATTTTGAAATAGACAATATATTATTATTGACTTCGGTCACCATGCAATTAATAGATCACTATAAGTTATTTCTGCTGTGTAACTGGAACTTTGGAAGATCAACTTCTTCCCTTTTTTCTCTTTTTATATTCTCCCATTTTCCTATCCCTATCCTAGCCTCTGATAACCATATGTCTCCTCTCTGTTTCTATGAGATGGACCTTTATAGATTCTACATATAAGTGAGACTTTACAGTAACTGTTTTAAATACAAATGAGTATCATCTTTTAATGGCTGCCATTGTTTGAAAGTATGATAATCTTCAAAATTATAAAGGTAATACTCTATTATCATTCTCAAGTTATCAATTTTATCCTTGGAGAAACACTGTCTATTGAAATATAATACAAACAAAAAATGCTGGCCATCCTAATAATTTGAAATTTTCTAGCAGTCCCATTAAAAAAAGAAAAAAACAGGGAAAATTGATTTTAATAATATTTTATTTACTTAAACATGTCCAAGATATTATTATATCAATATGAGCATTATGTGCATATTATTCATTCTTTGTTCTTACCAAGTCTTTGAAATCAGGGGCATATTTTACATTATTACAGTACAGGAGGATATCTCAATTTGTGTAAGCCAAATGTTCAATGGCCACATGTAGTTAATTACTGGCTACCCTCTTGGACAGTGTAACATTAGAGTGTCAATGAATAACAATTTCTCCTTCTAAAATTTTATTCCAATTATTTTTTAAATATGAATTTAAGTGCAAATTCCATTTTTACATAAATAGCATGGTGTGAACTTTGTATTAATATTTTTCAGAAATTCAGAAAATTATACACTAAAATGAGTATAATTTCATCTAAGGGACAAGCTTATTTATATATATTCTCAACATAAATAGAATATTTATTTTAGAAAGGGTTACATTAAATCTATTTATCATATTGTGTTGTCGAGATTCCCACATGTGTTTGTCACATAGGTATATGACATAATGGTGAGGATGGGGTTCCTTGTGTACTCATCACCCAAAGGGAAGATTTTACCAAATAAGTAATTTTTCAACTCTCACCCCCTTCCCACCCTCCCTTTTTTGGAGTCCCCTGAGTCTATCTTTCTCTTTATGTCCATGTGTACCCATTATTTAGCTCCCACTTATAAATTAGAACATGTGATTCTTGGTTTTCTGCTTTGTGTTAGTTGCTTAGGATAATGGCATCCAGCTCCTTCCATATTGCTGCAAAGGACTTTATTTCATTCTTTTTAATGAAATACACCATAGTATTTCATGGTGCACATGTCCCATATTGTTTTAACTCCAGTCAACCATAAGAGGACACTTAGGTTGACTCATGACTTTGCTACTGTGAATGGTGCTGCAATAAACATAAGAATGCAGGTGTCTTTTTTGTGTACGATTTCCTTTCTATTCGGTAGAGAGATACCCAGTAGTGGGATTGATGGGATGAATGGTAGTTCTATTTTTAGTTCTTTGAAGTATCTCCATACTGCTTTCCACAGTGGCTGAACTAATTTACATCCCCACCAACACTGTATAAATGTTCCCTTTTCTCTGCATCTATGCCACAACTGTTGGTTTTTTGACTTTTTAGTAATTGCCATTCTGACTGCTGTAAAATTATATTTCATTGTGGTTTTAATTGGCATTTATCTGATGCTTAGTGATGTTAGACATTTTTTAATGTATTTGTTTTGCCACTTGCATGTCTTTTTCTGAGAAACATTTCTTTATGTCCTTTGCCCAGGTCAATAAAATATATTTAATGCCACCATCTATAAGTGTTTTTCAAGTGCTCTTATTGATGGTCATTGAAACTATAAATCTTCTGTCCATAGTTAGTACCTAAAAAAATAGCTGTTCTAATTTTTTAAATAATCTTATTTTAGTAACTAATGACTCATGTCTTTCCCTTACTTGAAAGAAAAACAGCAATCATGTAAGTCTTTTGATGTGAGATACTGTTCTGCCTGAGAAAAAAAGTGTTTCCCCTCTGCATTATTTCAGTCCAGCAATTAACAGTGAAACAGCTTGTAGGAAGCTTGTACAACCTGATATACCACATGAATTAATGTTTTACACTCAGTGTTTTGAAGTTTTACAAATAGCTCCAGAATATTGTTACCTCTGAGAATTCTGGGAAAATTACTATGATACATGGAAGGAACATAATTATTTAAAGGTTTGGAAAATGCTAAAATACTTTTTGGGGTCATCACAATGAAAATAAATATGTGTACCTATTTACTTTTGAGAAGGTATGAGAAAAATACCTTAAGTCTTTTTTTTTTTTTAAGATGGGGTTTCACCATGCTGGCCAGGCTTGTCTCAAACTCCTGACCTCTAGTGATCTGCCCACTTCAGCTTCCCAAAATGCTGAGATTACAGGTGTTAGCCACCCTAACAAGTCTTATAGTAATTCAGTGCATGATACTTTTTGTGGCAATTCCTTTCATAGGTATTTCAAAAACGGTAACAAATTTGCTTTTAACACCTTTACAAGGATCTGAATAAATTGTTAACAAACATCCATCTTTATGCTTTAATACAAGTAATTAGTTTGATAATGATTAGCTATTTATTGCACTCATGCCTAATACTCTGTTTAGTACTCATCAATCTTTTGTTTTATTCTGTTTTGTCAAATAACAAAGTTTAATTTCTTAAGGATTTTCTTTATACACTCTCTTTTTAGTTTATAATCTATGTCTCTTTATGTAGTATGATTGGGTGTAAATTTCTAGCACCATCTACCATTGCTGTTACCCTTAGTAAATTTGTATATAATTTTTATTTGATATAAAGTATATTTATGTTAAATTTCCAATATATATTTGTTATATCTTTAGATGACAATTAAAAATAGATTGAAGTTAAATAAACAACAAAAATGGAAACAAAGTGTCTGCACTAAGTACCGTGTAGCTGCCTGAGTGAGGATTTTGTTAGGGCCTCAGTGCTGTATATCACCTGCAATGCACCATTGTAAAATGTGTTCTTCCTAATGGAAATTGTTGCTATAAAAAGGAAGGAAACTGCAGTAAACTTGTTACTAATTATTCAAGTAAAGTAAACAGAGCCTTGTTGCTGATCATCTGGGAAGAACAAAAAGCATCTATGATGTTTAAAGCTTTATAGAAGTTGCAGATTACAAATCACATTGAAAGGATATGCACATTTATAGGTACCATCTAGAGAACAACACAAGATTACCCTCATTCTTTTCAGTGTTGCTTAATTAACATTAATGATAATAACACTTTATTGAAAAAATAAGTAAATTAGATATCTTAGTGTATGGTATATTGTACTTGTCAATTCCAAAAGAAGGAAACTTTTCAAATAAAAAATACACAAGGTTATGTTGGCAAGGTGTGGGGGGAGGAGAGACAGAGAGAAAATAGAGAAGGAAAAGAGAGATCGAAGAGAGAAGAAGAAAGCCAGACAAAGAATAATAAATGTGGTATATTTTAAGTATTTTGTAGTTTAAAATTTATCAGCTGTGCAATGACCTACTTTTGTAATTTTACCCATTTAAATTAATGTTTCAAGTCACATTTAATTTTATAGTAAAAAATCAACATTTGTTATGTTCTTATACATGACATGTTATGACATATTATTAAGGCTAGTTACTACAAATATAAAGATGGATAATAAACTCTCCTCCTTAGGAAATTAAACAGTAAAAGGCAATTTCAATATAATATCTCAAGGGACAATGAAAAAGGAACACCAACAGGGATGGATTCTAAGCAAAGATAACTTTTGAATTACATATGCCCCTGAATAAGATTCCCTGAGGACAAAGTCCAAGAAGCCAGGTGCTTTGCTGCTAACCGGAGCCCATCAGCAAATCCTAATGTGTGGGAAATTGCAAGCCTTTGGGGGAGTGAGGGAGACAAAGTGCAAACTAGAAATTAGCGTAAAAAGAGGCTCAGAAGGGAGGGACTAGAGCTGGAAATTTAGTGAACACAATAATGAGAAATTGAATAATTAGTGTAGGTATAGGGAAGACACTGACAGTGATACATACAGGGATTGTCATTTACATTTGAGAGATCATTTGTGAAACTGAGTACAAAATGCCTTAAGAAATACGATGAGAAGCAGAAACAACTGTAGATCAGTGCAGTCAGTGGTATTTTGGGGTTAATGACTACATTTTCAAGAACTGTACTATCATGTTGATGTCACATTGGTAACCTGAAATTGGCCCATGGTGGGAACCTTTACAGCACAGATATTGTCAAATGCTGCAATCAGCGCCCTTACCCCAACACATTACCACCACCGTTTAGAGAGATGGCTTGTAAACATTCACCAGGGCACTACTAACTCAGGCTGCAATTCTCTAAGTGATAAGTTTTGAGGGATTGAACAAAGGCAAATGGGTAAATAAGAGGTTATGGATTGAAGGAATATTTAGGAGAAAAGATCCAACACAATTGGTGATGGAGATGGCTAACAATTTCTAGAAAAGAGTCTTAGAATATTTACATTGTGCAATCCCAAATAAATTCAAAGTTAGTAATAGTCCTGTCAACAAGTTGGTTGTGACTTTTGAGAAGACATCTAAATAAGTTGGTGACAATTCTTACTTTGTCAAACTTCAAATTAAAAAAAAAACATTCACTATATCTCCAGAAATGTTATTTAAAAATGTATTATAGCAGAAATAATATATATAAGTGATGGGATGGATTTTGGTAGATAAAATAATTTCTGATGAATTTGTTAAAAACTTTTTGAGCTATTCAAGGATAAAAAATTGAATCTGTCAAAAGTTTTAAAGTTAAAATTTAACATATTTTCCTGACTGATGAAAAACTTATATTGAAAGAATATCAATGGTAGCTGAGCAAACTAAATATTCAAACCTGTAGTCATGTTTAATGCTGTAGGTACAACTCACATTTCCATTGACAATTCATTTTATTATAATCATGTTTTATAAGAACTATCTATATTAGCATGCTGAAAATGACATAGGTGATGGCTCAACTTTCTTTATGATTTCATCTTTGCTAGGATATATGAAGTGGTGACACTTTAAGATCAGGAATTTATCTTATGGATACAATGAGTGAGTTTTGGTTTTTTTTTTTTTTTTTCCTTATAGATTGACACATTTCCTATAGAAAGAATATTATTATTGTGGAGTTCCATTAAAAGTCTAGATTATTTTCCTGCTGTTTGTAGACATTTAACATTCAACCCAAATATGTAATTAAATATTTGAATACCTTTTAAATATTTTTAAACAACATGTGCAAATGATATATACTCCACTGCCTATATATTGCACTGTTGTTATCACTCCATATTAAACAAATTTATCCTAATATCACATTAGAAAAAATTTTGTATTAGCACTGTGTTTCTGGTGTTTATATCTAGGAAAGTAGCACATTTTTATATATAGTTACAGATGTACAAAATAAACAATGCCATTAAAAGGTTTTCATATGAGAGCACACTTTCAACTGTGTTTTCTAATGCTTGGTTTGGGATATATTAGAATTTTTAAATGTTGATTTCCAACTGAACTCATTAAGTTATTACTTGCTGAAATTTTGGAATTTTTAAAGGCAATTTTCATACTTTATGGAGATAGTGGGATTTATCAGCTTCAATCAGGATTATTCCCTCAAAGCCAGTCTATATTGTCACTGTTTTTTTTCTTATTGGCCTTTTGAGGAAAGTATTTTTTTTTCTCCAGAAACTATTCACTTTTGCTTCTTGATCTGATAAAGCAGAATGAATTGATCTGAGATTTCCTATTCATAAAACTCATTTTCAAATTTGTATTACGTGACCTTTTACCATTTTTCAATGCATAGACAGCCACTGAAAAACAACTGATACCTGAAAGCATTAAAATTTGGCTGTATATTATATAATTGTCACCACAGAAACAAAATATCAGTTTGGAAATTGTCTTCACATTTGCATGATAACATAATTCTAAAAGTGTTAGTTTAAACCAAAAAAAGTTTTCTGAACAATTTTATGAGGCTTTTCTTCTGACTTTAGCTGAGACATGATTTCTGGGTGTTGAGAACTGATTTATGCCAATTTGATCGATAAGAGCCATTAGGTTCCTTTCAATGACTATCAGGGACTTTAGATAGTTAGCAGTGGATGAATTCCTTGTCACATCCTCAACAGAAACCACTTCTACTGCCAGGTGGTATTATATGAATATATATATATATATATATATATATATATATATATATATATGGTAGAATTAGGTGTAAAAATTGGCTTTCTCATTTACCACACCTTCATAAATGTATAGACATAAAATTAGGGAAAGAAGTGTACCACTATTTGCTGCTAAGTCATTTTATAACAAGTTATAGAAAATATAATTCAACTTTATAACAACGTGGGGAAGGTACAACTCATCTCAGCTTTGGCTGTACCAGTTCACTGGGCACTGAAAGCTATATATAGGAGTTGAATGCATAATCAAATCATATTCATAAATTTGTGGTGCAGATAGATTTTTTAAGTTAGCTGGACAGAGGCCTCAGAGAGTGTTACTGTCCAAAAAATTGTCATAGTGATGTGCTCATTCCTTATTCATCCCTGACCATACACACTTTCAGTATTCTTGTCTGTAATGTGTACAAAGCATCTATCTTTGAAAAAAATAGGATGATTAAAAAAACACCTTGTATTTTTCATGTTCTTATAATAGTGTAAGAATTTGCAACTGGTTGAGCATAACTGATTAAATGTTTCTGAACTTGTCAGCAATCTAGCAAGTAAACTCACATATTGAATTCTACTAGAAGGAAGAGTGTAAGCATATTTGAATCTAAAAATTCTGCTACATTTTGTTTGAAATAGGTTTCAGCTAAAACACGATCACAGATGCAACTGCATAATTCTTCCTGTTGAAAACTTGTGAAGCTTATTATACTCATCTCTCAGCTTAAAATGATCTGTGAATATATAATTTTATAACCAAAATGTATTTATATTATTTTTAAATTTGTAAGCATTTCTGATCTATGCCAATTTTTTTGTTTGTAAGCAGTTTGTGAAGAAAGAAGTGCAAATTTGGCAAATTTAATATATATCTGCAAGACTTAATATTGTTAAAATGTCAATACTGTTCAAAGTATTCTACAGATTAAATGTAATCCCTATCAATATCCTAATAGTGTTTTTCAGAAATAGAAAAAAATGTTCATATGGAATATCATGAAATCCTAAGTAGCCAAAACAATTTAATAAAAGAAAAACAAAGATGGAGAAGATCTCATTCTTCCTTATTTTAAAATTTAGTACAAAGCCACTGAAATCAAAATGGTATGGTACTGGCACTAAAACACATGTAAACCAATGAAATGGAGTAGAAAAGAGATTCTAGAAGTAAACCTTCCTATAAATTGTCCAATAATTTTCAAGAGTTCCAAACCATTCAATGGAGAAAGAGCAGTCTTTTCAGCAACTAGTGCTGGGAAAACTGCATATCCATTTGCCCCCAGAACAAAAAACAAAACCCTCAAAAATAGAACAATGACCCAAAAGTAAGAGCTGAAACTATAAAACTCAGGAGAAAACATAAGAGGAACTCTTCACACCATCTGATTTGGTAATGTTTTATGGGCTATAACAACAAAAACACAGGTAACAAAAGAATATATAGATGCTTTCGATTTCATCAAAATTAAAACCTTCCATGCATCAAGGAACACTATCAACAGACTGAAAAGACCATCCAAGCAATGGTAGAAAAGTGAAAATCATCTACATAATAACAGATTAATATAAATATTGGCAAAGTACTTGAATAGACAGTTTTTCAAATATATGCAAATATCTAAATATCTTCATTTTACATACTTAAAGATATATCAATATATATAGTTTTTTCTTTTATTGAGAAGGAGTCTCCCTCTGTTGCCAAGCTGGAATGCAGTGGCATGACCTTGGCTCACTGCAACCTCCACTGCAAGGGTTCAAGCCATTCTCCTGCCTCAGCATCCCAAATAGCTAGGACTACAAGCGCATGCCACCACACCCAGCTACTTTTTGTATTCTTAGTAGAGACAGGGTTTCCCCATGTTGGCCAGGATGGTTTCAGTCCCTTGACCTTGTGATCTGCCTCCCTCAGCCTCCCAAAGTGCTGGAATTACAGGTGTGAGCCATAGCACCCAGCCCAATATGTTCTTTTAATGTACATTTTGGTCATCTACCCAAGAAGATGGCCATTGGCTTTTATTTTAATTTTTTCTATTTCTGCAAAAACACCATTAGGATATTTTAGGATATTTGAAATAGGTTTCAGCTAAAATATGACTGCAGATGCAACTGCATAATTTTTCATGGTGAAACTTGTGAAGTTTATTATACTCATCTGTAGTCTCTACAACCCATCCTTGGCCCACTGGACACTCCCTTGGAGTCTCTTCTGGCACTTCACTGCCATTTGTTTAAACATAAATTCAGTTTGACACGTGTTGAAGACTACTCCTATTCTGTGTTTCTAATTGAGAGTATTACATTACCCTATACACAGTTGCTATAGCAATAGTAAAATTTTTAAAAATTCTCTCCCTTGCCTTCATTTCTGGAGGAATGAAAAATACATCTTGAATCTTTTCCCTAAACAATTGAAAAACTGGTCTCTTCTCTTTGTCCTCAATATGAGTCCTTATAGTTGAGACCACCATCATTTCTAGATAACAATGCAGTTTTGTGCATGATCCCGCTGCATTCATATTTGTTGACTCTTAATCCAGTCCCTTTACAGAGCCCCAAGAATATCCTTTCTAAAATGCAAAGCTCAACCTGAAATCATTTCAATGGTCCTTCAGTTCCCTCAGAATATCAAGTGCACCCTCCTTAAAAAGTTTCTCTCTCTCAAATAACTAGTACTTTTTTACTAAGTTGTTTTGTTCTGCATTGTTTTGTTTTGTTTTTACTCACAAATTACAAACTTACCATTTTGTCCTATTATCCAAAAACACCACATTCCTTTTGCTTTTTGGTCTTTGTACCTGCTGTTCACTACCTTAAGTCATAACACAAACTCACACTTTTCATAAGACACATGCTTCCTTCCGGTTTCACTTCCTTTCCAGTCTCTAGGCTGCGTTTAATGGACTTTTTAGATATTCTTATTAAAAAATCATACTTCTCCACTCTATCACTTACCACAGTCTTTTGTAATTTTCTGTGTATTTTGCTGCATTCTTCATTAGGTTGGAGTAGTCCTTTGATCTGGAACGCAATGTGTATTCACTCTCAGTTGCTGTCATAATAAATTTCTACCTTGGCTTAAAACAACACAAAGTTATTAACTTAGAGGACTTTAAATCAGAAATAAGACACAGGTCTTCCTGGGAACAAATCAAGGAGTCAGTACCAGGGCTGCATTCCTTTGGGAAGTCCCAGAGAAGATTTTTACTCTTTCTTTTTTCAGCTTCTAGAGGCCACCCCAGAATTACTTGGCTCAACCCTCTACCTTTAAAACCAGTAACATTTTGCCAGGTCTTCTATAACCACTATCTTTCTGGTTCTCTTCCTCCTGCTGCCCTCTTCCACTTATAAGGACACTTATGATTACATTTGACCAACCTAAATAATCCAGAATAATCTCTCCATCTGAAGGTCAGTTAATTAGCAGTCTTAATTCTATCTGGTAAATTTAATTCTCCTTTGCCATGTAACAGCCATTACAAAGATTCTGGGATTCAATGAGGACATCTTCTGGTGGGGGTCATTATTCTTCCTACCTCCCTGCTGTGACCTGAATGTGTTTGTCTCCATCCGATTCATACATTGAAACTTGATCATTGGTGTGATGACAATAGGAGGCAGGGCTTTTGAAAGGTGATTAGATCATGAGGCAGAACCCTCATGAATGGGATTAGTGCCCTTATTAAGGAAGTCCCAGAGAGCTTCTTTGCCTCTGTCATCATGTGAGAAGATACTGAAAAGGAACATCTAAACCAGGAAGTGATCCTGCACCAGACACTGAATATGTCAGGACTTTGATCTTGGAATTTCCAGCCTCCAGAATTTTGGGAAATAAATTTCTGTTGTTTATTAACTTCCCCATTTATGGTGTTTTGTTACAGCAGCCCAACAGACTAAGACATACACTATCTGAGTACATAATATAATCCAAATGCGTATTTTATGAATGAAACAATTATCAATCACTGAATTCCAAAATATATCAAATTTATAAGTGTAAAGCTTAATGTTTGTTCAATATCTATGAAAATTATTGCACAGATATAGGTTTGCCATGTTTCGATACAAAGTGATATAGTATAAATAACATGGAAATTCAATGCAAGAGATGTATTTTTGTCTCAACTATGCTTCTCACCGTTCTTTCTTTGAAGGGTTTATTTCTTGAAAATCATGTTTTGTTTGGAGACTTGCCTTGTTTTTTTCTTTCATAACATGGAGGTTGAAATAGGGTCCAATATACTTATCTCATAAAAATGCATTACTCAAATTAGATAGTATATAAAAATTCTTCTTAAACCTCCATTAACAATTAGAATATCATCAATCAAATACTAAAAACAATACTATAATATTGTAGGCTGGGCGTGGTGGCTCACGCCTGTAATTCTAGCACTTTGGGAGAGTAAGGTGGGCAGATCACTTGGCTTCAGGAGTTCAAGACCAGCCTGCCTGCCATGGTGAAACCTCATTTCTACTATTAATACAAAAATTAGCAGGGCATGGTGGCACAGATCTGTACTCCCAGTCACGGGGGAGGCTGAGGTAGGAGACTTGCTTGAACCAGGGAGGCAGAGGTTGCAGTGAGCCGAGATCATGCCACTGCCCTCCAACCTAGAGCAAAATTTCCTCTCAATAAATAAATAAATAAAGTGATAATATACTATAAATAAAGAACACGTGAATTACTATCTGGGATTATTTATCCTAAAATTATCTTTTGAACTTAAATATAAGGATGTTTTATGTCTTAGAATAGTCTAAAAAAAAACAGATACTAGCTCAACAATTTTTTTTTTACTTCTATGGAGTCCATTTATGCCCAGTTTTAAAAACAACTCTATTCATCTGGCTACTGACATTTTAAACTTGCTAGGTACAACAAAACAGAGATACCTTTAACATATTTCAGTCTACTACCATTCCTTCCCTTTTTGCACTGTTCACTAGACATTTTACTTTTGGCCAGATCTAGGGTGTTTACCTTTGCCTTTGAGTTCTCATTCTGGTATGTTCCTGGAGTTGCCCTGGGCACCAAGGAGTCCCCAGTTCTTGCCTTCTGCTTATACAAAGTTGTCCCATGGAAGGCAACTTTGTCCAAATATTTGATTCAGTGGGTAGAAAACGTGTGGTTCTATAAATGTCCTACATTTGTGGAACATTTTAGTGATAAAGAGACATAAGCAAATGATATTAATTTGCTAGGGTTGTGCCATAACAACATCCCACAGACTGGGTGGCATAAATAACAGAAATTTATTATCTCACAACTCTAGAGGCTAGAGATTGAAAATAAAGGTGGGTTCCTTCTGAGGGGTGAGTGAAGGATCTGCTCCAGGCATCTTTCCTTCTTAGCTTGTAGGTTGCCATCTTCGTGTTCACCTGGCATTCTCCTGATATGTGTGTCAAGTTGCTGTGTCCAAATTTCCCCTTTTTATAAGGAAATCAGTTATATGGGATTTAGGCCCACCACCTTACTGACTTCAACTTAACTAATTATTTCTGCAACAACACTGTTTCAAGTAAGGTCACATTCTAAAATATTGGGGATTCGAATTTCAAAATATGAATTTAGGGAGGGATTGGTTAAACACATAACACAAGTAGTCACATCAGATTTTTTTTAATGAATGAAACATGAATTATAAGATGAAACAACTGTTGGAGTTTTCTTCACTAACGCTGTCTTATAAAAAATTTGGCCAAGAATATTTTTCTTTGCACATTTTAGAAATAATAGAGAGTACTTGAAAAGATCTTGATGACAGTTGGTATAATTAAAGAATTGTGCAAGTGGTTTAACCAAAACATGGAAATATGTGAGAATCATTAGAAGAAACAGAGGAAATATACTTTTAAGTGTTATCAAAAAATATGTGAATAATCCAAGGTTTATTTTGTAGTCTAATATTTTGTTAGGCCAAACAGTTTTGTTTTCCCATGCAATTTTCCAAGTATGTGAAGCATTGTTATTTGAGTTTGATCAGCACCAATTAATGTGGTTACCTTTCAGCTAGGTGTCTCTTCTATATCTTTATTTATTTTGAAAAGCTTTGACATAATTCAAGCTACAGTTTGATCACAGTTTCTTTTATTAATTATGTTTGTATCTGGGTCATTTTCAATGCCAGCTTTTCTGCTTTTTATTTTACTCTTATTTATAAAATGCATTTTTCAATTGCTTTCTGAGTGTTTTATCAGAAAGAATAACGAACTTCCTTTCTCTGTGACTGTTCTTCATCTTCTTATTTTGTCACTGATAAAAATTACTAATTATATGATGAGCTATTATTTTATAATTATTGAGCCAAATCATGTGTATTGGAAAGGCTTCCTAGGCTTCTTAAGACAGAACCATAAGATGATGCATTGTTAGGATTATTTATAAGTTAATGGCTACTTCTTAGCACAAGAACTTTGTTTAATGAGCCACCTCCATTTTATTTTCTTCAGGTAAAATGACACTCTGAAGAAAACTAAATGTTGCCCAGAAAATGTAGTCTATTAATCATAAAATAATATTTATTCCTACTCAGTGCAAGGAGAGAAAATGTGTAACGTAATTATTATCAAATAATAGCCATCCTCTTTAAGCTATTGTATATATAATCACTCAGAAAAAAACAGTAACAAACGAATGTCCTTATTTTTATACATGGTCTTAATTTATATGATCATCCTGCTCATTCTATCTTCAAAAGCCTTAAAATCCTGAAGAGTGTTGGTCTTGATTTTTGATTCTCAAAATGAGTAAGAATGGTTACATTGAAATACATATATGACTATTTAAAAAAAATTAAGTTATAAATCGTATTATTTAGTAGTTGACTCAGAAAGGGCTGAAAATTGCTCCCCTTGATCGTCTTTTTTTCCTTGATCTCTAACATCTACACATAAATATGGGTCAACAGTGGAAGTTATCCAACATAAGGGATTAAAAGTGTATGGTATTTCTCAGTTTGGAAATGATTTACATACATAGATTTTGCTTATTTGGAAATTAAACGGTATTTAATTGTTGATTTTCCTTTACCCTTTAAATTTAATATGAAATATGCAAATAATGCTCAAGAACTTTTTCGTGCTCAACTGGTAAGAAATGGGCACAAAAGGTAGTAAATTGAAATTAATATATATTTTGAAATGTATGTTATTGTTGCAGAATAAAGTTATAAAGTAGCATAGTTGATTTAAAGATCACCTATGTGATCTTCTTCTCCACATTATGTGATCCTTCCTAGTATTTCTGCTCAATTTTATAGGATCAAATTTCCTTTTCAGCTCATCACTACAATCTCATGTATATTCCTCAGTACGAGACCACAATGATTGACTGTAGGCCAGATTTTATTTTCTTTTCCTCTCCATTTTCCTCATATTCCATAAAGCTAAACCACACTGCTTTATGGACATGTCAGATATTGATAAAGGGTTAGGTTTACTAAAGGGAACTATACATATAAATAGATAAAGCAAAAATTGGAACTTTAAATTTGACATTCCCATAAACCAAAGCCAAGGTACCCAGAGTCAACAATACATTTTTTCATGGCTTTCCCTGGTCATTACCCTTCCTTGCTCTTCCTGTTTTCTAACTGATGTCTCTCTGGGAATTTTCCTCATTCTTCTGGGATCCATTTTGCTCATCTTTACTCTACAGTTGGCAATCCTCATTTCACAGATCATCCAGAGTAAATATGGATGGGGCAAATCCAAGTTACTTAAGAGTATTGCTCATTAATTTGTGGTAAGGAAATGATTCTTTATTATTTACAACTTCCAGGAGTAGCACACCGTAGATACACACGCAGACTCACATATCCACAGACATCTCCCGCAAGTGCAATTTTACCCCATACAGAGGAATCTGTTTTTAACTGCCTCTGATTAATCTGCAGGACATATTTTCTGATTCTCCCTCTTCAGATTATGCAGCCCTCTCACCTGGCTCTCTAGAAATATTAAAGGAGCTCTCTCAAAATGACAGTTCCCAAGCTACATACCAGAGAAAAATAGAAAATTCATTTGCATGATCATTCTTATTTCTGTTTTCTCCTGGAGGGCAATGTGAAGTCACTTTTTCAGTTACATTTGATTATCCAATACTAAAATATCATCTACAAGGTTTAGAAAGGCCATAAAATATTTGTATTTTATGTAGTGCAAAATCTGTTGGATGGCATTAATAGAGCCAAAACTGCTTCTTATGTGGTAGATTCACTTCATTAAATAGCTGTTTGGGGAGCTTCATTTTATTATTCTGCATTCAAATTTAAAGTAAATTTATGTAATAATACCACATTTTCTTAAGCAAGAAAACTTAATAATGTGGATTTTTATTAATACAAAATGGTAATAAAACAGTGAGCTAAATGACACAGTAAACTATCTTCTAAAGAGTCATATAGCATTAAACATTCATTTTGGTAATTGTAAGAAAACAACATTCTGTAATCAAATGTGCGGTTACAAATACTGGGATAGGATTCAATTTTAAACGTTAAAGTATGTTAAATATCGTAAATAAGTCAAATATTCTCATCTAATAAGCTGAGTGAAAGAGCCGAGAACCCCACTTTAACGATTGTAGAAGTTTGACCTCTATGATTCCTGAACATGAAATAGAGCAGCCCCTGAACACTTTTTTCTCACATTACACTGATCTTCTTTTTCCTCTTCTTTGTTCTTTGTCTGTATCTTTTTTTCATAAAGTTGTTTTGAATAATCTATCCTATATGAAAATAATATATTTTAAGGAAAAAGTAATTTATAACCTGCCCTCTTTATAAGAATCAATATATAATACAGTGTAAATTCTCACCTTATTACATAGTATACTGGGGAGAATGTACATTTAGTTAAAGGTAAGCAAAAACTAACTGCAGTCTCTTAAGTGTTTATAAACCAGTAGTTTTAAAAATATCTTCTGATATTTTTATTGACGTTATACATGCATTAATAAATGAAAGTATTTATACTATACAACTGATAAATTCCAAATAAAATGTAAAATTTTCTTAATTAAAAGATGCCTGGCATTAAGTGATTCAATTAGTCCTCAGCTAACCGATCTTAGATGATAATGGAAAACAGGAATAACCTCCTGATTTTTAAAATTATGTATTTAGCTTCATTTATCTAGGTTTAATTTTGATAGACTAACTACCTGTCAAGGAAAAGCCTCTGGGGAGAATAAGAGGGGCTAAAGCTCAGTTGATCACCAAAGGTCAATGCTTAATCAATCATGACTCAATAATGAAGTCTATATAAACACTCAAAAGCACAGGATTCAGGGAGTTTATGAATAGTAAGACACTGAAGTTTCCTGGGTAGTGGTGTGCTTGGGAAGGCATAGAAGCTTCATGCACCTTACCCATGCCTCGCCCTATGGATCTCTTCATATGCATACTTTGTAATATTCCCTGTAATAAACTGATAAGCATTTAATAAGCTTTTCCCTAAATTATATGAGCTTTTCTAGCAAATTAATTGAATCCTAAAAGAGGATTACGGGAACACTGATTTATAGCCCATAAGTTAAAACAACGTGGGGCTTGTGATTGGCAATGGAGAGTTGAGGGCCAGTGTTGGGAAATGAGTCTTTGACCTGTGAGCTCTGCCATTGTCTCCAGGTGGGAAGTGTCAGAAATGAATTGAGTTAGAAGATACCCGGCTGGTGGGTTCCCAGAATTGCTGGTTCTCTTGGTGCATGGGGAAAAGCCCCCAGACAGTTGGTCACAGAGGTCTCCTGTGTTGATTGTTGGGGTGTGACAGAGGGGAAACACAGTTTGTCGCAGTTTTTTTTGTTGTTTGTTTGTTTTATTTTATTTTTGTTGTTCCATTTAGACTAAAAGAATCAAAAGGAATTTAGCTAATGGATAATAAAACAACTGCATTGATTTGAGGTAGACATTAATGTATATTCTTAAGCTGTCTAATTAGATGTTACAAAAAATTGAACCAAAACACCACTTACATTGACATCAGTATTAAAATGATTAGAAAAATTAAGGCTCAGAGATGAGAGACAGTTTTCCAAGGCTTCAGGAAGTGATAGTGTCAGCCAGTGAAACTTGATTATAGCTGTCTGAACATTAAGCTCATGCTTTACTTTGATACTACAATATTGCTTCAATGTAGCTTATATTTTACGTGACTCAATTGTAAATTATAAAAACTAGAACTGCTTTAAAAAATTTTATTTCCATTTGTAAAGAAACTTTCTATTTGGGGTTACATATTTTGTGTCTAAATTTTACTTTTTTTATTACTAAAAAATCCAATTAGTACTCACAAAATTGATATTTACAAAAATGCTCATGCACAGTGTAATGTTTAAAAGAAAAATTATTTCCCACCTATTAAAATGCTTTTGTATTAGCATTATTCACTTCTCAAAGATCTTTTCATATTCTCCCATTGAATAGGAAATGTAGCTTAGTAAATAAATTAAATATGTAATTCAAAAATATTAATGTATTTTAATGAAATGAGGAAATGAAGAAAGAAGAAAATTCCGTGTATTTACTTTTCATTTTGAGTGACCTTGAGACAGTCATTTAAACAAACTGGAAATCACTATCCTAATCTGTAAATATATGGTTTATACTAAATAACTCCTCCAACTCCCTACATTTCAAAAAGATGTACCAAGTTAATCATATACAAAAGAATATAAACAAATATTTTAATAAGTTTTGATTATAAAAATAAGTAAATACAGTTAAAATATTTATAATTGTACTCAAGTAATAAATATAAAGATAATTTTAATATATCAATATCCGTTACTGATATAAAATGTCAGCAAACTTAGGAGGAAACTTCTTAACTTGCTAAAAGACATCAGTGCAAGATTTTAGCAATCATTACACTTAAAGTTGACAAACTTCATACTTTCTTTCTGTGACTGAGAAGACAGCATCTGCTCTCTTCATGTGTATTCAACACCACAAAAAGTTATACAGGCTGGATGGGGTGGATCATCCCTGTAATCCAGGTACCTTGGGAGGCCAAAGGTGGGTGGATCACGAGGTCACGAGTTCAAGACCAGCCTGACCAACATAATGAAACCTTGTCTCTACAAAAAATACAAAATATTAGCTGGGAACGGTGGCACGTGCCTACAATCCCAGCTACTTGGAAGGCTACAGCAAGAAAATGACTTGAACTGGGAGCCTGGAGATGAACGTTGCAGTGAGCTGAGATAATGATGCTACATTCCAGCCTGGGCTTCAGAGTGAGACTCCATCTAAAAAAAAAAAAAAAAAACTACAGTAAAAGTTTGATAGTGCAATAATAAGGCAGTGAAAAAGGACATGAAAAGCATATAGATTCAAAATTAAGCAAAAATGTTTTTATTTGAAAATAAATGCTATTACTCCAACAAATCTATAAAAGAAAAATTAAAAGCTACTAGAACTTATAAATTCTGCAAGAGCAAAGAATATAATATTAATAAAAATATCAATTGATTTCTATAAACTGTCAACAAACAACTAGAAATTAAATTTTTTAAAAATACAACAAATGTTTACAATAGCAACAAAAATAGGAAATATATTAGAACAAATCTGACCAATGATAGGCAAAACCTGTGCAGTACAAAGGCCAATTTTTATGAGAGAAATTAAGGAAGAAATTAATGGAGAAGTAAATTATGTTTAGGAAACAAAAGACTCAATATTATTAAGATATCAATTCTACCAAAATTAATCTATGGATAGATACAATTCCAAATAAAACCTCAGGACACTTTTCAGTAAAAACCAGCAACCTGAATATAAAATTACACAGAAATAAAGAGTATATAAAATAGCCAAAGCTATATTTTTTAAGAAAGAAAAGCTGAAGAATTAATATCTAATTTTAAAACATTACTAAACTATAGTAATAAAAACAGTGTGATATGTACATGAAGACAGACATAAAATAATTGAAGAGACTAGAGAATCATAAAAAATCAAATAAGGTCAGTTGATTTTGACAAAAGTGTGAAGGCTATACAATGAGGAAGGAGCCATCTTTTCAACAAACGGTCCTGGTACAAGTGAATATGCATAGACAAAATAAACAAATCCTTACGTTACATCACAAACTGAAAGTCACTCAAAGCAAATTATAAAACTAAATTTAAGAACTAAAAAAATTAAATTTTCAAAGAAAACATGGAATACACTTTTGCTTGATTTTTTTTTTTTGCTAAACTTTCTTAATTGTATATAAAAACCACTAACTTTAGGCAACAAAAATTATTCAAATATTTCATATTGAAATTATAACTTGTTTATTGGAAAGCATCATTATAAAAGTGAAAAGATTTCCCACAGACTGGGGAATCTTTTTCAAACCATATACCCAACAAAATATGTTATTTAAAAAGGATAAAGAATTCTTCCACCCAATAATAGGAGAACAAAAACACTTAATTTTAGGAATGAGCAAAAAATATATATTTTTTCTAAAGAAGCTATTTATAATAAATGTACATAGGACAAAATTCTCAACACCCTTATGTATTAAATAAATGAAAATTAAAACCACAATGAGCTATAGAATCTTACTAAGTTACATATTGCCTATACCTGTTATTGGCAAAGACACAAAGCAACTGAAATTATTATGCACTGCTGAAGGGTGTAAAATGGAATAACTGCTTTGGAAGCCAGGTGGTTTCTCAGTAGTTCAGTATATAACTGCCGCATGACACAGCCAATGCACTCTTAGGACAATAAAAGAAAAAGGAAGATGAAAAATGAAAGTAAATGTCAAACAAAATGTTTATAGCAATTTAATTTGTTTTAGTCAAAAACTGGAAATAGCTCAAATGTTCCCTTGCTGATAAATGGATAAACAAATTGTGGTGTATCTTTACAACACAAAGCAACTTGGCAATAAAAAGAAATCAACTACCGATGCACACAACAAAACGGATTAATCAAAATTATTACACTGAGTACAAAAGGCCAGATCAAAAGCATACTAGATTCTATTCATAAAAATTCTGAAAAAACAATGCAAAGTAATCTACAGTAATCGAGAAAGAGTCAATGTTTGTATTGGTCTATTCTCACAGTGCTGTAAAGAACTACCCGAGACTGGGTAACTTATGAAGAAAAGAGGCTCTAATTCATTCATGGTTCTGCAGCCTGTACAGGCAGCATAGCTGGGAAGCCTCAGAAAACTTAACAATCATGGTGAAAGGTGAAGGAAAACTAGTACATCTTACCATGGCAGACCAGGAGAGGGAGTAAAGGGGGAGGTGCCACACACTTCTAAACCATCAGATCTCGTGAGATCTTACCCACTATCACAAGAACAGCAAGGGGAAAACCTGCCCGCAGGTTCCAATCACCTTCCCCCACCAGGCGCTTCCCAGGACACATGGGGATTACAATTCAAAATGAGATTTGGGTGGAGACATAGAGCCGAACCATATCGGTGTTCGTCTGGGAAGGGGGTGAGGTTGAGGATAAATAGTGCAACGAAAGAATATCGAGGGACACAAAAAGCCTTAGCCTGACAGATTTATCATCTTGAGTGTGGTGATGTTTCATGGATATGTGTACACACCAAATGCGTGAGACTCGTCAACTTACGCATTTAAATATGTGCAATTTCGCCCGCATCACTTTTTTACCTTAAAGGTGCAAAATAGATATTTTAACTAAAAACTAAGAGAAAACCGCATTTGATAGTGACTGGTAACTGTTAGTGTTTTAAAGATCTACAGTAAAAATACACAACCTTAAATATTAATTTAAAGATTTGTATTTATTGCCTTTGCATGGGCAGTAAAAATCTGCTTTTGTTTGTTTTGAGGATAGATATATCCCAGTGAATTCTCAATTTTTGGTCTTTTGATAAAAGAATATTAGTGTTTTTATTAACGATTTCCATTTAGCACAGATGAGATACTTGTATTTCAACCTTCATCCATAAATCTTAATTTCTTTCAAATCTCTGTGGTATCTATATTCAAGCGCAAGCAAGAACATGTAGATTACTGTTGAATCTAAATATATGATCAGTAGACCCTGCATTCTGGGTAGTGGACACAGTATCATTTCAGAGAAAGGACTAGATTTGTGAGAATCTGGCTAAAAAGGGAAATGAAAAGTCAACAATTGAACACGAATTATAACAGCAGCAAATTTTCTGTATTAGAGGCCATTTACTATGGCTACCGTTGCAAGAAAATCTTCATATGTTCAATGAATTTTTGTGAAGCATTATTTAATATATATAGTAAACAAATAAAAACAAAAAGTAATTTTAAACAAATAATTCTTTGTTAAAATAAATTTAAAAGATGTAATACCTTCTTATATAAATTTTTTGATTAAATAATACTTCCTATTTCATATGTGTTGTAAATGGGTTCAGAAGAGTACTATATTACTGAACAGTGTCTCCAAAAAACTCATATTTGTAATTACTCTGATACTATATTTTATTACCAGAGTTTCAAAATAGATGCTCACTAATCCTCAAAAGAAAATTAATTTCATACAAAGCTCTTCTGTCATATGATTCAACATGCAAACATGCTTAAATATACACGGAAAAGAGCTGAAGCCACAAAACACAGAAACTTAGACACAAGATTGTCATGGAATAAAAGCATTCATCTTTAAAAAATGAATAAAACACACACAAGCACTTCTAATAAATGCTATTTAGAATGTTCCAGGCTGAAATTTACATATGTTCTTATGAAAAATATACATATACAGCCTATATGTTTATAATGCTAAATTACTACAGCTTTATATTTACACATAGATGGAAGTAGTGATCAGCATTGCCTGGCATGTAGTACACTGATTAAGTCTAACTACAGGTTGTCTCTTTGAATCCTCTGTGTTGTACAGAAGAGCATATAACCTCCCCCATCTTTGCCATCTTTCTCTAACTGAAATTTCTTGAAGTTCAGCTTTAATCATAACCAACTGTTATTGCCCACCTTAATCATGAGCACCTGTGGAAATCAATGAATAGTTGTACACGGAAGGGGCGGATTTTGCTTGCTTTATTTCAAAGCAGAGGGAGGTAATGTCTTTCATATTTTTCAATAGATTTTTATAATTCAGGATTGTTTTTGCTTCAAATATCTACTTTTGTTCTTCCTTCCAAATCTTTAAACCACTGAAAATAATAAAAAGGAGACAGAAATCATATATCACTGCATATGATGAAGTGCTAATTGCCATCTTTTTTAAGACCGCTGGGCTAGAAAGATCAGGTACGCAGGCAGAGTCATTCCGAAGTATGTGTTTAAAAGCCGATAAAGCTTAAAACTGGACATGATTGGCATCATAAAATATTCTCATCTGCCTATGCGTCTTGGTCCCGCGCACTTCCAAACTCACAGAAAAACTGATGGGAAGAAGAAAGTATGATAATTATTTTATGGGAGTCATTGAGGGACTTCTAATAATGGAGGTTGTGGGCTAGGTTATGCTTTGAAACTCTCAAAGGTAAATTAAATTTTTTTCTTAGAATTGTCTTGTCTATGTGGGCTTTCTTGTGATTCCATATGAAGTGTAAAGTGTTTTTTTCCAGTTTCATGAAGAAGGTCATTGGTAGCTTGATGAGGGTAGCGTTGAATCTATGAATTACTTTCAGCAGTATGGCCATTTTCAAGACATTGATTCTTCCTAACCATGAGCATGAAGTATTTTTCCATCTGCTTGTGTCCTCTCTTATTTCGTTGAGCAGTGGTTTGTAGTTCTCCTTGAACACATCCTTTACATCCTTTATTAATTGTATTCCTAGGTATTTTATTTTCTTTGTAGCAATTGTGAATGGGGATTCCCTTTTGATTTGGCTCTCTGTTCATGACTAAAATACCAAAAGCAATGGCAACAAAAGCCAAGATAGACAAATTTAAATTCAGAGCTTCATTACAGCAAAAGAAACCATCATTAGGGTGAACCAGCAACCAACAGAACGGGAAAAAAATTTTGCAGTCTACCCATCTGATAAAGGGCTAATATCCAGAATCTACAAAGAGCTAAAACAGATATACAAGAAAAAAAGAACCCCATTCAAAAGTGGGTGAAGGATATGAACAGACACTTTACAAAAGAAGACATATATGAGGCCAACAAACATATGAAAAAATTCTCGTCATCACTGGTCATTAGAGAAATGCAAATCAAAACCACATTGAGATACCATCTCACACCAGTTAGAATGGCAATCATTAAAAAATCTGGAGACAACAGATGCTGGAGAGGATGTGAAGAAATAGGAACACTCTTACACAGTTGGTGGGAGTGTAAATTAGTTCAACCATTGTAGAAGATAGTGTGGTGATTCCTCAAGGACCTAGAAATAGAAATTCCATTTGACCCAGCAATCCCACTATTGGGTATATACCCAAAGGATGATAAATTGTTCTGCTATAAAGACACATGCATACATATGTTCATTGCAGCGCTGTGTACAATAACAAAGACCTGGAACCAACCCAAATGCCCATCAATGATAGACTGGACAAAAATATGTGGCACATATACACCATGGAATACTATGCAGCCATAAAAAATGATGAGTTCGTGTCCTTTGTAGGGACTTGGATGAATCTGGAAACCATCATTCTCAGCAAACTGACACAAGAACAGATAGCCAAACACCACATGTTCTCACTCATAGGCAGGTATTGAACAATGAGAACATGTGAACTCAGGGAGAGGAGCATCACACACAGGAGGCAGCTGGGGGATTAGGGGAGAGACAGCAGTGGGTGGTAAGGGTTGGGATGGATAAAATGGGGAGAAACTCTGAATATATTCAAAGGGGGAATAGAGGCAGCAAACCACCTGGTTATGTATATACCTATGCAACAACCCTGCATGACCTGCACATGTACCCCAGAACCTAATGTAAATTTTTAAAAAAATTGTTATTCTGGCCACACTCTCTAAAAGGATATCTTGAATTGGAGGGGTGGCAGCAAGGGTTCAGTGTTACTACTGACAGTAAAATCACAGAAAATAAATAAATACATACGCTGCTCTTTGAATTGAGAGGCAAGAGTTAAGAGTCAGGCTCAGATGGCCTCAGGAGAAGTTAGCCTCTGTGTCAGTGCTTCCAAAAAGTAATTGTGGGTGCACCCTGCTTTCGTGCTGGATTTCCAGGGCTTTTGAGGCCATTCTTAGATGGTAGGTTAGCTGCATATGGCACCCATTAATGTGTTGTAGCAGTGGCAAGGTTAACTGCAGGTGGTAGTGGCTCCTTTAATCTAACAATGTTAAAGAAGACTTCTAAAATAGTATCTATTAATTTGAAAATTTTCATTGGGAGATCACAAAGGACATGATGTACCATTGCATGCCTCTCATATTCTACTCACAGAGAGGTTCTCCAAGTCTTTATTACATTGTCACATCTTAATTACACTTAAAATTTTAGTTTTATTATATAGTTTATATAGAAAATAGCTTTTGCCTGGTATACATTACTATATTACATATTCAGTATTGATGGTTGAATATTGATTATATTCTTTGTCACACATATGTCATGTGTGTATGTATATATATGTGTGTGTGTTTGTGTGTGTGTGTGAGAGATTAGATTGTCATGTATGTTCCCTCAAATGGTCCTATAAACATTTTAACTCAAAATAAATCAACATTGTTATCATCACTCCATGCTGTCATTATTTCCTTAGTTCCTCTATTAGGTAAGCACTGATTTTCCAGCCCCAAATCTTTGCACAGCCCTTCATATCTTTCTCCCCTTACCTTTTACAATTAATTATCAATGGTAAAATTTGACTTAGCTAAATATCACTCTAAATGACTCCATTTCCATCTACATGTTTGCCAGCTGGCTAGATTTTAAGTGTTTTTCTGTTGATCTTTAAAAACACTCCATGGTAATATTTCTGTTTCAAGGATTCTCAGCTTAATTTCTGTTCTTTAAGCTGCTAACCCATAGATATTTTTAAACTTCAAAACTGTTAAGTGATTACTGTTTATAAATCTCTCCATGGATCCCTATGACTCTGGGAATCAAGCTCGGACTTCTTATCATCTGAATTCTGCTTACCTTTGGAGCATCATTTTGTTTTTCTTTCTTATTTATAACACTTTCCATCCTCATACATTTTGATTCGCCACCCTTGCTTTACCATGTTTTTTGGTTGGTTGTTTGAGACAATCTCACTCTGTTGCCCAGGCTGGAATGCAATGTTACAACCTTGGCTCATTGCAACCTCCATGTTTTGTTTTAACCTGTGGTTTTAAGAAAGTCACTCTTAAACACCCTTTCCTCTCCTTTCTCTAGTTCCAGTTAGTGCAAAACTATGACACCACCTTTCCAGAAAACCTTCTCTTATATTTACACTTTTTATTTGTTGCCACTTCCTTTTTGCTGCTTTAAGGGCAAATAGAGACATTTAATGAAGAAGTGGGCAATGGGAGGCGTGTAAGTGTATAAAGGCATATGTTTTCTTATATTTTCCTAGTATAAGAAAATACAGCTTATATTAGGAAAAATGGCACCAAATTCCATGTAAAAATTCAAGGTTATGGTCAGGGATTACAACTGGTCAGGGAATACACGAAAACTGTGAGAAGCCTCTTCAGCAATTTTGCAGGTTGGCCATTCAGTAAATGACGAAGGTGAAGTGGCGTTTGGCAAATTGGCCAGCTTCACTCTATTCAATGATTTGCTTCCCTTTTAAAACCACTGAAGCAGAATTGTATCTCTCTGCCTGGGAATATAGAAATATATCTGATTCTTGTTGAATCTAAATTAGAAGTAGAGCAACACATAATGTCCTTGCTCTCTCATTTTGGCTCCCTACTTGTGAAGGACTAACAACAATTTGAATCATTTTAGAATATATTCAAAGAATAATGAAAGGCAACTATTATCTCAAAGAATTAAGACTAGTGATATAAATAAGGAAGTCAGTTGTCAAAAAATGTGTATAACATCAAGCAACAGCAGGATTCTGCACCTGGGTAAATGTTCAGCCATGGCAATTTTCACATTTGATGCAGCACAAAAGAAATATATTTCTTTCCCAGTTCAGCATCAAAATCAGCAAATGATACCGCTGACCATCAGAATATCTCTTTAAAATGTCTCATTTTTTCTGAAAGTTTTAAAGTAAGACTTGCATATGCAATTTTTAAAATTACACTTTGATTGTATTTTAATGCTTTTCTTTATCAGTAGATAATGCAAATTACATAAAATTTTGTTGTTGTTTGGCGTGATATCTTGTTAGAGCATTGAGTGACTCTTGATAGGTTAGACTCCCTTAATTAGTAATAACTCTACCTTAATCTGCAATACTATGACGTTATCAGCTTCCAGATAATATATACATTTTAAAGATTTTAGTAATTATTCATTTTCAAATAATGTAATTTTAACATTTCTTATAGTGAAAGGAATTATCATATGTTTTAGTCTTTGCTAAAATAATGGCATTTTACATAATAGCCCTACACAATACAAGTACAGTTAAAATCTCTGTAACTATTTTCTTCCAGTTCATTTTGTATGCATAGTACACATGTGATCTTATGTCAGAACTAGGTTTACAGCATTGAGTTGCATCCTCATTTTTTTACAAAGATCGTCACATCAACATTTTTCATGTATAATGTGGTTTTTGGTTGAATTTATTTTAGAAGCAGAATAGCTTAGTGCAACGTGGACCCAGAGAGCTTGTGTTTACATTTTGATTCTGCTCCTCACCAGCTTTTTTACTATAGTTAAGTTCCTTAACCAATTAGCATTCCTCTTTTTTAGCTGTGAAATGGGGATTATATTATATTTTGCCATTACTTTTAATGGCAAAAACTGCAGTTACTTTTGCAACAACCTAATAATACCTCCTACCTCATAATGTTGTAATGGAAAATAAATGAATAAATATATCAGATTTTGAGAACATTGCACAGTGCACTCAGCAACCATTATCATTATTTCCATAATTGAGGTTGTCTTTCTCTTTGAATATCCAGATGACTCCTAGGATTAAATAATTGACTCTTTTATGTTTGTTAGTCAAAATGATGATTTGTCTTTTTACAAATGCACTGAATGACAATACTAAAAATGATTGCTGTCACTGATGCTTATAAATAAAATACACTTTTACAAAAAAACATGCTTATGTTAATTATATAGAATATTTTTATATATTTCATATTTTGTTGATGTTTTCGATTTTCCTTTCAAGTAACTTTTAATATAGCAAATATTATCAATTTTATATTTGGATTTATTTTTAAAAATTGACAGTATTTAAAGACAGTCTTAGTTCTTACTTTACAATCAGGACCCTTGAAATATATTTTTCTTACCCTATACACTGTCTAGCACCTTCCAGTAGAGCATTAGATTTGCCAAATCTCTCTTACTTTTACATTTTAAAGCACATTCTCCAAAAGGACACTATATTTAGATTTTAGAATTAAGATTTCTATTACTGAAACTGAGCCGTATTAATTGGGGATTTATTAAATAAACTAATTTTACCAGGGGAAAAAAAGACAGTCAAGTTATTATAATATTGCCAAACTTGATTTTCATTTATTTTTTAAAAATTAGTAACTATATGCACATTGTACAAAATCAATAATACTGAAGAATTTCTAGAGTCAATGGTAATGAAGAGTTTTGCCCTTATCCCTTTTTTCTAAAACACAATTCATCTTCCTGGAGGCATCCAATTCCAAGCCATTTAAGTAAATTTTCAGAGTTTTTTTTTTTTTTTTTTTGAGACAAGTTAGAGTTCAGTGGCGTGATCTTGGCTCACTGCCACCTCTGCCTACCTATTGCAAGAGATTCTCCTGCCTCAGCCTCCAAAGTAACTAAGACTACAGGCACACGCCAGCACGCTCAGCTAATTTTTGTGTTTTTAGTAGAGAGAGGGTTTCACCGTGTTGGCCAGGATGGTTTCAAACTCCTGATCTTGTGATCCACCTGCCTCAGTCTCCCAAAGTGCTGGGACCACAGACATGAGCCACCACACCTGTCCAGTTTTCAGAGTTATTCTAAACACATCATAAGCATTTATGAATTATGAGCATATGAAATATATGGGTTTATATCCTATTTGCATTAACTATATTGTTGAGCTGTTCCACATTAAATCTTATGTTTCCTCCTCACTTAAAAATGTTCAAATTGGAAAGGAGGAAGCCAAACTGTCTCTATTTGCAGATGACATGATAGCATATCTAGAAGACCCTATTGTCTCAGCCCAAAAACTCCTGAAACTGATAAGCAACTTCAGCAAAGTCTCAGGATATAAAATCAATGTGCAAAAATCACAGGCATTTCTATACACTAATAACAGACTGAAAGAGAGCCAAATCAAGAATGAACTGCCATTCACAATTGCTACAAAGAGAATAAAATACCTAGGAATACAACTTACAAGGAACGTAAGGGACCTCTTCAAGGAAAACTACAAACCACTGCTCAATGAAATAAGAGAGGACACTAACAGATGGAGAAACATTCCATGTTCAT
>CM052650.1:146934888-146997079 GCA_028533165.1 Leontopithecus rosalia | reverse complement strand
GGCATGGGGAGAAATGCCAAATATGGGTGAGGGGGCAGAAGGCAGCAAAACACACTGCCACGTGTGTACCTATGCAACTATCTTGCATGTTCTGCACATGTACCCCAAAACCTAAAATGCAATAAAAATTAAAAAAAAAAAGATATGAGCCAAAAAAAAAATGTTCAATATTCCTTTGCCCAAATGACTAAGCATTTAATTTAGATTATGCCATTTAGCAAGAGTATATCTTTAAAAAGATTTTGTAACTAGGACATGTAATTGGTATCTTGCTTGAATAATTGTATATGCCTGATTGCCTTAAATGTGCAAATATAAAATCATACATCACAGGCATAGTATGGACATCCTTCAAAGCAGTCCAGAGAAGTCTTTAGAATGATTCATAATTTTATTTATTCATATTATGTATTCCTTCATATCCATGTCCAAATATTTGGTATACATACATGTACATATATAAGTGAATATTTCATTTATATGTCTTTTTAGTCACTTTTCCATTTATTTTGACTAGATCATGATGGATTTTCTTGATGTATGGACACAGGACTATTAGCCCCAGGAGATCTTTTTTGCTATTAATAATTGCATTAATTGCTAACAATGCTAATTTTATTATTCTGGTGTTGGCTCAGGAGCATGAAAAATATTTAAGACCTGTTATATTTATCTATCACCTCTCTTCGTTTGCATTTTCTTTTAGTTTTTTCTAAATATTCAGAAACATTTTTGTCATTTTCCCCCAACATCATTTATTTGATTTTTGCATTATCAAATCTATTCTTGTACCTCGCATGCAGTTTTTAATCTACTAATAAGATTTAGCTTTTTCTGTGATCCTTTCTTTCTATGATCTTATTCATTTTAATCTCATCTGGTTGTACTGTCATTTTACCTTTTTATCGTTTCAAAAAGACTTTATGATTCTTATGGCTTTCAACTTTTCGTAGTTTTAATACTAATTTAAATTTCATTGAACATCTGAAACGGTAAGATATTTTTTGTAGAATTATTTTCAAGTGTATGCTTCTTCTTCTTGGAAATCCTTTCCCACTTACTAAATACCTTTTTTCAAATCTGGTGTTGGTTTAACTTTAGGTTTCATACTTCAATTTACTCTTCTTAATGAAAACATCTGTCTAGATATCAGTCCTGCCCAATGACGCTGTATATTTTTAGTTTTCATTTTCAAATAAAGGTGCATACACTGATTTTCACAGCTTTAAGCATGCTTCTCAGTTTGCTGGCATTGTTCCCGTTCTGAAGCCATTCCATCTCCCAGAATGCGATACACATTTAATATTCCTTTCCCTGAATTGCTATTTAATGCATTTGTAATGTTCCTTTCAAAAAACAATATAGAAATATGAATGGGGAGCAAAGGAAAATAAAGTGTAAGTATTCAGATTGCCCTAAAGATGTTGTGTCCTGTCTAATACTGTTTGGTGCAAATTGTTGATGTCCCTGAGGACAGAATGTGGGGGTAGAAGCAATTGCCTATTTTTAAAAAAGCCTAAGTTGTCCACTGATGGTGTTTGTTTTTTGTCAAGAGTAATCCATTTACAGCTGCTGAAAAATTCCCCTATCCTCTGACAACAACTTTCTTATTAGTGTAAGTTTTGATTTGGATAATTTTATCTTCACAAGTATTTTAGTGGATGGAGGAAGTGTCTAATCAAATCAATTAATAAAGCCTGACTTTTAGCTAAATCTCCTTATAGATATCCATATATTCCCTCATTTCCTTATAAGTAGCATTTCAGCAGGCAAAAAATATGCCTTAAATGTACACATTAATTATAAAGATGCATTCTTATTTCAGAAATGTACTTCCTGGCTGGCCCCTTAGATGACTTGGCCTTACTGATTTCTGCTCTTTTTAAAATTGTATGTCATACAGAAAGAAATGTAGCTGATCCCCTATAAATGTAAAAGTGACATTATAAAACACCACATATAGCTTTTAGTGAGTACTTTTAATAAAGATATACTTTAACAATAGTCATTTAAGGCCCAGAACTCTCAGCGGCATTCTTAGTGGCCCAAAAGTATTATCATGCCTCCGTGAACCTTCTAGTGACACTTAGCGTATTTAGTTTCAGAAGGTAATCAATCATGCCCTATGAGATATGCCATTTAAAAATAGTTCAGCTAAGAATATAATTCAATATATTTAAGAGAATAAAAGCTATGAGAATGATTTAAATGGAAATTGTCTAGATGAAGGAAATAGCTAGTTAAGTGCCACGGGTTAGTTCTGCATGTAGATAGATCAGCAGTGCCATTATAAGGAAATACATCATTGCAATTTACATAAATCAAAGAATAATCAAAGGTGCTAGAAACTACCGATAGAAAAAATTGCCTAAAATAAGTGAACTGAAAGGAGATATAGGAAATGTAAGCTGAGCATCAAATAAGATTTGTCTGTAGTGTAAGAGAAAAAATTATTTGAAATTCAGTAATTTGATAGCCAAAGAGAACCTGGAAATAAACATTCTGAAAAGATTTAGAAGACCTAACTATTCATTTTGAATCAGATTCATGTTGTGAATTAATTAAAGCTTACTGACAAATTTTGAATGGTATTCATCATTAAAACAAATAGATGCAAGAGGTTTTTTATAAGAGTAGAAAGAATTTTGCCTAGGAAAATGTTTGCATTTGCATTTAATTCCCCAGCTGTGTTTTCACATCATTGAGAGGATGAAAATAAAGTAATATTAACATTTCTGGGAACTAATCCCAGACACACACATAATCCATAAGGCAAGGATATAGAAGCTAGGCATGTCATTCCAGAGAGAAATGAAAGAACAAGACATTTTAAAAGTCTCTTTTTTCATTTGTATTTGCATTCATGTTATGTATAAAAAGATGTTATCACTCTCCTATTATAATTTAATTCACCAGATATCCTTTGTGTCTTTTTACAATTCCAATTACTTTGACCCCTGGCTCACCACTACAATGATACCTGGTTACGCTTCTTTAAACTATCCCTTTGCAAACTATTTTAAAATTCACTCACTAATTTCTTGTATAATCTTTACCAAAGAAAGCATTCAAAGAATTTCTATTAAGTTAAGTAGCTTTATTCCAAAGAAAAGCTTGCCTATATGGCATAGTGCCTTTAATTTTTTTTCTCACTTCATTTTTCTGACACAATGTGACTTGTGTCCTAGCCCATGAGGTCAAGGTTTTCAAAATTTGATCCCTGGAGGTCTTGCATTACAAGGGAATAACTCGGAAGTTAACATAGGAAGTGAGGGAAGCTGGCTTGTGGGGTTCGGGCCCCTACGTTCTG
The DNA here is from genome assembly GCA_028533165.1 of Leontopithecus rosalia. NCBI lineage: Eukaryota > Metazoa > Chordata > Mammalia > Primates > Cebidae > Leontopithecus > Leontopithecus rosalia. Next base: position 146,993,769 of record CM052650.1, on the reverse strand, counting down.
CCTCAACCTGAGCAGTTCAGCATTTTTTGAAACCCCTTTTTCATGTATGATTGACATTCAGAAAACTGTAAGTATGCAACACATACAACTTAATGAGTTTGTAGATGAGTATATATGTGTGAAACCATTACGATAATCAATTTCATTAACATATTTAATCAACTCCATAAATGTTTGCCCAGGAGACTTTATCTATTTGTATTTATTCATGTATTTTTAAAACGTTTTGTGATAGAAACACTTGACATAAGATCTCCCCTCTTAGAAAACTTTTGAGTGTACTCTATTACTTTGTTAACTGCAGGTGCTATGCTGTACAGTCCATGTCCAGGACTTACTCATCTTGCATAACTTAAATGTTATACCCTTAGACCAGTACCTGCTTGTTTCTTTCTCCTATCAACCCCTGGCAATCACTATTCTACTTTCTGCTTCTATGAGTTTGACTAGGGTTCCTCTTATAAGCAGTATTATGTAGTATTTGCCCTTGTGTGTCTGGCATATTTAATGTAGCATAATGGCCTCTGGAATAATCTATTTTGTGGCAAATGTTGGAATTTATTTATTTATTTATTAGCACTGAATAATATTTCATTGTAAGAATCCACCATATTCTCTTTATTTACTTGTCCATAAATGATGGGCATTTATGTTGGCTCCATGTCTTGGCTGTAGTGAATAACACCACAATGAACAAGAGAGTACAGTTTTCTTTACAAGATCCTGATTTCAATTCCTTGGATATATACTGAGGAGCAGGATTGCTAGATCATATAGTGGTTCTATTTTAAATTTTTTGAGTAATTTCCATGCTTTTTCCTAATGACTATACCAATTACCATCTCACCAATAGTGTAAAAATGTTTCCTGTTCTCCATATCCTTGCCAACACTCACTATCTTTTTTAAAATATATAATGCTATCATAACAGGCATAAAGTGATATCTCATTATAGTTTAGATTTGCATTTCCATGATGATTAATGATGACAAGCATTTTATTCGTATGTCTATAGGCTCTTTGTCTTTAGAGAAATGTCTATGTGTCTTTTTCCCCTTTTTAATTGGATTTTCTTTTTGCTTTTGTGTTGTACAAGTTTAGTATATATTTTGGATATTAACATTTTATCAACTTTGGGTTTGCAAATATTTTATTCTATTATTTAGGTTGCCTTTTTCTATTGTTGATTCTTTCCCTTTGCTGAGCAAAACTTTTTAGTTTTATGTAATTCCACTTGCCTATTATTGTTTTGTTGCCTATGCTTTTGGTATAAAAGCCAATAAAGTTTTGCCAAGGCCAAAGTCAGTAAGGTTTTTTCCTATGTTTTCATCTAGGAGTTTTAAAGTTTCAAGTCTTATGTTTAAGTCTTTCTATCTATTTTTAGTTGCTTTTTGGGTATTGTGTAAGATAAATTTCTAAAGGGTCTCCAAAACATTGTTAGAAGAAATAAACAAATTTAGTACAGGTGCAGGCAACAAAATCAACATACAAAAATTATTTGCATTGTAATACACTGACAACAAACTGTGTGAAACGGAAATTAAGAAAACAATCCCCTTTACATGGCATAAATAAAAGAATAAATTTAACAAAGGTGGTGAAGGACTTGTACACTAAAAACCATAGAATACTGATGAAAGAAATCCATGTGGACACACATAAATGGAAAAGTATCTTATGTTCATGGATTGGAAAAATCAATACTGTTAAAATGGCCATACAACCAAAAGTGATCCACAGATTCAGTGAAATTTCTATCAAAATACAAATGGCATTTTTTACAGAAATAGGAAACACACTTCTAAAAACTTCCTGAATAGCCAAAACAACTTTAAGCAAGAACAAAGCTGGAGGTATCATATGTCCTAATTTAAAATCCATTTCAGGCCAGGCACAGTGGCTCATGCCAGTAATCCCAGCACTTTAGGAGGCCGAATTGGGAGGTCTTGAGGTCAGGAGATTGAGACCCTCCTGGCTAACACAGTGAAACCTCATCTCTATTAAAGATACAAAAAATTAGCTGGGTGTGGTGGCATGTACCTGTAATCCCAGCTACTTGGAAGTCAGAGGCAGGGGAATTGTTTGAACCTGGGAGGTGGAGGTTACAGTGAGCCAAGATGGCATCATTGCACTCCAGCTTGTGCAACAGAGTGAGATTCCACCTCCAAAAAAAAAATTCATTTCAAATCTACAGTAATCAACACAGTGTGGTCTTGGAATAAACCCAGGCATATAGGCCAATTAAATAAAATCGAGATCTCAGAAATAAACCCATAAAGTTGTAATTAACTAAACTTCAACAAAGCTGCCAAGAATACAGAAGGAAGAAAAGATGGTGTCTTCAATAAACGTTGCTGTGAAAACTGTATGTCTGCATGCCAATGAATGAAATTGACTCTTAGGCCATTTACATCAATCAGCTCAGGTTTAACCATTTAAAATTTCAGAATTTAGTTTGATGAAACTATAGATGAAAGTCTATACATTACTAATTTATATCAATATATCCCAACTGTAACCAATGGGTTTCTAGTGATTTCCAAAGAATTTTGAAGAGTTTGGGCTTATTTTCTAATTTAAAGCAAAGATTGTGAACTTTAATTTGTTTATCAAGTAAACATCTGCTGAGTTAAAATAAAAAAGTATGCAATAATTCAAATCCTTCTTAACATTTTTGGTTTGTTTAGTACAGTTGCTGTGGTGTTAATGCATTACCATGTTCTAATTGATAGATACATATGGTCAAACTTATACTTTAGTGAAACTCTATGGTTTATATTAAAATATTTATTCTAGACTGCGTGGTGGCTCACCCCTGTAACCCCAGCATTTTGGGATACCAAGGCAGGTGTGTTAAGAAGATCAGGAGATAGAGACCATTTTGGCTAACACAGTGAAACCACATCTCCACTACAAATACAAAAACTTAGCCTGGCATGTTGGCATCAGCTACTTGGGAGGCTGGGGCAGGAGACTTGCCTGAACCCAGGAGGTGGAGATTGCTCCCACCATTGCACTCCAGCCTGGGTGACAGAGTGAGACTCTGCCTCAAAAGAAAAAAGTGTATTTTTTATATTCTCCATCTCTCCATGATTTAAAATAAAATCTGATATAAAACAATTTAATGAATAATATAAAAATGCTAATAATTCTACCAAATTGCCCCAAGATGCTGTTCATAAATTAGTAAAAATCATTAAGCTAAATTAATTCTTTACTTAGTATATAAAACTGTCTCTTAGACTTCAAGCATTACTCATAATAAACTGAGAATACAGTGAAGATAATTTCTAATTTCTTTTCAATTATTGAGTTATAAATTAGTCTAACCAACTATATGTAAAGAAAAGCACTTTAAAATGGCAGAAAGAATTTTCCAAGTGTATATTATTATTTACATATAAGAAATGAACGTTATTATAAAAGTATGCCAGTTGAATTTTATAGACACAAGATGAAATCTTTTCAAATATTAGATGATAAACATAGATTATTTTTTCTTTTTACTCCATAAGATACAATAAGAGACTGCATGTATGACAGAATGAATATTTCCCTTAGCTAACTGATTTACTGCATCATTTGTGTTGCATTATCAAATATGTGATTTTAATAACTATAACCTACTATAAAAGAAAAAATGATATATCTTTAAACATGTAAATATTCTATCATTGATTAATTTAAAAACCTTTAGCTATAAAAATCATATATTTCCTTTTTTTTTTTTTTGAGATGGAGTTTCGCTCTTTTCACCCAGGCTGGAGTGCAATGGCGCGATCTCGGCTCACCGCAACCTCCGCCTCCTGGGTTCAGGCAATTCTCCTGCCTCAGCCTCCTGAGTAGCTGAGATTACAGGCACGCACCACCGTGCCCAGCTAATTTTTTGTATTTTTAGTAGAGACGGGGTTTCACCATGTTGACCAGAATGGTCTCGATCTCTTGACTTCGTGATCCACCCGAGGCGGATCCACCTTTCGGCCTCCCAAAGTTCTGGGATTACAGGCTTGAGCCACCGCGCCCGGCCCATATATTTTCTTATAATTACATGTTTATCAGAAAATGAAGTGATTTTGTATCATTTCATGCTAATATTTTGGTTGAAAATGAAAACACATTTTTAACTTTATGTTAAGAACTAAAAAGGTTGAGGTTTTTTTCCACATAAAAGTTTACATAACCCATATCTAGCTGATCACAAGAAACGTATCCTTCCATCAAGTGGACTCTTGCACAATTCAAAGACCCAAAAGATTCAGTCCTCTGAAGAGGTCGGTCTTGCTTATTTGACCCTACTGAAATTCGGATGTGAGGATGACCAAAATTTCTTCGTCTATGTAAGGAGTGGGATTTTTCATGCTATGGCAGTTGAATTCCAGGCCCTATCTACTGTGGCACGTACCAGAGTTGCTAAAGCCCACTGCCTCTGGAAACTCCAAATTAACATAGACATGCTACTGATAGGGAAACCAGCTATAGGTTCACCTAATGAAAAAGAGATGACCTTTCCTTCTGATTTACTCAGCTGTGGGAGCTCCACAATGTAAGTACTCCGCCCACTCTAAATATTTGCTCAGGAAATAGAATCTCTAAAGAAAATATAATATGCATACCTGTAGATTTGCCAGTTTCCCTTAATAAAAAGACCATTGATATTCTGATTTGAATTAAGGGCATTTGGGTCATGTCATGTCACTACATTTGTGTCTTAACCAAGAATCACTGCCTACCAAAAACAGGTCTCTAAAACAAAGGAAAAGTCTGTCTCCCTCAAAAATGAATTAAAATCCCAGAAAAAAGCAAATAATAGTTGCATATTTAACCTAGGAGTTTTTCTCTTTTCTAGCAATAAAAATTTTCAAGCCATTTTTAAGTCTGTAATGAATCTACTACACAGATATTTTTATCTAACCACTTCTCTCTACCTCCAGTGCCCTGATCTCGATAAAAGTCAAAATTATTTCTTTTTTAGACTTTAGCAATCATCTCATTCATTCATTTTGTGAACATATATTATATATAAGGCACTGTCCAGGTTTGTTCTTGGCACTGAGAGTAAAAGAGTAAATAAAATATATGAAGTCTCACATTCTATTGGAGGGTGGAGAGAGTGAAATAAACACATAATCATGTAAAATATCATGTGGAAATAATATGAAAAGTAATAAAGTAAGGGATTTGAAGTGATGGAAAGTGCTATTATTTATTTATTCATTTATTTATTTTTGAGACAGTCTTGCTGTGTCACCCAGGCAGAAATGTAGTGGCATGATCTTGGCTCACTGCAAACTCTGCCTCCTGGGTTCAAGTGATTTCCCTGCTTCAGCCTTCCTAGTAGCTGAGACTACAGATGCACAACTCCACATTGGCTAATTTTTGTATTTTTAGTATAGATGGAGTTTTGCCATGTTGACAAGGCTGCTCTTGAACTCCAGACCTCAAGTGATCTGTCCACTTTGGCATCCCAAAGTGCTTTGATTATAGGCGTGAGCCACTGCACCTGGCTGGGAGTCCTATTTTATATAAAGGAATTAGAAAAGGCCTGACAGAGGTGAAGCAAACAAGAGAGTTGAATGCTGTCGAAGTCATACACACATCTAGCATGTGTGAAGAGGAGACAGCATTGTCAGATAAAGAGAAGAACAAGTCTGAAACCCCTAGAGCAGGGGTGTATTCCTTGGATTGAAGGATCTGCATGATGGAGACCAGTGAGCCAAGGAAGGTGGTGGGGAAACTTTGTCAGATAGGTGGCCAAGGCATAATGTTATTTAAGACTGTTGCCAGGGTTTTGCTGAGTGTAATGAGCCGATTACTTACTTGCTTTGTGGAATTTATTTGGCTGCAACAAAAAGAATGCAGTCCATGGAATAGGGAGAGAGCAAGAACGGCAGTGGCAAAGCAAATGCTAGCTTGGGCACTAATCTTGGCTAGAGATTATACGGATTTTTATTTCAAAAGCAGAACATATCTTTTTATTGGATGTACAATAAGTAAGAAAGGAAAATCAGGGATGACTCTTAGGAATTTGCTCTAAACACTTGGATGAACATAACTTCTGTACATGAGGGGAGGCTTAGGAAGGAGCGAGTTTTGTACCTTTTCTGTTTAGACGCCTGTCAATATCTAAGCGGAGATATTGAGATGGAACTTGGTTGCAGGAGTCAGGAGTTTAGAAAAGGAATTGGCATTGAAATCATAAGTTCAAAGCCACTAGCTTTACGGTTTATAAACCATGGAACAGGAGAAAGTGGAGGATTGAGATCTCACATGGATATTCTCAGATGTGAGTGATGCTTTTCTCCACTGTCTAAAAGTCAGAAGATGAAAAACACCCAGCAAAGAATATAGGATAAGTGACCACAGAGATTGGAAACAAAACCACAGGCTGTGTCATCTAAGAAGCCAAATGGAGTATATTATTAAAGAGAGAATGATTCACTATTATCAAACATTTGGGCATTAGAAAAACCTTGTTTGATTTCTGAACTATGTGAAATTGCCTCTTTGTATATGAAATAATGGGCATACATCAACAGTATTGCACCTTAACATGCTTTCTGCACTTTGGTTTCTATTTTCAAATGGAGTGTCAAACCTGAATATCTGGTAAATGTTTCACAAGTAGTAGTTTTTTCAGTACTTTTTTCTTCTTTTCTCTCACTACCCTCCTCTTTTAAACATGTGCTTCTCATCATAGCAATTCTGGCTCTACTCATAATATAGCCTCTATTATTATTTTAGATAATCAAAAATTATTAGTAGTTCAAACATTCTATATAGTTTGTCTCATATAAAATATCCTGCTCTAAATTAAGTAAAACTTTAAACTTTAGTATTTATTAACTTCCCACTTTGAAAGAAAAAATTGTATATTAAGATTGATATTGACAGCCATAGTTTTTATACCTAGTACATATTGGATAGAGAAAAAACCCAAGGCTTTTATGAAAAAAAATCTCAATTAATCTAAAACCAAGCTGCACCTCTTGCTTCTATAATCAAACCAGTGCAAAGTCAAGTTTATTTCTTTTTGTGCAAAAATTTTGGCTTGTATGGAAATAAAAAAACCTATAAATTAGAGCTGGTATTTTTCTGCTTTCTTCTTTCTAGAAGAGATTGGTTAGTACGTAAAGGTGACATTGAGATAATCATAAATGTAAGCAGATGACAGTGTCAGGCTGAAAGTAGGAAGCGAGGATCCAGTTAGCAGCACAGCAAATCCAGCTTACAGAGTGAATGCTCATTACAAGAGACAGGTCAATGAATTAGATTTGTTAAAGGATTAGGAGATTTGAATCCCATTTTAAAAATTATTTTTCTCTTATTCACAAAAGCTCTCTCTGTGTATATTATTTCTGGAATGTTTGATGTCTGAACATTAAGTAGAAAATAGAAGCAGAATTAAGTAAGATGGAGTTCACTTTTAACTGAAACAAACAAAACTCATAATACAATACTCTGAGGTGCATACTGGTTCTGACTAAACAGAATATGAATTTCAGGTTTTGATTTACATTTGCCTTGTGTGAGAAAATGTGTCAGGAAGTGACATCCGATCATTGTACACACTTTAATGAGTTTCTGCCTGTCCTCTGAGTCGTCTAGCCAGATGGAAGGCTCCTGAGACAGCTCTTCCCAAAGAGTGTTTTGAGGAAGGAAACAGTTCAAACAGAAAAAACTATTAGTTAACTAGTAAACAATGAGAAAGAAAATTTAAAACAATGAGATGGCTTCAAATATCTATAAATACAGTAGGTTTTTAAAAGTGACAGCACAAGCTTCACACAGTTATGGGTAAAGAATATTCATTGAGAGTGTAAATGATGTATTTTAGAGGAATGTGACAATAGATGTCAAAGAATTAGAATGTAAACACTTTACAATTAAAAGTCTAAGTGGAAAAATTGTAAAACAATCCAAATTTAATCATTAACGAAGTAGTTAAAATAGAGAAAACTATGAAGCTAAGAAAAATGAAAATGTAATCACAGAAAAATATGCCTATTTTGTAAAGTTAAGAAAAAAATAAATCATAAAGTATCATACAGAGAATAATGTAATTAATGCAAAACCCTAAATATATGCAGAGTTACCTATAGAGGGGTGTGTGTGTGTGTGTGTGTGTGTGTGTGTGTGTGCATGTGTGATTTTGAAAGGATAATAAATGTTTTGTCATTATTGCATGATTTCAGGTAATACTTTTTTTATTCCTTTTGCAGAGCATGTACTGTTTTTCCACTCTGAAAACAGTTAAAATGTGTTCTGTGAAAGAACATTTTATGATTATATGTCATACAATAACACCTTCTTAGAAAGTTATGGTGAATATTAGCTTTTCAAAGTAAAGTCACACAGTACAAAACCCATTTGACCTTGTGTTATCCAACTTTTTCCTGTTACTTAACTAGGAAACTCCTTGTAACTTACAACTGTCTCTACTGAGTATGGACTGGGAAACACTCTCCTAGACACCTCCATTGTTTATGCAGTGCCCAGCACGTTTCCCAGCAAAGTTATCAACAGCCTGTGTATTTATAAAATATGTTTTAGTATTTTGTTTTTCTGTCATGTTATTAACTGTTATTATTGACATTTTTTAAAATAGCAAGACTAGAAAGGAGACATTCCTTTAAATCGCAAAGTTGTTTAGGAAGAGCTTGGACTTACCACCTGTACCTGAATTAATTATGCACTGTACCTCTAAATATTTACTTTAGCTGGACATGGCAACTGTGTTCGTCTGTTTGTGTTACTATAAAGGAATACCTGAGACTGGGCAATTTATAAAGAAAGGAGGTTCTGCAGGTGGTATAATTAACATGGCACCAGCATCTGCTTGTCTTCTGATGAGGCATTAGAAAGCTTACAATCAAGTGGAAGGTGAAGGAGGAAACAGTGTATCACATGCGAGAGATGGAACAAGAAAGAGAGGGGTGAATGGTCAACCTCTTTTAAACAATGAGATCTTTAGTGAACTCATAGAGTGAGAAATATTCAGTAATGTGAGGACAGCACCAAGTCATTCATAAGAGATCTGCCCCCAGGAGCCAAAGCCCTTCTTCTAGGCCCACCTCCAATATTGAAGGAGAAGTAGAAAACATCCAAACAATATCAGTAACTGTGTATCATTTGAAAAAAGCATTTTCTAAGTGTTTAAAAATCAATACAGGCAACTAGTTGGCACTGATTATCTGATTTTGTTATTCAAACCCTCCTAGTCTTGATTTACTTCTGTAGAAGACCTCCTTTATTTTCTGAATATGGTACTTGCTTTTAACAGAGTCGCTACTAGGAGTGTTAACCCAATGGTCAAATTTGACCTAGATGAATTTCACACTATTTACTAGCACTATTTTTTTTCTACACAACAACAGGTCTTATCTCTGTGTTATTCATTCTTTTTTAAACACATATCAATGTTTAATTTACATAAAATTTAATTCACCCATTTAAAGTGTACAAATTCAATGATTTTTAGTTTATTTAGGGTTGTGCATCTCTTCCTACATCTAATTTTAGATCATTTCTACCTTCCAAAATGGAGCTGCCTTGCACATTGACAGTCACTCCCCATCCTCCTCAACATTTGGTTGGTAGTGAAAAAACATACATTTTTTTTCTTATACTTAATCTTTGGAGGAATGCACTCAGCCTTTCAAAATAAGCACGCTGCTAGCTGTTAAGGACCTTTGTCAGCTTTAGGAAGTTCCCCCTTATTCCTGGTTATTGATTATTTTTATTACAAAGGTTTTGGATTATGACAGATGCTTATTTGGCATCTACAGAGATAGCTCCAGTACTTTTATTTTTCATTTTATTGATATGATACACTACCTGTTAATTGCTTTTAAGATGTTGACCCGACCTCAGATTCATGGGATGAATCCCACTTTTTCATAGCATGTAGCCCTCTTTATATATTTCTGATATTGGTTTGTTTGTATTTTGTTGAGGATTTTTATATGAATATTCACAAGGGATATTGTTATTAAATTTTCTTTTTCCTGTGTTGTCTTTGAATAGCTTTGATATCAGGGTAATACTGACTTTGTAGAAAGAGTTAAAAAGAGTTTCTAAAGAATTGGTGTTAATTCTTCAAAATGTTTGATGGAAATTTTTAGTAAATATTTAGTAAAACCATCCTGGGCTTTTTACTGTATGGAGTTTTTATATTACTAATTTAATCCTTTTGCTTTTGATGTAGGAAGCATTGGCAAATAGTTCTACATATGTAAATATTTTGCGGTTATTCCATGTCACTTTTCAATGAAATATTGTCCTAATAGTTGGGTTATGTTGTTAGTGAAACGATCCCAATCCACAAGACTAATTTTGAGAGCATAAATTAGAATCCGGAACTTAATTACTCTGAAATATGATATTAACTGATCAATTTAAACAATCTGGTTCATTCAGATTTACCTTTTAAGCAATCTCCTAAAATGTCACTAAGTGTACATTTTCTTATTTAACTCTAAAAATCACTTTTTTAAGAAAAGTATAAATATTTATAAATCACTTTTAATTATGAAAATATTTAAATGACATATATTTAAAGGAAGAATAAAAGAAGAGGACACCTCAATATTAACAAATATCCTGTAAAAGCTTTCACTAATTTTCCTTTCAAGATTGTTAGAATTACCCTTTTAAAAAAGCATTCGATTGGCAATTGAGCACTCAGTTTCCAGCCTTCTTTCTAGCACTTATTAATTCTGCAAGCTTGGATGATTCAGTAACATTTTTATATATAAACTCTATTCTCAATAAAAATTAAAATATTGAGGATAAGTTATTTCTGCATCTAAAGTTAAATAATTTTGTTGAATAATAAATGACTTAAAATTATAAAATTTCCCTCCTTTTTACCAAAAAAAGGAAATTATTATCAACTGCTTTTCTTTTTAAAGGATACAGACAGTGGCTTCTTCCTCCTTACTATAAAATCTAATAGATAAGTTCTAACACTAATGTATTTGCCAAATGTTTTTATAGATAATGCAGTTAATTCTCAACAGGTGCCAGTGACGTAAGATACATATTTTTTACTTGTTCTTCCTTGTTTCCCTGTTTGAATCCAAACTAAACTCAACTTACCGGCATAAAGTTAGTGGTGTATGCTAGATAGCTCCATAAACCTATTACCAAAAAAGTGAAAAAGTATACTCTCTCTCTCTCTCTGTGTGTGTGTGTGTGTGTGTGTGTGTGTGTATATATATATATTTTTTTTTTTTTTTCTTTTGGAGATAAGCTCCCAGGCTGGAGTTTGGTGGCATGCAATCTTGACCTCCCTGGGCTGAAGTGATCCTCCCAAATTTACTTATATTACAATAAAATTATCATTATAGTAACTATTTTAAAATATTTTATAATGATGCAGTCTTTTCTATACCTTTTAACTTTTGGTATTCACAGTAACTCTGTACAGAAGATTGGTGAAACAGATATTATCTTTAATATTTTTTAGATGAGCAAATTGAAATTAAAAACGGAGAATTTCATCAAATTACAAATACAGAGTAGTGCAGGCAGTAGGCAGTTGACCTGGAATTCAGACTAAGATCTTTTGCATTTAAGCATAAAAGAAAAAGAAGACATTTCCTTAATGGTTATCTAATATTGTGCTTATTCTGCTTTACAATTTGAACTTAGGGCACTTTAAAACACAGCTATTTTGTATAAAACACCAAGGACATATTTTTTCCTTGATTTCCAAGAGACTTCTCATTTCTTTTAAATTCAAAATCAATGCTACTGTTTGCATTTTCTTTTTAGGAAAAAAAACATTTCCCAAATCTCCTCATGAAAATAAATATGTTATCTCTAATCAGTTGTCATAACCAGTTTAGTTCATTTTAACACTTGCTTAATGTCTACTTAGAATCTTTGTGTTGACATAGTTGCCAATATAAATATAAATATATAAATGTATATGTACATTTATAAACATAGAGTTGCAAATATGAATAAGATGTTATTCTTGTATCTGAGGAGTACATAAACTATTTAGAAAGATGATTTCAAAATAATATAATTTCAGAATGAAAACAATATTTTAAGTATTATAGTAGAGACACAAATAGGATGCTGTTAGAGAATACAGATGGATAAACCCAATCTGGAGTCCGCGGGAGGCTTTTTCAAGTAATAGATATTAGGGTTTGAAAAGTAAATCATATCTGGATTTCAGGAATAAAAACGAGTAAGGCAGACAAGGAAAGTGCCAGAGGGAATATTGTGAGCAAAACACAGAGGAATGGATGTCTAGTAGCTGATGATAAGAAAGACGATGGTCTCAAACCTGAGAAAGTTAATGTGGAGTGGGCCTCTGTTGTCTCAGTTTTAACAGTCCCTTCTAGGAAGTAGGTAGCATTTCTGAAAATAGAGTGAAGCAATTGACTGATGGACTGAATCTGTAAATTGCTTAGGTAACCATCAACTGTAATGAGCCTAACACACTTAACTAGGTGCTATTTTGCCTGTGTCCTCCTTTACCAGTGTTTTTAAATCATCCTTTCTTTCTATGAAAAGTTCTTTATCAGAAAAAAGAAATTTACTGACCTTTCTTGGAAGGGGGCCCCTTATTGCAAGTTTGTCATGAAACTTTGACAAGAACTAGTAATCAATTATCTTAAGAATGTAACATCCACATAGTGTGTTTGAAGAGTGAAAACCCTGAACAGCTGAGACAGGTCTCAGTTAATTTAGAAAGTTTATTTTGCCAAGGTGGAGAACGCACACCTGTGATACAGCCTCAGGCGGTCCTGACGACATGTGCCCAAGTTAGTCAGATCACAGCTTTCTTTTATACATTTTAAGAGGACATGAGACATCAGTCAACATATGCAAGATGAACATTGGTTTGATCTGGAAAGGCGGGACAACTCCAAACAAATGCAGGAAGACTCAAAGCAGAGAGGGGGCTTCCTGGTCAGAGTAAGATAAGAGACAAATGGTGGCATTTTTGTGAGTTTCTGATTAGCCTCTCCAAAGGAGGCAATCAGATATGCATTCATCTCAGTGAGCAGAGGGGTGGCTTTGAATAGAATGGGAGACAGATTGGCCTTAGCAGTTCCCAGCTTTACTTTTGTCTTTAGCTTAGTGATTTTGGGTTGAGGGGGCAAGATTTATTTTTCTCTCACAAGAGGTTGTTAATAAGTAATAGGTAGAGCTGGGATCTTTATGGTTGAATATGCTTAAAAATTATATGTTGGATAAAACAAATTTTATTTTCTGTGAAAATTTTTTGTGTTTTTAATGCACAAAGGTAATAGTACATTTCCATATTAAAAGAAAAGGATGAAATATACATGGAATAAAGGTAGAGCTAGATTTTGGTGTACATTATAAGTCCCAATATTATAGCAGGTAACTGAGAAATTAAGAAATTTTATGACTGTCTGTTCTATAGACTCATCAACGGAATATTAAAAATTGTATATCACCTCTCCTATATGTTGTTTAGCAACATTGGGTCTGCGATTTTCAGAATCAATTTCATGGCTGGAAAACAGAGTAATGGCCAAATGTGAGTGATGGTCCCATAAGGCAATTCATAGGAAGGCTGTTACTATAAAGGTCTACACATATGGAGGGGATAAAACTACATAAAAGGAAAGGGAGAGAGAGCGCAAGTTTTTTGCTTCAACAGGATTTACCTGAGCTCAAGGGTAATTTTGAATCTCAAGAATTGGATGATAATGCTCATCCCTTAAAGACTGCCAGGAACAAATCTTGGGTCAAAGAAATTTAAATGTGTTATCTTGATGCAACAAGGAAGACCATAGAAGGAGAACCATGTAGCATCTATGTTAAAGGGAGAGAGGCATGCATGGTGAAGTTTGGACTTAGCTCCAGAGATTCTGAGAACAGCTTGGGAGAAGCAGAGATCAACTATTGCAAGTTTGCTAGTGCTGTTGTAACAAAATGCCACAGACTGGGTGGTTAAAATAAGAGATATGAATTTTCTCACAGCTCTGGAGGCTAGACGTCCAAAATCAAGGTGTCAGTAGGTTTGGTTTCTCCTGAGGCCTCTCTCCTTTGCTTGCAGATGGCCCTCTCTTTCTGGGTCCTCACATGGTCTTTTCTCTACGTGTGCATGTAACTGGCATCTGTTTTTATGTCCTAATCTCCTCCTCTTATAAGGATATCAACCAAATGGATTAGAGCCCACCCTAATGGCTCATTGCAACTGAATTAACTGTTTCAAAGCCTTTTCTCCAAATACAGTCTCATCTATGCATAGTGGGGATTAGGATCTTAACATATAAATTTTGTAGGGGACACAATTCAGTCCATTGCACTCTGTATCAGTTGTTGATCCCAGTAGGGAGAGGATACATGGAGCTCAGCTTTGTGCTGGTTGCTGTCATAAAGAATGGGAGGATTAGCAGTCACTGAAGTCAATAATTTTTTAAGGAAAACAAGAACACTAAAGTGCATCTGGGGACATGAGGGCCATTACAGGAGAAAACACTCAATAGAAGGTAGAAACTTATATAGCATTCTACAGCTGTGGCAACCTGTGGAAAACGTGTTTGTTAGCTTTGGAGCTAGTCATATCTGTTATTATCAAAATGATCATAGCCTGATGAAGACCAGGTAGTAAAAACATCCTCAGTTTCCTCTAAAGTGACACCCTTGTGTGGCACCCCTTGTTGGAGGATGACTGTATGGCTGCTAATAGATAAATGGCCATTAATGCATCACTTTCTATGAAAATTTCCTAACACTCTCCATAACTATGCTTAAGACAGAGGAATGAGAGTTAGAAGAGGTATCTTCGAAGAGATTTCAAATGAACTAAATCGACCTGGTAATAATTTTAAAAAGTGGTTATCAAAATGCAATGTTCTGATTACACTTATCATCATCTTCATGCAGACCTAAACTTTCATTTGATTCAAAAAGTTTTAGCTTTTACTGTGGTTTTACTTACAACTTGGGTGTCATAAAACAATTAATTTCGATGACATAAAGTAGCTTGTATTTCATTTTGTAAATCAAGAAGGGTGTGGTCATTTTTTTAAGATCCCATTAATGCTATCCATGTCAGAACATATTTGTACACTTTTGAAATGTGTTTAAATGTTTACTAAAGAAGTACATAATAAGATATAATATGAAAGCCACATAATATCTGATAAAATTAAGTCATTGTAATGAAGTATATTAACATGTTTGTATGTAGGTAATGCACGGATGTATACAAATCGAATACACCATTGCAACTGACTATATCAAGAATCAAAAAATAAGTAAAATCATTTTTGAACTGTTTCATGGCCTTTTGTTTTGAATACACAATCAAACAGTTTGAATGTGACATCTGAATAAATCACTTAACAACTATTTAAGTCAAATCAGTAGTCCTCTAGCTATATGTACTTTTGACAAAATCTTTAACATACTTTGAATAATAAGGAACATTTGCTTAGAACATTACCATTGGTTAGGATGAATGGTCATTACATAAATACAGATATTATTTAATAAATTGGTCATAAAAGTCACACTTTCTTTCATGTAAAACTTGTTCTGACTTTATACTAAATTATAAAATTGTAATTTACTGGCCCTTCTCACTTCTTATAACCATATATTAAGATAGTTTTGTTTTCTTTTTAGGAAAAAACAGTTTCCTGAGTTTTGCTTGTGAAAGTTACTTTGGAAAGATGTTTTAACATATATTTACTATTTTTCTAAGTGATAATAACATTTAAGAGAAGGCAAAATATTAATTTCAATAAGTATCAAGTATCTTTTTCACCCACATGCATGAAAATGAGGCCCTTGAGAACAGATATTATCTCTTAAACTATATATTATTTTTTTCTTTCTTGATACTTGAATGCATCAAAGTGCATCAAATTATACATAGGCATAGGGTGAAATATTCATTAAATGTGAAGCATAGGCTGTAGATTTAAGAATGTTTTGTGTGGGTTTAAATGCCAATTGCTTTAAAATTATATTCTAAAGAGACAAAAAGAGTACAAGCTTAATTCAGCTTTAATTTCAGATATAAAGAATATTATTAGTTTAGACTTATTAGTTTCGAATTTTAGTACTAGTTTTGGGAAAACTGTGAGCCAGAATAAAAAGAAAAATGAGAAGCTGCAAACTACATTATTGATATGAAAACATGTAATTGAAACATATTTTGAGTAGAAATCTTTCTGTCTTAATGATTTTGTAATTTTTAAATGGTATATGCATTATAAAAATACAGACATAAAAATAAACCAATTAACATAAATGTATATCATTGTTCTCTAGAAATTCAGTATAATTTTTTGAGAGCATCATTCTAAATTCTTAGTAGGTTGTCTTTACTTTTGCTGCAGATAAGAAAATTTTACTCTATGCCAGGCACAGTGGTTCATGCCTGTAATCCCAGCACTTTGGGAGGCACAGGCGGGTGGATTGCTTGAGCCTAGGAATTTGAGACCACTCTGGGCAAACATAGGAAATCCTCATTTCTACCGAAAATTCCAAAATTAGCCAGTCTCCTAATCCGGTCTCAAAATAAATAAATAAATAACAATTTTTTAAAAAGAAATACAAACAAATTTACTATCATTCCCCTCTCCCACCAAAATGAAGATATTTGACATGTGAGCATAGAATTCTTTTTTAACACTTTATTTTATATTATTATTATCATACCTAGGAATAGAGGAATTATAGCATAGTGTTTATGAACACAGACTCAGGAATTGGACTACCTGGATTTGAATTATGGCTTCAGCATACATTAGATGTGTGTGACTCTGGGCAGGATATTTTACCTCTCTGTGCCATAGTTTCTCTATAGTAGAATGAGCAGAAATGTAGACCACCTTGTCAGCATTATTTTAAGAATTAGATATATTGATTTATGTGAATATTAGAATAGTAACTAGCATATAGTATGCAATATGTACTCATGAGCTATTAAATTAATACTTTTTTGCTTCATGCAACAAGAACTGTGTTGTCAATGTTCATGAAAAAAATCCATAAAGTGCCAATGACTCTGCTCTTAGAAACTAGAAAAATAATTTAAGAACCGGAACACTTAAACAGATAACAGAAATCCAGCGATAATGACTCTACTAAACATTTGGAGCGTTGGTAGATTTTGATATTTTTAAAACAGCAGGGAGTATAAAAAAGAGTAATACTGGATCTTTGTTGCTTTTTCATTTCCTGTTCTAGGTTTTGAATCATTCTTTGCCCCCATCAACGCTGGCTTCAGATACAGGCCACAAGTCCCACAAAAACAATAAATAGTAACACAATAGCAATGCTCTCAGGATACATAGTATGGGATGAATAATGCAAAACTAATGTTAAGCTAACATTTAACTATTTGTATTTTATGCTCAATTAAAAAATGGCCAAAATTACATTATCATTGTAATTCTTAAATGAAAATTAATGTGTGTCTTATAGGTTATCTTTATATTAAATAATGAGAAGCTGTACTTGAAAATAGCCTGCAAATCATACAACAAATTCCAAGGTATCACAACACAGGCTGCTACTTGCGAAACACAGTGGGCTCTTTCTAGAAAACACAAGGAATGGAAGTTGTAGAAGGCAGAACACAGGCTGATTTTGTCTTTGAGCTGAAAAGACTATAAATCCATGTGACTAGTGAAAAATAACACATGTTCAATGTTCAGCAAGTGGTGAATATTATACAATTGATAGTAAAAATATTTCTATAGCCATTTACATGAAATCTTTTTATGTATACATCATAGGTTTACAAAAAGGCATAATTTAATATGAAAAGTTTAAAAAATAATACTTTCAGGCTTTATGACCGCAAATTTCAAAATTTTATAGGTAAAAAGGATCAAAGAAATCATGATTCCCTTATTCTAAAAATAAATTAAAAAATTATTAAATATTAAATAAGTCAAAGTCATGCAGCTAGTTAATTGCAGGCCCAGGAATTAAAATTGTTTCTCTTTCATTTCTCTATGCCTCACATTTTTCACTTTTTCTAATTGCTGGTAATTAAATTATTCATTACATAAGTTCACCTCTTCTTTGGATTCACTCTCTCTTACACTCCACCTTCTCCCAAACTTTCATTATTTTTGTGACTTTCAAATTTTAGGTTTGGTTAGCAGCTGTCCTTTCTCCACACTGCTTTCAAAACAGCCCCTCACATCAACTCACTCATCAATTTTCAAGAATACCATATATCATCATTGACTATAGTCATAGTCACAATTCAATGTAATAGTTCTCTTGAAGTTATTCCTCCTATCCTCCTATCCAACTGTAGCTCTGCATCATTCAACATTTCCCCAACTCACCCCCAGCCACCCCAGTCTCTCGTAACCTCCATTCTGCTCTGTATTTCTATGTGATCAACTTTTTTAACTTCAACATATGAGTGAGAACACGTGGTATTTGTCTTTCTGAGTCTGGCTTATTTTACTTAACATAATGTCCTTCAAGTTTACACACATTATAGCAAATGACAGGGTTTCATTCTTTTTATGGATGAATAGTATTCCATTATGTATTGATATCACAATTTATTTATTAATTCATCCATTGGCAGGCACTTAGGTTGATTCTGTAACTTATCTATTGTGATCAGTGATACAGTAAACATGGGAATGCAGGTATGTCTTTAAAATGTTATTCCATAATATAGATATACTTTAAAACTTTATGTTGTATACAATAAACATATACAATTGTGTTTGCCAATTTAAAAATAAATAAATACATTTGGAAAAATAAATGCCCACAAGAATGTCACAGAAGATGGTGAAGTACAAATCTCAAGGAAATATTTCCTCCCCTGAAGAAGATATTGAGCTGAAACAAATTGTCAGAATCAACTGTCTCACAACTCCAAAGTCTAATCAAACAGTCTAGTGATCAGGACAGGGCTTGACAAAGAAAAACGCTGGTAAATTTTGATATTTCCAATGGTAGTTTCCATCCCCATTCCTCAGTCCCAAGACAGGCAACCCTGAGGTTGGCATTGCATATTCCTGGTGTGACTCACAGGGGACTAGGTGGGCAACAGCACATTGTGTTATGGAGATCTGAGTTGTGTGTTGATAGGGCTGTTTGTTTGCTGGTGCAGAGGCTGACTTAATGGCTTCCTAGGCAGCAATGGTCATAAAGAATTCAGGATATACACTCTTACCACTCCTCTTCAACATAGTACTGGAAGTCCTAGCCAGAAAAATCAGACAAGAGAAATAAATAAAGGGCATCCAAATTGTTGAAGAGGAAGTCAAACTGTTGCTGTTTGTTGATTATATGATTCTTTACCTAGAAAACCGTAAAGATTCCTCCAGAAAGCTCCTAGAATTAATGAAAGAATTCAGCAAAATTTCAGGATACAAAATTAATGACACAAATTAGTAGCTCTTCTATATGCCAATAGAAATCAAGCTGAGAATCAAATTCAGAGCTCAACCCCATTTTATAATAGCTGCAAAAAATTATAAAATACTTAGGAATATACCTAACCAAGGAGGTGAAAGATCTCTGCAGGGGAAACTGTAAAAAACTGCTGAAAGAAATCAGATGACACAAACAATGGAATCACATTCGATGTACATGGGTGAGTAGAATCAATATTGTGAAAATGAACATACTGTCAATAGCAATCCACAAATTTAATGCAATTCTCACCAAAATACCATCATTCTTCACAGAATTAGAAAAAAACAACATCACTAATGATCAGGGAAATGTGAATCAAAACCGCCATGTGATATCACCTAACTTCTCCAAGAATGGCATATATATGGTGGATATATATTCAGCAAAATTTCAGGATACAAAATTAATGTACACAAATCAGTAGCTCTTCTATATGCCAACAGCAATCAAGCTGAGAATCAAATTCAGAGCCCAACCTGATTTTATAATAGCTGCAATATATATATATACGTATATATATATATATATATATATATACATATATATATGTGTGTGTATATATATATATATCTCCACCATGAAATACTATTCAGCCATAAAAAGGAATGAATTAATGGTTAATGGCCTTCATATTGACCTGGATGAGACTGAAGACCATTATTCTAAGTGAAGTAACTCAGGAATGAAAAACCAAACACCTTATGTTTTCTAAGCTATGAAGATGCAAAGACCTAAGAATGACACAATGGACTTTGGGGACTCAGGAGGAAAGGCTGGGAAGGGAGTAAGGGATAAAAGACTATAAATAGGGTGCAGTTTATGCTTCTCAGGTGATGTGTGCACTGAAATCTCACAAATCACCACTAAAAACCTTACTCATGTAAACAAATACTGCCTGTTCCCCAATGACATATGGAAATAAAAAAAAAGGAAAAAAATAAAAATTTAAAAAGGTAAATAAATGATTAAATTTAAAAAAAGAATTTAAAGAGAATAAAACACATTTTTAATTTTTTTTAATTGGAGCCATGCATTTAAGAAAATCTCTGTCAGATTCACTGGTTTACTGAACTGATAATTGAATAAAGACTGTCTTGATTACATGCGACAGGGAATACATTCTTTTGCCAAAAAAAAGAAAAGAAAAGAAAAGAAAAGAAAACAGAAAGGCATTAAAAAGAAAAACACTAAGCAAATGAATAACTGCAGCTATTAATAATAACACCTGGAATCCCTAGGAAAAGGCAAAAATCTGATTTCCAGAGATACCATATTTCAAAAAAATATGTTGTGTTGGTTAAAAAATTGTAAAATTAAGATCCATTCACAGAAAAAAATAACAAAAATCATCTTTGAAAAAGCCTAGGTATTGAATTTATTAGCTCAAGACTATAACATTCTTAACTATGCTAAAGGTAACCATGAATAAATATTCCCAAAGAGTTTAAGAAAACTATGGATATATAAATAATGAAAAGCAAGGTATAATGTAAGAATAAGCAGAGCATATCAATAACAGAAATTATAAAAAGGAAACAGTGGTTTCAAAATACAATACCTGAAAAGAAAAACTTATTAGAGTGCTTAAGTAGCAGATTTGAGCAGGCAGAATAAAAATACAATATTCACTAGGAAACAGAAGGAAAATAACAAAGCCTAAGGTACCTACCATCAGGTGTATTAAAGTAACATTTATAGGAATTGCAGAAAGAGAAGAAAAGATAAAGTGTCAGAAAACATTATTTCTTTCTCTCTGTAGTTCTAAATACCTATATTTAAAAAGAAAATTCTCAGTTACTTAACTTTACACCTTAAGCAAGCAGAAAAAAATGAAAAACTAATAGACCTAAAATCAGCAGAAGCAAGGAAATAATTAAGATTAGAGAAGAGATAATAGAGAACAGTAAAGCAACAGAAAGAACAAATAAATCTAAAAGTTTGTTCTTTGAAAAGATTAATAAATTTGACAAACTTTTACCTAGAATGAGAAGAAAAGAAAGAAGCAAATAACTAAAATAAATAAAAATGGAGACATTACTACAAAACCTTTACACAGATTAGAAGGATTACAAGAAAATAGGTTTGGACTGGTGGCTCATCCCTTTAATCCAGCACTTTTGGAGGCTGAGGTGGGTGGTCAAGAGATCAAGACCTCAACATTCTTTTATCAACAAAACAGACAGTCTAGATGAAATGAACAAATTTCTGGAAACACCCAAATTACTAGAACTGACTCAAGAGGAAACAAAATTCTAATAGCTCTGTAAGAAGAAAATATATTGAGTCAGTAATCATAAATCCATCAGCAAATAAATGCCAACACCAGATGCTTTCATTGTTTAATTCTTCCAAACTTTGATAGAAAATTCTCCCCAACCCTAAAAGAAAAATTATCACCAACCCTACTCAAAATCTTACAAAAATGTAAGAGGAAGCACATCATAATATTTTCTATAAGAATATAATTATTTTGATACAAAAGCCAGATAAAGATATTAAAAGAAAGGACAACCGCAAGTTAACATTCCTTATGAATGCAGGCATGGAAATCTTTAAGAAAATGCCAGCAAACCAAATTCACAGCACGTTTGTATACCATGCACAAGTGGAATTTATTTCAGGAATCCAAAGGTGGTCAAGGTTTGTTAAAACTGCCATGACAAAATATCATATACTGAGTGATAAGCAAACAAAAAATTGTCTCACAATTCTGGAGGCCAGATGTCTAATATTAAGATACAAGTGGCTGCGTGCGTGGGCTCACGCCTGTAATCCCAGCACATTGGGATGGTGATGTGGGCAGATCATGTGGTCAGAGATTGAGACCATCCTGGCCAACATGGTGAAACCCTGTCTTACTAAAAATGCAAAAATTAAGTGGGCGTGGTGGCACATGCCTGTAGTCCCAGCTACTAGAGGGGCTGAGGCAAAAGAATCTCTTGAACCCGGGAGGCAGAGATTCCAGTGAGCCGAGATCACCTGGCAACGGAGCTAGACTCCCTCTCAGAAAAATAAAGATACAAACAGTATTGATTTCGCCTGAGGCTTCTCAACTTCATGTATAGGTGATTGCCTTCTTGATGCCTCCTCATAGGGTTGTCCCCCTAGACACATCCACCCAGAGTGTCTTTTTGTGTGTCTTAATATTCCCTTTTTATAAGTACACCAATCAGATTGGATTGGGTCAAATTCTAATAATTCATTTTAACCTAGTTTTATAAAGGCACTATCTCCAAAATCTGTTTTATTCTGAGGTACTAAGGGTGAGGGCTCAAACCTATCAATTTTAAGGGGACATAATTTAACCCAAAAAGATGATACAGGTAGAAGAATAAATCAATGTCATATGCTTTACTAGTAGAATTAAGGGAAAATATACATACACATACACACACACACACTATCTCCATATCTCAATAGACATGGAAAAAGCATTTGATAAAAGTCAACACATTATTATGATAAAAATACGCAACAAAATAAGAAAGAATGAGAACTACCTTAATGTGATAAGGAATCTTTATGAAAATTCTGCAGTTAACATCATACTCTGTGAAAGAGTATAAGCTTTTCTGCTAATTTCAGAAAAAAGAGTTCACCACTGCTAGTCAACATCATACTGGAAGTCCTACATAAACACAGTTAGTTAAGAAAAAATTAACTATTCCTCTATTTTCAAGTGATTTGATTATATTATTTTGTATATATATGTATATTTTGAATATACTTGTGTATATGAATGCACATATATAGTCCAAAGAATACACACACACACACACACACACACACACACACACACACACATAACTGGTAGGGATAATCAACAAATTCAGTGTAGATACAGGATAAAAGATCAGCAGACAGAAATTAGTGGCGCTTCTAATACCTCACTAATGAGCAATCCGCAAAGGAAATATAAGAACTCCATTTGTGATACTATTTAAAAGAATAAAATATCTAGAAAATAATTTTATACAAGGAGCTAAAAGGCTTGTATACTGATAACTACAAAATATTGCCAAAAGAAATTAAAGATGTAAGTAAATGGAAACAATATCCACTGTTCATAAATAGGAAGACTTCAATATTGTTAAGATGACAATAGTGTCCAAACTAATCTGCAGATTTAATGGAATTCCTATCAAAATCTCAATGTCCTCTTTTCCTCCAGAAAATTATTCAAATTTATATGGAGTGTCAACATTCCACCATTAGCCAATTTAATATTAAAAAAAGAGCAAATTGGGAAGATTCATGTGTCTCCATTTCAAAACTGCTAAAATAAAACAATCAAGTGTGGCACTGGTAAAAAAATAGGAAAGTAGAACAATGCAATAGAATTAAAAGTTTAGAATGAAGTGAAATATCTAAGGCCAGTTGATTTTGAACATGTGAGCCATGAGTATTCAATAAGAGAAATAATTATGTCAATTAACATTTCTGGGACAACTGGATAGGCACATGTGGATGAATGAGGTTGAATACCCTACCTAATATTCAAATTTTGACTTAAAATGAATGAATAAACTGAATAATAAAGCTAAATCTATAGAACTATTAGAAGAAAACATGGGGGCAAATATTTGTGACCCTAAATTTTACAATGTATTATTTGACTTGACATAAAAAGCATGAGTGATAAAAGAAAAAAAATAGGTAAATTGGAATTTAATAGACCAAGTAAAGAAAATGTGCTACATAAACACCATGGAATACTATGCAGTCATATAAAAGAACAAAATCACGTACTTTGTAGCGACATGGATAG
Organism: Leontopithecus rosalia; assembly: GCA_028533165.1. Lineage (NCBI taxonomy): Eukaryota > Metazoa > Chordata > Mammalia > Primates > Cebidae > Leontopithecus > Leontopithecus rosalia. Next base: position 146,969,591 of record CM052650.1, on the reverse strand, counting down.
AGCTAGAAGCCTTAGTTCTTAGCAAACTGATCTGGAAACAGAAAACCAAATACTGCATGTTCTCACTTATAAGTGGGAGATAATGATGAGAACACACAGAAACAGAGAGAACAACACACACTGGGCTTTTCATAGATTAGAGGGTGAGAGGAGGGAGACAATCAGAAAAAAAAACAACAACTAATGAGTACTAAACTTAACACTTGGGCAAAGAAGTCATCTGGACAACAAACACCCATGACACAAGTTTACCTGTGTAACAAATCTGGACTTGTGCCCCTGAACTTAAAATAAAAGTTAAAAAAAAAAAACTAAAAATCCTTTAATGAGCCAGTGTTTTTAAGACAATCTGCAGAAAGGGAAAATTATTTACAAATCATATGTCTGATGAGAGTTTTGTATCTAGATTGTATAAAGAACTCTTGCAACTCAACAACAGAAAACAAGCAATCAAATGTAAACATGGGCAAGTGACTTGAATACTTGAATAGACCTTTACCCACAGAATACATGCAAATACTCAACAAGCATATACAAATATGTTCAACATCATTTGCTATTAAAGTTCAATTCAAAACCAAAATAATGTACAACTTTACAAGATGGTCAGTTTTGTTTGTGTATTTTACCTCAATAAAAATAAAATAAAATTATCTAATTACATTTTAAAAATAAGAACCAAACAGAATATAATAAATATAGACAGGAGGTAGAAAATTGAACCCTATTGTTAGTGGTAAAGTACAATGGTGCTGCCACTGTAGAAAAAATTTTGGTAGTTTGTTAAATGTAGATTTACCATATGCCCCAGCATTCAGTTTCTACTCCAAATAATTAAAAAGAGGAGCTCAGGCCAGTCGTGGTGGTTCATGCCTGTAATTCCAGCACTTTGGGAGGCCAAGGTGGGCGGATCACTAGGTCAGGACTTCGAGACCAGGCTGGCCAACATAGTGAAACAGCCAGGCATGTTGGCGCACACCTGTAGTCCCAGCTACTCGGGAGGCTGAGGCAGGAGAATCACTTAAACCTGGGAGGTAGAGGTTGTGGTGATCTATTGCACCACTGCACTGTTGCCCCAGCAACAGAGTGAGACTCCCATCTCTTAAGGGAAAAAAAAAAAAAAGGAGCTCAAGTAAATACTTGCTTATATATGTTCCAGCCAAAACTTGGATATAACCCAAATATCCATCAGTGAATGGGAAAAGGAATTGTGGTGTATGTGCACAGTGGAATATTATCCATCCATGAAAACAAATGAAATACTGATACATATTACAACTTGGATGAATCTCAAAATTATAAGTGAAACAACAAAGACAAAAGTTTATATATTGAATGATTTCTTTTACGTGGACTAACTAAAATAGGCAAATCGATAGAGACATAAAACTGATTAGTAGTTGCCAGGAGATGAGGGAATTGTAAAATAAGAATTCATTGCTTAATGGATACAGTGTGTTCTTCCAAGATTATACAGAATTTTTGAAACCAGAGTAAGGTGGTCATTGCATAATGTTGTGAATATGCTTAATGAACTAAGATGTGTAGTTTAAGATCATCAATTATACGTTATGTGGATTTAATCTCAGTAAAAAAAAATTCTGTAAAATGGTGCTGTCAAATAAAACTACACTGCAAGCCACAAGTGTAATTTTTGATTTTCTAGTAGTCATGTTAAAAATGCAAAACAGAATGTATGAGATTAAATTTAAAATACATTTTACTGAAACCCACACATCAAAAATTAGTATATGATTAGTATAACAGTTTAAATAAGACTTTTATATTTTGTATTGTCTATAAAATTAAGTATTTGTTTTATATTCACAGCACATCACAATTCAAACCAACCACATTTCAAATGCTCAGTGATCACATACGGCTATTGCCTACTGTTCTGGAATATGCAGCAATAGAAACTAAAAGCCCTTTCTATGGAACTGAGCAAAAGTCATCTCCTTATGAAGAAAAAAATACTTTCTTTCACAGAGTTTGTTTTGTATAGAGTTTGTTAAACATGGAAAAAAATCATCAGTCCTATCCCAGGAAAGTGAAGAAGGCTTTCTTTCTTTTTTTTTTTTTTAACCTTTTAACAGCAGTACATTTTATTTCAATTTTAACTTGTTTTAACTTAGGTGATCATCATTTACTACATGTTTCTATTTTGCAACTAATATTTTAATGAAACTTTTTTTTCCTACTCACAATAGCATCTCCCTCTTTCCATAGTCTTCACTTACAAACTACCAAAAAGGATATTGTATGAGAAGAATATATACAGCTGTGTATAAAACATAAATGCTTCCCAACAAAACTTAGTGCTGCATGAAATGAAATAATTCATGACTTCAAGTAATTTGTTTATTTTGAAATTAACTAACCATAATAGCGCTAATAAAATCAGTAAGAAACAAGGACAGAAAAAGTCAATTATTATTTGCAAATGATGTAATTGCATATTTAGAAAACCAAAATTCCCAATTAAAAAGGATTATAATTGAGAAGGCTGTTGGTTTCAAGGGGAATGAACAAGCAGCAGTATTCCTGATTCTGGCAGTACACATTAGAAAAAGTAATGAAAGATGCCATTTATTGTATAAAGAATATAGTTCAATATTTTCTATTAACTTATTCATAAAAACATATTAACTATAATAGGAAATTTAAAATTCTGTAGAATTGTAAGCATATAGTCATATTTCTATAAATGAAAAACCATAAGCTACTTTTTAAAGATACGGTGAAATATAAATGTCCCTATCTCTTTGCCAATCTTCCTTTCCAAAGGTGTAGTATATCTCTTTTTTCCATTGAGTAAGGGCTGGCTCTGTGACTGCGTCTGACCCACAAAATATGATAGAAATGATTCTGTATAGCTAATGCCAAGCCTTTAGAGAACTGCAGTTTTTGTTTTCATCTATTTTGTGTTGTTACAGCAGAGTATCACAGACTGGGCCAGGAGGCATTGGTGGCTCTTGCCTGTAATCCCAGCACTTTGATAGGCCAAGGCAGGATCACTTGAAGCCAGGAGCCTGAGACCAGCTTGGGCAGCAAAATGAGATTCCATCTCTATAAAAATTAAAATCATTAGCTGGTTGTGGTGGTGCTCACCTGTAGTCCCAGCTACCTCAGAAGCTGAGTTGGGAGGATCACTTGAGCCCAGGAGCTATAGGTAGCAGTGAGCAGTGATCACTCCACTGCATTACAGCATGGGTGAAAGAGAGGGAAACTGTCTCTTAAAACGAAAGAAAACAAAAACAAAAGTCACACATTGGGTGATTTATAAAGAACAGAAATTAATTTCTCACAATTTAGGAGACTGGAGAAGATCAAGATGCCAGCCTCTCCTTAGTGCCTTCTTACTGTGTCTTCACATGGCAGAAGAGCAAAAAAGAAGGCTCCCACTTCCTTAAGCCTTTCCAAAGCAGGATTAACTCATTAATGAGAGCAGAGCCCTCATGACTGAGCCACCTCCCATTAAGCCCCACCTTCCAGAACTGTTACATTGTGGATTAGGTTTCCAACATGTGAGTTTTGGGGAACACATTCAAACCAGAGCATTTTCCTTCTGTTGATATTCTCCTTTTTGTAAGACAAGCAAGGTGTAAGAAGTCCAAATACTAAGAGATCACTCTGTTGTGAGGAAGACCAAGGTAGAGAGAGAATGTCTCAGTGGAAGAGCACCGTGGTGACACACATGCCCCCATTAAGATGTGAGTGAGAGCTGGGCCCACTGGCTCACGCCTGTAATCCCAGCACTTTGGGAGGTCAAGGCAGGCAGATCAGGAGGTCAAGAGATGGAGACCATCCTGGCAAACATGTTGAAACCCCATCTCTACTAAAACACAAAAATTAGCTGGGTGTGGTGGTGGGTGCCTGCAATCTCAACTACTCCAGAGGCTGAGGCAGGAGAATCGCTTGAACCAGGGAGTCAGAGGATGTAGTGAACTGAGAACGAGTCACTGCACTCCAGCCTGGGCAACAGAGTGAGACTTTGTCTCTAAAAAAAAAGAAAAATATATGAGTGAGGCTTCCCTGCACATTCCAGCCTAGCGATTTACCAACAGAATGCAACAAAGTGAAAAGTTTAAAGTGAAATAATTGCCTAGTTGAATTGAGGCAGAAATGCTTACCTATACATTCATGAGTGGATATGTTTGTCCCCACAAGTCACAAGATTTAAGGTAGTTTGTTATGCAAAATATATAATGAATTTAAAAAGACATTTTTGTCAATTAAAAAATAAATATATAAAAATACATGAATTATAATGGACTATATCCTGAAGTACATGTGTTAAGCGGATTGCATTTACTAAATATGACTGTATAGTATAAATGAATGACAAAATTATTTGTGACATTTATGGCAGATAAATAAATGTCACTAGACATTGTACTTAAATCATCATGAATATTATAAATATTATTTAACCATTATTATATCATTGAAAATGCAATTTAAAGTAATAAGGCACAATTTTTTACTTAATTGTAAAAAAGCGTGTGTGTGTGTGTCCGTGTGTGTGTGTGTGTGTGTGTGTGTGTTCATGTCTGTTGTTTTGTGATAATACAGTGTTGGCAGGAGCCAGAGAGACACAGGATCTTTGCCCAGTTTATTAAATTAAAAATTTGAATTCATTTTAGCAAGTCAAATTTCAGATATAAATTAAATTATAATTTGGGCACAAAATTTGTTTCACATATTCAACTTTTAGGAATTTAATGTAACGTATAAAATAATTTTATTTTAAAAGTTTGCCTGTTGCACACAAGTTACCATTTAGTTAGAATAAGACGCAATGGAGATGGAACTGAGAAAAATGCCAAAAATATAATATTGATTAAATAAATTATAAGTATTTTGCCTCTACAGAAGGTAATACAATGCAGTCATCAAAAGAAGACAAAGAACTATCACAACAATACAAATATATGTCAAAGAAGAAAGAGGGATCCCTTCCTAAATCATTCTACGAAGCCAGTATCACCCTAATACCAAAACGAGGAAAAGACATAATCAAAAAAGAAAACTGCAGACCAATATCCCCGTTGAATATAGATGTTAAAATTCTTAACAAAATAATAGCTAAAGAAATCCAAAAACATATCAAAAAGGTAATCCATCATGATCAAGTGGGTTTCATACCAGGGATACAGGGATTGTTTAACATACTCAAGTCAATAAATGTGACCACATAACATATTAAAAGCAAAAATTACATGACCATCTCAATAGATGCAGAAAAAGCATTTGACAAAATTCAGCATTTCTTTATTATTAAAACTCTCAGCAAAATTGGCATTCAAGGGACACACCTCAGTGTTATAAAAGCCAACTATGGCAAACACACAGTCAACATAATACTGAATGGGGCATGGTTGAAAGCATTCCCTCTGAGTACTGGAACACTCTCACCACTTCTCAACACTCTTACCACTCTTCTTCAACATATTACTGGAAGTCCTAGCCAGAACAAGCAGACGAAAGAAAGAAAGAAGGGGTATCCAAATTGGTAAAGAGGAAGTAAAACTGTCATTGTTTGCTGATGACATGACTGTTTCCGAGAAAACCCTAAAGACTCTTCCAAAAAGCTCATATAACTGACAAAATAATTCAGCCAAGTTTCCAGATACTAAATTAATGTATGCAAATTAGTATCTCTTTTACATACCAAAGGCAACCAAGCTGAGAATCAAAACAAGAACTCAATCCCCTTTACAGTAAGTGCAAAAAAATAATGCAATTCCCATCAAAATTCCATCATTCTTCCAGACCTAGAAAAAAAATCCTAAAATTTATATGGAATCAAAAACGTGCCTGCCTAAACAAAGCAAGACTAAACAAAAAGAACAAATCTGGAGACATTGTATTTCCTAACTTCAAACTATACTATAAGGTCATAGTCATCAAAACAGCATGTTACTGGTATAAAAATAGGCATAAAGACAAATGAAACACAATAGAGAACCCAGAAATAAACCCAAATACTTACAGCCAACTGATCTCCAACAAAGCAATCAAAATCATAAAAAGGGAAAGGACCTATTCAACAAATCGTGCTGGGATAATTGGCAAGCCACATGTAGAAGAATGAAATTGGACCTTCATCTTTCACCTTATACAAAAACCAACTCAAGCTAAGTTAAGAACTTAAACCTAAAACCTGAAACTATAAAAATTCTAGAAGATAACATTGAAAAAACCCTTTTAGACAATGGCTTTGGCAAGGATTTCATGACCAACCAAATGCAATAAAACCAAATATAAATTGCTGGGGCCTAATTATACTAAAGAGCTTTTGCATGGCAAAAGCAACAGTCAGCAGAGTAAACAGATAACCCACAAAGAGGTAGAAAATCTTTGCAAACTATGTATACAACAAAGGACTAATACCCAGACTCTCCAATGAACTCATACAAATCAACAAGAGAAAAAACAAACAATACCATCAAAAAGTGGGCTAAGGACATGAATAGGGTATTCTCAAAAAAAGATATGCAAATGAACATCAAACATATAAAAAAAATGCTCAGCATCACTAATGATTAGGGAAATGCAAATCAAAACCACAGTGTGATACCACCTAACTCCTGCAAGACCCACCATAACCAAAAAAATAATAGATGTTGGCGTGGATGTACTAAACAGGGAACACTTCTGCATTGCTGATGGAAATGTAAGTTAGTACAACCACTATGGAAAACAGTGTGGAGATTCCTTAAAGAACTAAAACTTGAACTACCATTTGACCCAGTAATCCCACTACTGGGTATCCAGCAAGGGGAAATGAAGCAATTTTACAAAAAATATACTTGGACATGCATGTTGATAGCAACACAATTCACAATTGCAAAAACGTGGAACCAACCCAAATGCCCATCAGTCAATGATTAGATAAAGAAACTGTGGTATGTGTATGCCATGGATTACTACTCAGCCATAAAAAGGAATTAATTAATAACATTCACAGCAACCTGGATGAGACTATTATTCTAAGTGAAGTAACTCAGGAATGAAAAAACAAACATCATATGTTTTCAGTCATAAGTGGTAGCCAAGCTATGAAGATTCAAAGGCATAAGAATGATACAAAGGACTTTGGAGACCTGGGGAAACAGTGGAAAAAGGGTGAGGGATAAAAGATTACCAATTGGGTGCAGTGTATACTGCTTGGGTGAGGGTTGCACTGAGATCTCACAAATCACTGTCAAAGAACTTACTCATGTAACCAAACACCACCTGTTCCCCATTAACCCGTAGAAATAAAAATAATTAATAAGAAAAAAGTTACTAACCTATAGATAAAACATTACTCATGTAATTTTTATGTTATATGGATACATATTATAATATAATTTGTACACACATATACATTTAGCAGAATTTAGATTCTTTTTATAATTATACTACATATATCAAAATATTTCAGTAGAGTATTATAGATGACCCTTCTTAAATGTAGTTTTATCTTTCTGTATTTTTCTCAAATACTATAAAAATTCTATACAGATTATATTTAATTTGTAAAATTATTAAAATTCTAATATGAAAAGTAGTAAATTTGATTCACACTGTCCTTCTTAGGGAAAAATAAATAATGCCAATGCAAAAATCACACATATATATCATATATTATATATTACATATTTTATATGTGTTTCTATCCAATCATGCACCACATAATAGTGTTTCATTAAAAGATGGATTGCATAGACGAAGGTGGTTCCTTAAGATTATAATGGAGCCAAAAGATTTCTAGCCCCTAGTTGTGTATCGTAATGCATTACTTATGTGTTTGTGGTGATACTGCTACAAATAAACTTACTGTGCTGCCCATCATATAAAAGAATAGCACATACAATTGTGTACAGTACATAACACTTAATATAGATAATAAATAACCTACTACTGATTTATGAACTTGCAATACTTATTACTGATTTGTGTATTTGCTATACTTTTATAGTAAAAGTATGCTGATTTTTGTATTATATTACTGATTTATGTATTTACTACACTTTCCATATTTATTTTAGACTGTACTTCTGCTTATTAAAAAAAGAAAAGTTAACTATAAAACAGCCTCTGCCAGGTCTTTTAGGTTGTATTTCAGAAGAGGGCATTGTTATCCTAGGAGATGACAGCTCTATATCAGTTTTGGCCCTAGAAGACCTTCCAGTGGGACAAGATATGAACGTGGAAGATGGAGATGGTGATGATGTTCCTGTTCCTATGTAGTCCAAGGCTAATGTGTGTGTTTGTTTCTTCTTTTTTAACAAAAATTTTTCCAAATTTTAAAAATAAGAATAAAACATTTTATAATTAGAAAAATGCTCATAGGTTAAAGATATAAAGAAAGAAATATGGTTTTGCGGCTGTACAATATATCTTTTAAGTTGTGTTATTATAAAAGAGGCAACAAGTTTTAAAAAATGTAAATGTTTACAAAGTTACAGTAAGATAAGGTTAATTTATTATTGAAGAAAGAAATTTTTAATTAACTTTGTGTAACTTAAGTGTACAGTGTTTATAGACTCTATGGTAGTATACAGGAATGTCCTAGGCCTTCACACATGTTTACCACTCACTCACTGACTTACCCAGAGCAACTTTCTGTCTGGCAAGCTCCGTTCATGGTGAATTTCCCATATAAGTGCACCACTTTTTAATATTTTAAGCCAATTTTGTATTGCGCCTTTTCTATGTCTAGAAATATTTCAATACACAAATACTGTCCATTATGTTACAATTGCTCACAATGGTACTCATTACCATAACATGCTCTCCCGGCTTGTAGCTTAGTGGTAATAGGCTATACCAACTACTGTAAGTATGTAGTAGTGTGTACCGTCTAGGTTTGTGTAAGTATACTCTGTGATGTTCACACAAAGATGAAATTACCTAATGTTGCATTTCTCAGAAAGTGTCACTGTCATTAAGTGATACGTGACGAAATATAACAACCTCCTGTAATTTTTTTCTTTTGTAAAGCAATTTGACAACATATACCAAGTTTTAAAATATTCTAAAATTGAGCGTTTCGATTTACCTATTTTATTAAATTAAATTCAGATGAGATAATATGAGGGGAAAATATAGTTAGGAGCATATACCTTATTTTTACTGTATTTATTGCACTAAAAGATAAATATTTAAATAAATTATATATATTCCTTACAGTATGTTCGAGGTATTTTTTAATGATTATGAATAAGATTTCAATGTCATGCAAATCCTGATTATTTCCAGGCCTGTTATGACACTGGCATGGGTAGATCTTGCAGTATCTCTTGTATCTCTTGCACCGCCTGTTGTTATTCGTTGTGTCAATGCCATATTCACTGTGAAATATGTTTACTATACCCCTAATTACAATCATGGAAAATAACCACAAACATACTTGAAAATTACACACATCCATCCACTTAAAAATAGCTAGAAAAAAATCTACAAAATGCTAGTTATGTCTGCTAACTTGTTTCCTAATTAGATTTTATATTTCTCAAATTTTCAGTGATGTAGTTTTTTGTTTTTTATCTTCCTTTAATAACAGAGAAAACAAAAGAAACGAAAAGCCAGTGGTGATCTAAGGGATTTGTTTTCAATTAGAGTATGTAAACATATTTAGTTTAATAATTTCTGTTTTATAAGATTATTTTCAAATCAGGCACTCACATGCACACACACAGGATAGTGTTCTCAAGTCACGTGACCCAGGATTAAATTTATCTGCTTCATTAATTGATTTCCATAGTAACTCTCTCATGTAAGGGAACTCTTGCTTTGACTCTGTAATTCAGTTTGATTTCTAGAATGCATCTTCACATCATTACCATTTTCAGCGTTACACTTCACTGAACTGAATGATATATTATGTTTTCCTTTAATGCCAGAAAGGAGCTTACAAACAGTGAAGAATAGAAAACATGGAATTTGTTTGAATCTTGCTATTTTCAGTCTTTAAATGTGCCATATATTTTTAGGCCTCATAATGCTACAGTTAGTGTGTGTTCAGAAATGCTTACCTAATCTTTTATAAATTTGTTACTTGACAAAATGATTTCCAGACATTTTCTCACAGGGAAAATTTACAAGAGCATATAAAAAATATATTTTACTATAATTATTTCCCTAAATTATTTCTTATGTAATAGAAATAAAAGATAAAACACTTAAAATAAGAGCAAACTCTTATCTCCTAAGAAAGGTGGCATAGGCCGGGCGCGGTGTCTCAAGCCTGTAATCTCAGCACTTTGGGAGGCCGAGGCGGGTGGATCACGAGGTCAAGAGATCGAGACCATCCTGGTCAAAATGGTGAAACCCCGTCTCTACTAAAGATACAAAAAATTAGCTGGGCATCCCAGCTACTCGGGAGGTTGAGGCAGGAGAATTGCCTGAACCCAGGAGGCGGAGGTTGCGGTGAGCCGAGATCGCGCCATTGCACTGTAGCCTGGGTAACAAGAGCGAAACTCCATCTCAAAAAATATATATATAAATAAAAAAATACATATAAAAAAAATAAAGGTGGCATAATTCATATAATTTGTGAAATGAATGTGTATACCACATTCTTACTCTTCCAAAGAAAGCTAGCAGAGGAGAAAGACAAAAACATACAAAGAAATATGAGAAAGTTGTTGCCACTTTATCTCAAGTGCTTTGGAATAACCCTTTATGAAACAGATTAAATAATGAGTCAATCTAACCTTAGTAGACCTAAAGCTGAATACGGAGTGAGAAAATGAGTAAGGGAAATAATAAAGAATAGCCGAGATTAAGACAAAATGACTAGGTGGTCCAACATTGATCTCATTAAAGTGGATTCAGAGCTCAGAATTCAATGTAACAAACAAAACATATGACATTGTGCTTTGTATCCTTTTAAATCAAATTAAATTTAAAGGCACTAGATACTTAAACTGAGACTTGGGTTATATTCATTTTTAACATATTATTATCTTCCATAAACAAATGATTATTTAAAGAAAAGTATTTAAAGTTAAAATTGTATCTTTTAATTACCTTTGATATAATAATGGATTTGGCTTTACATCCATTATTACGTTGTGATTCAAAGAGTGTTGGAAGAATATAATTCCGAATAAAAGTGCAAATGTTTGAGACCCAGTTTAATATTGTTTTGCACTTTTTGGAATATAAGCTTGGTGAGGGCATGACCCTTCACTATTTCAAAAAATGTATTCTGTACACTGGAAGAGTACCTAGCACATAGTATGTGATCAATTAATGTTGTCAACTGAATGAAGAAATCGAATTGGTTTATTATTTTTATTCTCTCAATGAGATGTTTGTCTCAGACTTTATCTAATTCACATAGGTTATTTTCTATGCGTTCAATAAACATCTGTTAACAATTACACTGCATACCAAATACAAGTTTTCAATAATCCTCTTTTTGCATATTATTCCTATTTCTATACTTGTTTTCTACTGTATTTCCTCCTTTTCTAAAACAAGAGCCAACATAGTATAGGAATAACTAGCACATATTCATAGGGCTGGAATAGTAAGTGTGGAATTTGAATCCCAGCTTTACCACTTAATAGTTATGTGACTTAAGTAAGTTACATACTTTTTTCCTGCTTCACTGTCCCTAATATTCAAATAGAATAATAATCTTAATTCATATAATTTTTGAATATTAAATAAGTCAAAACGTGCAAAGCATGAAAAAAGAGTAAATAGCTTATAGTAGGTACTCAGTGTATGATAGCTATTGTCATTTCTGAACATTACGTTTTAGTGAAACTCTTTATTCCTATACATTAATTTCCAGTGCTTTTGCAATATTTGTTACATTTTTCTTAAGTTTTACTCTATAAGTTTTCCAATTTTACATCATCCATAATTCTTCTGTTACAATTTTACAACCTTGAAAAATTACTTAAGGTCTCTAGATCTAATTCTCCATCAAAACATGGAGATAATAAGAGTACTTGCTTCAATATTTACTGAAGTGTTCAAAACGAAGATAAAGAATTTAATACATCTAGCACATACATAGTGTTTAATACATTTTAGGTATTATAATTACTATTGTTTGTTTTTCATGATATTGCCATTTGATAAAATGTGCCCTAGGTATTAAGTTAAAAAGATATAAATACCACTTAATATGCTAGAACTAATGTTTTATTTAGCTTTTACTTCACTCTTAGGTATCAAAATTCTCTCCTAAAATAATCCACAGTAAATCTCCAAATGATGTTCTTTTAACAATACTCTTCAGCTTGTTCCTTTCTCTTGGTATTCCTTCTGTGTATTACCTTACATTTATCTAAATTAAATCTCATCCTGTTTTCTGCTTTCCCATTTCTCACTTTTCATCATGCTGAAACTTTCTCCACCTTCACTGAGTTTACAGTTTACTTTGAAAATATATCTGCAGCTGTGATAAATGCATACTTTTCTTTCTGTTGATCAAAAGTGATGATAGAGCTCCGTCTAAATCCAACTTGACTCATTTAATTGTAATATTCTCTTTCTATATTTTCAGTGATTTATTTGTGTAGGTTCTACTATCAACAAATAATAATAAAGATGAAAACAAAACTTGAAAGAATATGGGCCTTTAAAACCACAAAGATTATTTCACTCTTCTTTTGTCTCATTTCTCTAAGCCAAATACCAAAAAAAAAAAAAATGTTGACACTATTCTATTTTCCCTGAAGAAGGAAAAAGCACACTTTTAATTAATTTAATTGATCTCTATGAGGATGGACTGAGTGAAGTTGATCACTGGGGTTTATTTCCAAGTGTGTGGGCTATATATATACACACAGACACACATATATTTGTACATTTATATATTATATAAGTTACTATATGTTATATTAAAATATATAATATAATAAACATATTTGCATAATACATTAAATCATTGCATTCATCTCAGATATTTATATTTACCAACCTGCTTATGAAAAACTAAGTTTTGGTTTATCATTTTTTTATCATTCAATTGCAGTCTTCTTTTGAGGGGTTAATATATTTAATTAATTTTATGTTTTAATTTACAAATAAAAATCATATGTGTAGTGTGCAGCATGATATTTAGACTATGTATACATTGTGAAATGGCAAAATTAAGCTAATAGATATATGTATTAAATCACATTTTTTGTGGTGAGATTCGGGAGGTGTTGATCAAAAAGTACAAAATTTCAGTTAGGAGAAATAAGTTCAAAAGATCTATTTATTGTACAACATGATAATTGTAGTTAATAACAATGTATTGTATACTTGAAAATTCCTCAAGAGTACATTTTAATTGCAGTCTTCTTAGTCTTGAGAAAACTAAAGTGCAAGCTGAAATGTCAGCTTTAAGGAAGGTGAACACCTTTTCACTTCATACAGTGAAGCAACATGGACCAGAGTTTCGTTTTGATGTTCTTGAAAGTTTGTAGGTATTTTATGTCCTGTGATTCTCCGCGAGTACTAATATGATCATGAAGAGAAGGAATAAGGTTTCTCAATGTATGATACATAACAGGCAGACACTAATAATTGTTAATTAAACTATAACCATCAAAAAGGAATAAAAGCAACATATTATGAAGTGGTACCTATTGATTTCAATCTTAGATTATGTATTTTTCCCTGAAATGCAATGCTTTGTTTATTCTTGTTTTGTTTTACTCTTCTAACTTCCTCTTTCTCTTTATCTCTAACTGCCTCTCTCTGGCTCACTCTCTTTCTCTCTGGCTCTCTTTCTGTCTCATTGTATACTTTCTTTACTTGGAAATATATGTGAATTAAATGCTATAAATGACGAAACATTTCTCAAAAAATACATTCTGTACTTTCAAAAGAGCATTTTATAATTTTATAATCAAAATTCAATATCTGTTATATATAAATCCTCTAAGTTGAAGTCAATTGTTTATTTTAAACTATTCTTTAAAATTTATTAAATTGTATTGTACATGAAAAAAGGGAATTGTACATACACATTCATTTGGTAAAAAAATGTATTGCTATTTTTAACAATTTATTAAATTTTTTTGAAAATACTGCTACCTTAATATATTTTAATATTAAAAAGTGTTTTAAATGTTTAATGTTGAAATTAATGTGTGAAATAGAAGGTGATTTAATTAATGTTTGGATATTCTTGAAAAACCTGAAAATAACCTTAAAAACTTCACTGATCTCAAGGAAAGCCATTATTTTTGTATATTACTTTCTGTGTGTGTGTGTGTGTGTGTGTGTGTGTGTGTGTGTGTGTGTGTATTTTCCAAATGCTGATGTGAAAAATTGTAAGTTTGTTTTCAGTAGATAAAGTGTCATACCATAAGATTGGAATTACTTGGATTGGTAATGTTCAGTAGTTTCATTATGTTAATAACCTTCATTTGTGGAATGCCTACTAAACATTTCATATTAATTAATGAAGATTTCTATAATATAGCTATTACCATTACCTTTACTTTCCAGATGCTGAAACTTAGATTCTGTAACTAGCAAGTGATAGAATTCAAATACAGAATCATACTAAAAGGCAGCTTGCATTTATCTAATTTGATTTGTTTCCTACAATTATATCATACAAATTAGTTTATATTGGGTAGTATGCCACATTCCAAAGCAATATCTCATTTGTTATAATAATTCATGCAATTAAAACCCAGTACATCCTTTGTAATATTTCTTTTTCTACAAATATATGACTTTTATTATCCTTATAAGACATACATTAACAATTTTTTTAAAAATTTATATCAGTTTGTATCTCATTAGCATAAATTATATTATGGTTCCAGGTTTAAATTAAAAAAAATATTTTCCTTTAAAGCACATTACAGAACTATTTCTTAGCAATGTATTAAAATTTAATTATAAAGCATGCCTTCAGGAGAAAAATACAGATTCTTGTCTAACTGGAATTTTAATATTTGAACTAATGAGGAAATTAATGCATCTAAATTTATGCTTTCATGATAATACAGAAATTCTTTGTCTCTTGAAAACCACTAAGTGAGAATTTTGATAAATTCTCATTTGTTACTTTGACAAAATGGTGAATTTAATATCTGAGTTATATAATATTAAATTGGTAATTAAGCAATACTAGACAAATATCGTATCTTGTGTGTTCATTTGTATTATGATTTTGAAAATAAATAGAATACTAGTTGATATGCATTTTATAGCCCTAATTCAAAGATAAAATAGCAAATCTCTGTATTTCTAATTTTATAGAAATAATAACACTAACGAAATATGTTCTCACATAATTTTGTGTCATATTTCCTAATGAGAATGAGTAGTTAAATAATTACTGATCAATTGTTATGTGTTTTAGTTTTCATTAAAGTGATTTGAAGCATTCCTATTTAGAGTCATACCTATCTGGTGAGTTGAAATGCTTATGAAGTACCCTGCTTTATCTATATTCTTGTTATTCACCTTTATATCTATTGGTATGCTGTTAGTCTAGTAACATATCTCAACTGAGTCAGTCCAGAGTATAAAGCCAATCTCAGATGCTGATTCTTAAGATCTCTGTGTGGAAGAGAGGGTCTCCATTCCCAGTGGAGCCCGAGAAGTGTGGGAACACTACACGTGAAAACCCAGGAGAGTACTCTCAGGGACAGAATTTATATGCAACTCTGTGATGAAGAGAGTAGGATGTCTTGACTGAAAAGCATCTTCCACATTTCTCTTTCTGCCTACTGCATATTGACTGCCTTTATTACATTTTTCATGGTAAAGTGTTCAGTTACAGACCTTAACTCCTAGCATGGTGACTATGTACCTCTTAAATGTATAATGCCCCAATCAAACAAGCCGATTATGAAGACCCTTTGCAGTGTGACATATCCATATGACTGCAGTGCTATGCCTCAGTGGGACTGGAGAACATCCAAAATATGTTGATAGACTCTGCAGTTCTGACTGTTGAGTCTTAGATCATTTTTCTTCTTTTCTGCCAAGAAGGAATGTAAATATAAAAGTGATGCAGACAATGTATTATTTTTAGTATGTTTTACATCAAATACTAGGGCAGCAATGGGTAGAAGAAATCAATGGGTGATGTGATTCCCCACAAGACATTTTCTCTATCTTTTATTATGTACACAACTTGCATTGAATCTGCTGTGTTGAAACTTCTTTATTTTTCCTTTCATTTCTATTCTTTCCCACTTAGGCTTTCTTTGCAAATATTTTCTTTTCGTTACAATGTAAATGCTGTAAAACATTAAATTTTAGCTTCTTACATATATATATATACATATTTGTGATTTTAATATATTTATATACATATATTTGTGCTTTTAAAGCTTATTAAAATATATGTTTTTAAGTATACTACCAAAATAGTTTTTTAAAACCAGTTCTATTAATCTGTTAATATCTGTACTGCTTTTCTTTTGCAGTAACTCCTCTGTTTCCTTTAATGGTGTGCTGAATAGTACCTAGCCTAAATATAGTCACTCTTATTAACAATTTTCCATGCAATATAGTGTTTGATCGTGTCTTAAAATGGTCTTAATTTTAAATGAGACAGATTACAAAGTTTAGAATGCTTTTTTAATTGACATTTTATGAATTTATGTTGAAATATTCTATTCTACAGGTACTGTAATATTTAAAACAAATTATAAACATTTGTATTATTAATTTAATATGAATATTAAAATATTTTCTTCAAAAATTATTTAAAAATGTAAACAAATTATATCTGGTAAACTAAATTATGTACTTCATATTACAACATTAATAACATAAACTCAGGTTTAAATATAAAAACAGTGACAATTGACATTAGAACTATACTTTGTTAACATTTATTTATTAAAAATAGAAATTAATATAGTGTAGGAGGCTAGAATACATCTGCATGTGAGTTTTACCCATTCTTTTGTCTACTTAATTGCAAATAACTGTTTGATTTGTTTTTCATAAGAGGCTATAACTAGTTTAGATGGTTGTTACTCAAGGATTACTAAAATCCTTTTGGATTTGTCTCAATAGCTTCTTTTTTTTTTTTTTTTTTTTTTTTTGAGACTGAGTTTCACTCTTGTTACCCAGGCTGGAGTGCAATGGTGCAATCTCTGCTCGCCGCAACCTCCGCCTCCTGGGTTCAGGCAATTCTCCTGCCTCAGCCTCCTGAGTAGCTGGGATTACAGGCACGCGCCACCGTGCCCAGCTAATTTTTTGTATTTTTAGTAGAGACGGGGTTTCACCATGTTGACCAGGATGGTCTCGATCTCTTGACCTTGTGATCCACCTGCCTCGGCCTCCCAAAGTGCTGGGATTACAGGCTTGAGCCATCGCACCTGGCCTCAATAGCTTCTTTAAGGAGGAAATGTATTTAATTTTTCTCCTAAATACAGTTAGGCAAATTAATTCAAATGATCAGGATATATTGCCTTGATAAAATCTTGACAAAATTGAAAAACTTACTACAACTATTGAATTACATAAAAGTTCGGAACTTTTACATATTTAAAAAAAGCCACAAAATGTCAATTCCCAAATTGATTGTTCTGAACTTCTCTTCTAAATAATCTAATGTCCCATAGAAAATCGGAGATAGGTGCAGACAGAATCCTGTGAATTATACTTTATATAAATATATTTTCAATCCATATAATTGAAATCTTGTACATTATTTCTAGCGATAAATGTACAGAGCATTTTTCCCAATGTTTAACTCTATACTTGGTCACATCTTTTGTTTCAATGATAAGATAAATTGCCAAAAACTTGAGTTCTCAGGCATTTGTATAGCATTTAATTTCATGGAAACCTTCCAATTGTACTGTAGTACCTAGCATTGTTAAAGACCTGCAGTTTTGAGGCAGTAATATTTTTTAAAATTATGTCTAAAAGATACTATGAGAAGTACATATTTAAAGTAATTAAAAGTCTATTCATTTGCAGAAAAGACACATTCCTGGCCGCATATGTGATATAAAATAATTACTGTATGGCAATAATTGTAGACTTAAGAAATTTTTAGTTTTTAACTTAAAAATTACATTAAATCAATCAACATCTTGCATTTTTATTAGTTTTTTTGGGTTTTTAAAACTTTCTTAGCTAAAATAAAGAAAAAATGTTGTTTGCGGCTTTTTATTTGGGGACAGGTGAAAATTAGGAGAGTATAATTTGTATTTTTCTTCAATTCTATGTCTTTAGAATTATAAACTGTAAATAAATGTTACTGGTCATCTCATTAATACTTTGTAAACTCTCTCTTAAGCATGAATGAAATGAGTGTTGGAGAAATGCAAAATTGGGTGATTATTACAGCAAAAAAAAAAAGAGACAGAAACCTGATTTCTAATTGTGTTTGTTATTGACACTTATTGACGTCAGGCTCCTGTGCTCTTACAGAGACTGAGATAGGGGCATTATCTTCTTTGATGACTCCCAGCACTTTGAGAAAAATAATCTTGGGTCCTAAATTGTTAAGAAGCTGGATGAAGATTTTTTATCTTAAAGGGGCACAGGAAGTATTTAGAGTTGCAAATTTTGTAAACTAAATACCCAAGGAGGTCAGAGGAGCAAACCTGTCTGAAGCTGAGTCAGGCAGAGAGAAACATTTAGGGACTTTTGGTCAGATTCAGGTCCCTCTGATTACTAAGAGAGAAAGTTGTGGCAAAGAGTTCACAACAATTATTTGGTAGGTTTCCTTCTCAAAAGCATTTCTCTCTAAGCATTTTGCTGGTTAAAGACATATTTGGATTAAAATGATCCCTATTAAAATGTAAATACTCTCTTGGAGAATCAAACTTGTTCACAGATTATTACTGTGAATGATTTACATGGGATAATCAGACTGCTTTCCTTCTGGCTGAGAATGTGCTCTGGGAATTTGTATTTTGATTGGATGTTAAGAAGAGAGAAGGAGTGATAATTTTTTTGCATGACAGACTTAGGAAGTCAGACCTGGTAGGCTGCTACCGTCAGGGACTAGAAATTGCATTTGGAAAAGACAAACATAACTTTCTTTTTTCATGTTGTTTTGGATTCTGGGTGTAGCAACTATTATACTTGTAGAAATTCATCCTGTGTCATTATTTGCAGAAAGCTCAAAGTTTTTTTTTTTTTTAAGTAGTGGGGTAGTTTATGAACTCACTCATATATAAATGAGAGCAATTTTCATGCACTCTTTATGCAATTATCTTAGGTTTAGTCTTCTGAACCAAGAGAATGAGCAGAAATAAACAGATCATATTTTAAAAACTTGCACATGTCTAAGAAATGTTAAAGCAGCAGAGTAATGTTTCAGTGAATAGGCAACTTTGTGTAAAAACCCAGAGAGTAAATATTTTAGGCTTTGCATACCATAGGTCTTAGTAGCAACTGCTCAACTCTTCATATATAGAGCTGAAAGCAGTCATAGACAGCAATGGAGGCTAGACAGTAAGAAATGGGTATGGCTGTGTTCCAGCACAACTTTATTTTCATAAACAGGTGGCAGAACAGATTTGGTCCATGGGCATAGTTTGTCGATTCTAAGTCCATGGGAACATTTGTTGATGTAAAGAAGGCTCTAATATACCTAACTCTTTCATGGTCTACCTGAGTTAGTGCTCTAGTTGCACACATATGGTGATATGCACAATGTAAAAAGGAGGTTAAGAATCTGTCAATAAACTTGAAAGTGACAAGAAAAGAAAGGCTCTCTAGACAGAAATGTCTTTAGAGTTGAAAAGGGCAATTCATTAGCTGATTAGAGCTTGACTGCCTTGAGAATAGCCGACTCCCTTTTTGGTAATTTTCTCTTCATCAATCTTATGAAGCTTTTGACCTGTGCATTAGAAGGAAGATTCCCATGCTCACAGCTGACAGTCATTACTAAATCTGATGCTTTTCCCATTGTAAGTGAATAAATTGGTATTCCAGTATAAACAAAGGTATCCTGTGATTTTGATTAGCTGAGTTAATCCCCTGTAGCCTAATTAATTCTGGATGAATTGTTAAATTTGTTCCTAGATTTGCATAGCTAAGGCCCTGTCTTTGGACCCTGTGAAGAACTGCCAAAATTAACTGATTAACTGATTGCCAGTGTTCAATTTCCCATATTTTACATCTATTTGCTGCAACCTACTAAAGGAACACTCACTGTAAAACTTCATAATGAAGGAAAATTCTGTGGATCCTAGTTTCAGTTTTATCAGTAACAGCAGTGTGTTATTAGGCAAATAACCATCTCTTTTAGCTGAATTGTTTTAATTAGGCAAACAATATTAAAGTCTTTCTTAGTCTGAAAGGCTCAAATTCTACTAAACCACATGGAGGGATTAGTTCATTAATTTAGCTCTGACTGACTGTAATCTAAAGCATAGTGAAAACTGTTCAATTTATTAAAGACAGAGCAAATAATGCATCATTTGATTGACTCCAACATTAATGTCCCGGGGTTTCCTTGAGATAAGTTGAAGAAATGAACACAGGTTAACATTCTTCTCTCACATCTGTAATAGCTTTCCAACATGGCACTGAACACATTTGTTAACATACAGGAAATGGGTATTGATTAACTGATTGCTTCACCCTGACTAGCAAATGAAAATTCACAGTGAACTCTTCTGATTAGATTCTTTCCTTCATGTGTATATCCCATTGCTCTCCCCAGTCTACCACATAGAATTTCATTAGTATGAGAAAATATTGAAACTTAAAAAAATATATTAAAGCTGGTAAGTTAATTCTGTATTTCATGCATTCAATATTTTACAAGTCTAGAATATAATGTCAATTTTTTTTCAAATCCAACATGGTATTTACACCAATAAATCATACAGGAAAAAAATACTTAATTTTTTTTAACATTTCATTGATATTTTTGTAAGGGAAAGAGTGATTATCTTTATGCTTGATGTCTTTTTTCTTGTGTATATATATTTAAATACAACCTTAAGGACACTTAGTTTTTATGTGATAATATAAATTATAAACATCTTATAATCTATCTTACCTACGGTCTATAAATGACCTTGGTTTTCCTCTTGTTATTAATTAGTATCTATGAAAATGAAACCAATATTATTTTGCGTACATAAAATATGGTCATCGCCAAACCTAAGATCATTTAGTTTTCTCCTATGATCATCCAGGATCTTTATAGTTTTTTGTTTAATATTTAGGTCTGTGATGTACTTTCAGTTAGTTTCACTGAATGCATAGGGCTTTTGTCTGGAGTCATTTTTTTTTAATGTGAATGTCCATTTGTGCTAGAACAATTTGTTTAAAATGTTACTTTTCTACCTTGCATTGTCATTTCTCTTTGTCAGAGATCAGTTCACTATACTTATTTGGATCTATTTCTTGCCTCTCTGTCCCATGATCTACTTGTCCATTCTTTCACCAGTACCACACTGTCTTGATTATTGTAGCTTCATAATAACTCTTGGAGTCAGATACTATCAGACCTCTAACATTGTTTTTCTCCTACAACATTCGTTTGTCTTGATCTTTCGCCTTTCTATACAACTCAGGATCAGTTTGTTGATATCCACAAAATGACTTGCTGGGATTTTGACTGGGATTGAATTAAATTTATAGATAAAGTACAGAAAAGCTAACATCTTGATAATACTGAGTTTTGCTTTTCATGAGCATGGATTATCTCTTTATTTACTTATTTAATAAATTCATCAGAGTTTTAAATATTTTCTTATATATATGTATCTTGTATGTATTTTGTTTTCCTCTTTAGCTTGTTGATATGATGGGTAAATTTAATTGATTTTTAAATGTTGACTTAGTTTTGCATAATTGAGACAAATACCAAAGTGTCATGGTGTATAATTTTTTTTTTTTTTTGAGAGAGGGTCTCCCTTTGTCACCCAGGCTGGAGTGCAGATGGGGTTTCACTATGTTGGCCAGGCTGGTCTTGAACTCCTGATTTTGTCAACCATTCATCTTGGCCTCCCAAAGTGCTGGGAGTACAGGCATGAGCCACCACTGTGCCTGGACTGTATAATTCTTTTCATATGTTATTGGATTCTATTTGCTAATATTCTGTTGAGGATTTTTGTATCTAGGCAAAAATAGAAGAGAGATTTTTCTGCAGCTTTCTTTTCTTGTAATGCTTTTGTCTGGTTTGGGTATTAGATAATAATGACCTCATATGATGAGTTAGAAAGTATTTCTTCTGCTATTTTATGAAAGAGAGTGTAGAGGATTGATATAATTTCTTCCTTAAAATGTTTGGTAGAATTTATCAATGAATCCATCTGGGCTTGATACTTTTTGCTTGGGAAGGGTGATTAATAAGTAATGTGATTTCTTTTACAAGTATAGGCCTATCCAGATTACCTGTTTCTGCTTGAATGAGTTATAGCAGAATGTCTTACAAAGAATTGGTTCATTTAATCTAGATTATCAAATTTGTGGGTGCAGAATTTTTTGTGTAATTTTTATTATCCTTTAAATGTCTATGGGATTTGTATAATACTGTATTTTATTTCTGATGTTAGTAATGTTTACCCTGTTTCTTTTTTTCTGAGTTACTCCGGATTGAGGGTTATTGGTTTTATCTTTCAAATAACCAACCTTTTTTTCATAGATTTTTCTGTATTGATTTTTTTGTTTTCAACGTTATTTTATTTTTTCCTGTTCTAATATTTATTCTTTCTTTTTACCTGCATACTTTGGATTTAATTTGCTCTTTTTTTATTATTTCCTAAAGTAAAAGCTTATATGATTGATTTTCAATGTTTCCTCTTTTCGAATATATGTATTCAATGCCTGAATCTTTTTAAAATGATTGTTTTCTCTCTTCTCACCTATTATAATCAAGGACTTGAAGTCCTTCCTCTTTGCATTTTTCGTCTCTAATGCGTTGAGAATGTTTCCGTCATGATCACAAGATGGCTAATAAAGCTTAAATTATCTCCTCCTCATAGGAGAGTGAGGGACTGTATAATAGAAGCTTCTCTCCTGGGTCTGCAAGGGGCATGGTTTCAAAGGAAGGAGTTTCCCCGCTCCACACCTCCATCTGGGAACCAGAGGGGTTTCAAATGTAAAGTTCTTTGTCTGGGTTTCCCCCTGGGTATGGACTAGGCGTAGAAAGCCAGGTGAGGCTCCTTTGTCCCAAAAAATCCTAGGAAAGCTCCAGGAGGACAGGGCTCTATTACTCAGAGTGGTGGACCAAGTAGCCAATCTGGTATCAGAGTCAAAGATCAATCACTCCACAGAAGGTTTGAAAGAACTCCTCTCATTGGACAAGACCATGAATACGGCAAGAATAACTCAAGGGTTAAACATCCAGCTGTTTCTACCTATAGGGATTCAGCATGGAGCTTTCTCTTGCGCGCTCTGTCTCTCTCTCTCTCTCTCTCTCTCTCTCTCTCTCTCTCTCTCTCTCTCAAATCACTTTTCTGCAAACCTCTTTGGGTCCACTATATTTATTTGAACGGTAAGCTCACCATGCCTCCAGGATCCTGTCCCCATTCTTCAGGGTTAGCAAGGCCAAGAACCTATGTTGTCTAGTGGTTAGCATTTGGCGCCTGTCGCCCAGACAGCCCAGGTTCAACTCCCAGTGTGGGAACCGGGCAATCCAGCTGAAATTTTGCTCCTCCAGTTACAAGAGCATCACAGGTAGAAAAATCAAAATCAAAATCAGAATCAGATTCAGTATCTACTTCACAGGGCAGTTATGAAGATTAAACGAATCAAATACTTTGAACAATGCCTAGCAAATAATATGTGTTAAGTTAATGCTGACAAGTATTTCTTTTACCTATGTCCTACAAGGAGTAAATCAGTTGTAAAGAGATTTTAAACTTAATATAATAAACCTTGCAATGTCAATACCTTACTATTCCAAGCTATATGCTTATAATGTTAAAATCATTCTGTTGTCTGCATCCATGAATTTTTCCAAATCATAAAGTTAAAATTAACTTGACTACTTTGAGTGGCCACCCAATTCTCTCAGTACAGTTTTTGTTAGGTCAGGTTTCACATGGAAACTATTCTGCATAATAAAGAATTGTTTTCCAACTTGTGTGTGTCACACATATCATTGAACAAGTAGACTGATCCTTTACTTATTTTACTTCAAAATTAAAATGTTTATAATTCATTTGAAAGATAAAAATTAAATGAAATTGAACAAATCCTTTTAAAGATAATTGTACATTGATAAGACCACTAAAAGGATGTCAGTTATGAATTGAAAAAGAAAATGAGATTCATTATTGTTAATATGTAAAACTGCTTGAAGTAATATCAAAATATAGTTCTGTCTTTAGTATTGTACTATCCTTACTGTAGAATAAAGAATATAATTAAATAAAAAACAAAATTTCAATTTTGCACAAGAATTTTTTCTTCATTGTTTTTAGAAAAGCTTTCATTGAAAATTCTTTTATTCATATATTTTTATAACTTCTCAATCTTCACTAATAGCACAGGAAGAAATTGCCATTTTACTCTAGTTGCTAAATGTTTTTGTTTACATTTGTGATTATAAGTTCTCCTCATTACTTTCAGAATTTTTGGCAGAAATAAATTCTATTCTCAATTTTATATTCAGAACTTTTCTTTCTACTGGCCCCTTTTTCTCAGAATAAACTCCAGATTCTTTTAACCTATTCCACATCATACTGTTCTTTCCCCATATATGGCTCGCCTTTCTTCTCTGTCCTGTATATTAAAGGTGTCTTTAAAAAGTATGTGTTCTTACTTCCGTTATCTCTTTATAACAGCTAAACACTCTGCCTTTTCTGTGTCATAACTCTAAGCTTCTACAAGGGATATGGCTAACTTGGTCCTTGGAAATGGGTTGACCTGGAATGTTTGCTAGTTGAGGCTTCATTTACTAATGGAGCAAGTTTATATATACATTTACACTTTTGTTCGTGGTATGTAAGAATTTATGTTGCTTAGTATTTTTCTCAACAGTTATTCTCATTTGACTTTTAAATTCACGCCAGTCTGAAGGGTTTTGGCTTAAATATTCGTCTCCCTAATTGCATAGATAATTCAACAATTTTCAGATTTTTCTTAGCCATATAGACTAATTCACAAAGCACTTGTTGAAGTCTTTTGTCTATTTCTTGATTGTTTCGTTAATGAGTTGTTTAACTTTTTCTTAGTGATGTGTAGAAGAATGTATTTGAAATATAATGCTTTTGTTAGTTTTGTGGGTGACAAGGATCTTCTGCTTGGTGACTAGCGTTTTTGGTTTTTTAATAGTATCTTTTGAGGAATAGATATTTTAAATTATAATGTAGTCAAACTTATAAATCACTTTCTTTATGATGAATTCATTTGTATCCGGTTAACAAAATCTTTTTATAGCCAATGTTATGGAAATATTATATTATTTGGCATTCTTGCACTATCAAAGTTTACTGTTAAAATTTAATATTTGTATTTAAATTTTTTTTCTTCTTTTTAATTTTATTTATTGTTGGTGTTGTCCACTCCTTCATCTGTGATTGTTCATCTAGAATAATTTTTCTTCTGTCTGAAGAATATTTTTAGAATTTACTTTAAAGCAAGTTTACTAGACATGCATGTTCTTTCTTCTATTTTTTGAAAATATATTAATTTTATTTTAATTCTAAGATCAATTTTTATTTTGTTACATAATTTCCGGTATATCATTCAACTGTTTTCTTGTTTCTACTTTTGCTGATGAAATAAGTTACCTGTGTAATTCTACTGACCATATAGGCAGGCTGTGTCTTTCAATTTGGAAAATTTTAAGATTTCTCTCTGTCTTGCATAGTCTTTTTTTTTTAAAGTTTTACATCAGGTTCAGAGGTACACGTGCAGGTTTGTTACACTGGTAAATTGAACTTTCCTTATTTCGTTTAATTTCATTGTTTAGTGACTGATACGGTTTGGCCGTGTCTCTACACAAATCTCCCAGAATTCCTACATGTTGTGAGAGGGACCCAGGGGGAGGTAATTGCATTCTGGAGGCTGGTCTTTTCCTTGTCATTCTCATGATAGTGAATAAGTCTGACGAAATCTGAAGGGTGTATCAAGGGTTTCCGCTTTTGCTTCTTCCTCATTTTTATTTTGCGCTGCCATGTAAGAAGGGCCTTCTGCCTCCCACCATTATTCTATCCATGCCCTGCCCAGCCATGTGGAATTGTAAATCCAGTTAAGCCTCTTTTTCTTCCCAGTCTCAGTGATGTCTTTATCAGCAGCATGAAAACTAATATGGTAAACTGGTACGAGTAGAGTGGGGCATTGCTGAAAAGATACCTAAACATGTAGAAGCAACTTTTGAACTAGATATCAGGCAGAAGTTGAAATAGTTTGGAAGGCTCAGAATAAGACAGGAAAATGTTGGAAAGTTTGTAGCTGCCTAGAGACTTGTTGAATGGCTTTCACAAAAATGCTGATGGTGATATGAACACAATAATGTCCACACTGAGGTGGTCTTAGACGGAGATGAGGCAGTTGTTGGGAACTGGAGCAAAGATGACTCTTGTTATGTTTTAACCAGGAGACTGGCAGCATTTTGCCCCTGCCCTAGAGATTTCTGAAACTTTGAACTTCAGAGAGATAATTTAGAAAATCTTGGAGATGAAAGTTCCAAGCAGTAAAGCATTCAAAAGGCTACTTGGGTGCTGTTAAAAATATTCTATTTTAAAAGGGAGATGGAGCATAAAGGTTAAAGAGAAACCCATTTTCTAGGGAGAAACTCAATCTGGCTTTAAAAATTTGCATACAGAGCAAGGAGCATAATGTTAATCCCCAAGACAATTGGGAAAATGTCTCCAGGTCCTGTCAGACATCTTCACTGCAGGCCCTCCCATCACAGGGCCAAAGCCCAGGAGGAACAAGTGGTTTCCTGAGCTGGGCCCAGGGTTCCTGTCCTGTGTGCAGGGTAGGGACTTGGTGCCCTGAGTCCCACCCACTCCACGATTGAAAGGTGACAATATACAGCATGGGCTGTGGCTTCAGAGAGTGGAAGCTGCCTTGGCAGCTTCCACATGGTGTTGAGCCTGTGGGTGCACAGAAGTCAAGAACTGGGGTTGGGCAACCTCTGTCTAGATTTCAATGGATGTATGGAAATATCTGGATACCCAGGCAAAAGTTTGGTGCAGGGGCAGGGCCCCATGAATAACCTCTGCTAGGGCAGTGTGGAAGGGAAATGTGGGCTTGAAGCCTCCACAGACAGTCCCGACTGGGGCACTGCCTAGTGGAGCTGTGAGAAGAGGGTCACTATTCTGGAGAACCCAAAATGGTAGATCCACTGACAGCTTGCAACATGCACCTGGAAAAGCCACAGACATTCAGTGTCATCCTGTAAAACCAGCTGTAAGGGAGGCTGTACACCTGCAAAGCCAAAGGGGCTGAGCGTCCCAAGAGCATGGGAACCCACCTCTTGCATCAGCGTGACATGGAAACGAGACTTGGAGTTAAAGGAGATCATTTTGAAGCTTTAAAATGTGACTGTCTCACTGAATTTTGGATTTGTATGGCCATAGAATCCCTTTGCTTTGGCCAGTATCTCCCATTTTGAATGGCTCCATTTACTCAATACTTGAACTCTCACTGTATCTGGGAAGTAACTAGCTCATTTTGGTTTTAAAGGGTCATAGGAGGAAGGGACTTGCCTTGTCTCAGATGAGACTTTGGACTGTGGACTTTTGGGTTAATACTGAAATTAGTTAAGGCTTAGGGAGACTGTTGGGAAGGCATGATTGGTTTTGAAATGTTAGGACATGAGATTTAAAGGGACCAGAGGAGGAATGATACGGTTTGGCTGTGTCCTCACTAGAATCTCTATTTGAATTGTATCTCCCAGATTTCTCATATGTTGTAGGAGGGACCCAGGCAGAGGTAACTGCATCATGGGGGTCAGTCTTTCCTGTGCTATTCTCCTGATAGTGAATAAGTCTCATGAGATCTGATGGGTTTAGCAGGGGTTTCCGCTTTTGCTTCTTCCTCATTTTTCTCTTGCTGCTGCCATGTAAGAAGTTCCTTTCACCTCCTGCCGTGATTCTGAGGCCTCCCCAGTAAGTTCAATTAAACCTCTTTTCTTTCCAGTCTTGAGGATGTCATTATCATCAGTGTGAAAACGGACTAATACAGTGACTCATTGTGAATTAGTATAGTTTTTGTTCACTTTGCTTGAAATTTGATGTGCTTTTTCAATCTATTAATTGGTGTCTTTCACATTTATGGAAAACTGTCAGCTGCTATTTCTTCAAATACTACTTCTCCTCCATTTTTTTCTGTTTTCTCATTCTGGTATTCAAAAGAACCCTGGTTTCATTAACCTTATCTGGTTTTTGCTTTTTATTCTATAAAGTTTCTTTTAATCTCTTTTCTAGTTTACTGTTTCTCTTTTTAGCTGTGTGTGATCTGAACTTAAGTACATACATTTAATTGTTAATTTTACTTAGGATATTTTTACTTTTATAATTTTTACCTGATGTCACAGACTTGTAATGTTCATAGTTCTATTTTTTTGGTCAACATTTCTAATTTCTAACCTGGAATTTTATTTTCATAAACATAATACATTTTACAATCTTACTGGATTACTTTTACTGTTACGTGTTGTTTCTGCTCCTTCTCATCGTGCATTCTTCTCATTTGGTGGGCTATATAATAGTTTATAGTTTTCTGGTTATTGTAAATACAGAGTTGTTTTTAAGAAGGATTGGATGAATGTAACAATATTAACTTACTCCAGAGAGATATTTTTTAAAGACATCTAGATAAGAGTGCTATAGTTCGTGCATTCAGTTGCAGGTTGTGGCACCTTAAAGTCCTAGCTCAGAGATGGACACACTCCATTGTTTTCCCTATCCCATAGGCCTGGAAAGCAATAAGCCACATAAGAACATCTAAATATCTCTGTTATCTCCTCAAAATGAAAAAATAGTCAGCTGATTGTGTGATTCTAGGTGTAATCTCATCTGTGAGTTACAGTTCTCTTCAGAACATAGACTGAGCAATTTCTCACTATCCTGTTATTTCTCTAATGCTTTTAAGGTTACATTATTTGTGTGACATGGTAAAAGCCACATAAAACCGCAGACCTCAACCATACCTCGGCTTTCTGTTGATACTGCTCTCTGTAACCATGATGTGACAGGCAAGCAGTCCAAACCCACGCCATCTTGGCCCCTGCGACTGGTAATAAGTAACTAAGGTCTGTAATTTCCACCCTACCCAGGCAATGTATAAACTAATGTTTTTCTTGACTTCCATAAACCACCATTTAAGTAACAATTGGAATGTCCAAAGCCCCTCACCCTCACCTCTGTCCAGAAGGTGGTTTACGGAATGTCCAAAGTCCACTCATGCTCAGAATGTCCAAAGTCCCTCTCCCCTACCCCTGCCCAGGAGGTGGTTTAAGGGCATAAAAGGTCTTGACACCCTCCTTACGGTCACAGGTTAGAGAGACTCGAGTTCTCCGTGGCCGCTGGCAATAAGTGACCCTCTCTGTTGGCTTACTTTTGTCTCAGTGGTGATGCTGTAGTCACTCGGTTGCAATATTTGGAGGCCCAGCGAGATTTTTCATCACCCTGACAAACCCGCAGAGCCTCGCCCAGGCAGCCACTCCCCGCCCCATGACCCCTAGGGGAGGCACCCCCTGGGACCTTTCAGGGTTCCGGCCCCTTGGTGACTGGGTGACTGCACGGCCGACATCTACCCAAAATTCCTCAGGGTCTCCGGAACTTCTGGAGGTAAGTCAGGTCTGGAAATCGGAGGACTGGTCCATCAGGGGCCTAGGTCAGCAGACCAGACACGGTCATTAATCTCTGACTAGGCAAGCCTACCGTGAGACGTCACTGGAGGCTCGGGTAGTTTAGTTTTGGGTTGTCTTCCATAACCTCTGTGTGAGTGTAACAGTGAACGTATATATGCGTAGTCCCACAGCAGGCAGGCTACAGGGCTTGTATGGGCCTTCACCCACGGTTCCATAGGGACTTCATAGGGCATAATGGTGACTCACCCTTGCAGTGACCAGGCCTGGGGTTTATACAGGTACACCATCCAAGACGCTCTGAAACATCCCTCAGGGGACGTGGCAGGGAGGGCATCAGACTGGTCTCCCTTGGGGGACACCCTCCCTGTGTCCATCTGTCTCTCATGTGGTCTGTCTTTATTGTAAGTCCCCTAGTTTCCTGAGGCAGTTACTAGCTGATATGCAGTGGTTTAGACCTGTTACTCCTGAGGTGGATAATATTCTCCATTGCCTAAGGGACCATTGACTTCAAGGAACTCTGATTGGGTTTACACCCCTGGAAATAATTCTGTTCTCTTTCCTTTTCTTCTTCTTATTCTATCATTGAGGCCTCATTCTTCCTCTTTTTTATGTCTGAGAGAAAATTCTGCCCCCAATGATTTGGATGTAGTTTTTTCTCTGCCTTAGGGAATCAAACCTTAAATAAAAAACTACCAGCTGTCTTCTCCCATTTAGGGTGAAAAAGGAGTACTGTCTCTTTTTCTTTTCTTTTTTTTTTTTGAGACGAAGTTTCGCTCTCGTTACCCAGACTGGAGTGCAATGGCTCAATCTCAGCTCAACGAAACCTCCGCCTCCTAGGTTCAGGCAATTCTCCTGCCTCAGCCTCCTGAGTAGATGGGATTACAGGCACATGCCACCAAGCCCAGCTAATTTTTTTGTATTTTTAGTAGAGATGGGGTTTCATCATGTTGACCATGATGGTCTCGATCTCTTGACCTATTGATCCACCAACCTCGGCCTCCCAAAGTGTTGGGATTACAGGCTTGATCCACCACACTTCTGTCAAAAAAAAAAAAAAATAAGAGAGACAGAAAGACAAAAGAAAAAGAAACAGAGAAAGTAGAAGGCAAAAAGAGACAGAAAGACAAAAGGGAGAGAGACAGAGATGTGAGAGAGGAGAGAGAGAAAGTAGGAAAAAAAACAGAAAAAGAGAGAGGGGGAGGGAGAGAGGAGAGAGAGACAGAGAAAGTAGGAAGAAAAAGAGAAAAGAGAAGAAAAAAGAGAGCGAGAAGAGAGAAAGAGATAGGGAGAGATGAATTTAATGCTTTCTAGGGTCTCTGGAGAAGAGAGAGAGATAGGGAGAGAGGAAGTTACTGCTTTTTAGGGTCCCTGTGTCAAGGCAACCAAAAGCCTCAGGAGTGGGGAACTCGCAGCTGGCCCATTGGCTGCCAGCTCAGTTTTAAACTGATGCAAATAGCTTTTTTTTTTAATATGTTGGCCCCCAGCCGGGCCCCACTTTCAGACAGGCCGGCACAGCCTCAGGGTGCAGTATTTGCATCCAAAATACGGCTTAAGGAAGCTTTCTGCCTACCTCAAATGCAAATGACCTATTGGGACAGTAGTCAAGGTCAAGAGCCTGTAACAAAAGGTTGTTGGTTCAAGGTTTTAGTGGGGCCAGTCTTAAATGGGGAAAAGTTTCTTGGAGAAATTTAGAAGCTGAAGGCTATATAGGACTTTATATTGTGTATAATTTGTGTTGCTTAGGATTGGCTCTCTCTACAGCAGAACTTTTCCATCTGAATTAGTGAAAAAAAAAAAAACAAACCAGATGGGATCTTCTGGTTCCTGACCCTGCACGCCGCGTCCAGTGCATGACAGCCAATTTAAAGGCTAGATTTTTAGGCCAATATGGGGTAAAACTAAACCCAAAAAAACTCCACACTCTGTGTAAATTGAAGTGGCCATCATTTGAGGAGGGGTGGCCAGATTCTAGGACATATAATCCCAAGGTGCTGCATGCTGTATGGAATGTGGTTACAGGCTCCCCTGGGCACCCAGATCAGTTTCCATACATTGACCTGTGGCTAGGCTTAGTTCAACAGCCCCCCTCTTGGCTTAAGTGCTGCATAAAGCATGCTGAGTTACAGGTTATGCTGGCAGGTCCCAAGAAAGCCCCTTCTGTGCAAGTAATACTTCCGTCCCCAAGGGAGAATCAGGAATTACCTCCACCCTACTCAAGGCCCTCTGAAGCAGGACCTCAGCACCACCACCCCCACAGTAACCAGTCTTGCCCCCGCTGCATACCCACAGCAGGGCTCCACACCCACCAGGGGTCCTTCCTCTCTGAGAGGTGCCCCTAATGGGAGAAAACAATCAGTGCCCATTCTTTGTTCACATCCCCTTCTTGTCAAGTGACTTATGTAACTGGAAGTTAACAGAAATTAAAAAAAGGGCTGAAACATCAAGTGCTGGAACAAGCTTTATTAAGAGCAAGGGAAGAGCTGCTGGGCTGCACCCAAAATTGGCCGGCAGCACCTGTGGTGTGGCAAAAGGGATTTTTATGGCCTGCAAGCCAGCAGATGCATCCAGTGTGAGGGGCTGTGCAGGAGGGGAGGGGCTGAGGAACTGCTGAGTTTAATAGTTCCCAGGAGGGAGTCGTGGTGGGGAACTGCTAAGATGGTGAGTGGGGAGGGTTAGAAACCTGTTGAAGTGGAAAGTTCCCCGGGAGGGGGTTGTGCTGGGAGGCTGGGGAACTTGAGGCGGTGGCTTGGCGGGCTTTAAAATGGAATAAGTTCTGTCAGAAGGCTCAACATCCCCCCTTCTCTGAGAAGCCCCAGGCTTTGACAGGGCTCTTGGAATCTGTACTCCAGACTGATTGACCCACTTGGGACAACTGCCAACAATTATTACTGATTCTGTTCACCACAGAGGAAAGAGGCAGAGTTAGACAGAAATCCTGAAAGCCATCATAGGTCCAGGGGGAGGAAGAGTAGAAAAGACCCGGGACCGAATTAAAGAGGATTTTCCCTCTACCCGACCCTAATGGGACCATAATACCTTGGGGCGGTCACCAGGCTCTGAACACTTTTCACCGATATCTTTGAGCAGGTGTTAAAAGGGTGGCTAGGAGGCCCATCAACCTCTCCAAGGTAGGAACAGTGACTCAGGGGGCACAGGAATCGCTGGCTGCTTACCTGGATCGCCTACAAGAGGCTTACCATACCTGTACTCCTATAGACCCTGAGGCCCTGGAAAATCAACGGGCCATTAACTTAGCCTTTGTCTCCCAGTCAGCCCCAGATATCAGGAAAAAGTTACAAAAACTAGATGGATTCCAGGGAATAAATTTGACCCAATTGCTGGAAATTGCCCAGACCGTTTTTTAGTAACAGGGATGCTCCTGGAGCCATATAAGACAAAAAAGTTACTAAGTCAGTAATAGCAGCCCTTCAGAAGACACAAGTCATTTCACGAGGGCAGGGGCCTTGCAAAAGTGCCCCCGGCGTCCCTGGCCCCCTTTGGGAAGAAATCAATGTGCAGACTGTAAAAAAGAGAAACATTAGAAAAAATGAGTGCACTGAGAGAAAAAGACCGGTAACCACTTAGGAAAAGCCACGGAAGGCTATCCTCAATTTAAGAAGTCAGGATTGACAGGGCCGGGGCTCTTATTTGTTAAGCCCCCTGGAGTCCAGGGTTACTTTAAAGATTGGAAGCAAACCTATCCTTTTTTTCATAGACACTGGGCTGGTCCACTCAGTCCTTACTCAGCCTCTGGGACCACTATGCAGTAAAACGTCATCCACGGGGCCACAGGAACGACCACGACCAGTTCATGGACCACAAATCGAGTCATTGACTTAAAAAACGGTGCCGTTACCCATTCCGTCTTAGTTTAGCCAGAGTATTCATACCCACTCCTAGGATGGGACTTACTTCACAAACTTCAAGCAAATATTTCTTTCTGTGAGAGTCAAGCTTGCTTCTCAATTCCTCCTCCCTTGCCTTTAAGGTCACCTCAGCAAATGCTTATCACCTGTGCTCTGTCAGATAAGTATCTTTTGCAGTAAGCTTTATCCTCAGAGGCAAATCAACCACCAACATCAGACCTCTTCTGCCAGTTCCAAGAAAATGTACTGGGAGTATGGGCTGAGACAAATTCCTCCGGCTTGGCAAGTCGCCGTACCCCACTCGTAGTCCAGCTATTGGCAACGGCAACTGCAGTCCAGAATCCGGCGGAGGTACTGTATGCTGATGGCAACAGCTTCATGGTCAGTGGAGTCAGTCCTTACAGGTGCTCCAGTCTGTTCAATCCCAGATACACCAGCTCATTAAGGATACGTGTCCCACCCCATTGGACCTCACAGACCAGCCTACACACCACTTCCAGCCTGGAAACTCTGTCCTTGTTAAAAGATTCACCACCTCTGGCCTCACCCCCCCCCCGCCCCCGTTGAAAGGGACCCTACACAGTTATCCTGACCACACCCACCACACTCAAGGTGGACGGATTAACGGCCTGGATTCATCACACCCACATCGAGACTGCCCCAGCGGAAGAACAATGGAGCATCAAACACTCATTCCCTGGTTCACTAAACCTAAAACTTGTGTGCTCTTTGCCTTCACCACCCTCACCACCCTCATCCATGCTGTAAATCCCTATAGCAAACCCCTCTTAGAACAAACAATACTAACCTAATGGAAGAATTAATGATTTAATTCCTGTAAATAAAACAAGGGGGGAATGTGACGTGGTAAAAGCCCCATAAAACTGCATACCTCAACCATACCTCAGCTTTCTGTTGAAACTCCTCTCTGTAACCCTGATGTGACAGGCAAGCAGTCCAAACCCATGCAATCTTGGCCCCTGCGACTTGTAATAAGTAACTAAGGTCTGCAATTTCCACCCTATCCAGGCAATGTGTAAACTAACGCTTATCTTGACTTCTGTGAACCACTTAAGTAACAATCGGAATGTCCAAAGCCCCTCACCCTTACCCCAAGTCCATTGGCCCTTGGAATGTCCAAAGTCCCTCACCCCCAC
>CM052650.1:146900023-146934388 GCA_028533165.1 Leontopithecus rosalia | reverse complement strand
TATGCCAGAAATAGTTTTAGATAATAAATACAGCATCATAATTTTTTTTTGGATAAGCAATGTGTCACAGGAAAAAAAGAAGAAGAAATTTGCTGATAAAACTAAACTTAAAACTAATCTAGAGTAAAATGTTATAAAAAATTACGTAGGGAATGGTTTCATTGCAAATATATCACTTCATTGTATCATAAAATACTGAGAAACAGGAAAATTATTTAACCAATGTGAAAATTATAAATAATATTGACAAAAATCATAAAATATATAATTTATGTAATCTAATTCAACATACATGTTGGAATAAAAATTGCAGTGAGCACTGGTTTATGAATAGTGATAACACCTGCCAATACTAATATGGTTGTTTCTTACATGTCTCCATATTTTTATTTATTTTCCTTGATTTATTATACCACCCGGAAAAGCCAGTACCATATTGAATGATAGTGATGGTAAGGGAAACTTTTCTTTATTTACATATCTCAAAAGTAAGCTTTCAGAGTTTATCCCTGAAGTATAATATATGCTTTAGATGTTTTGAATATACCTGTTAGCAGATAAAAGATGCTTATTTTGGGCCGGGCGCGGTGGCTCACGCCTGTAATCCCAGCATTTTGGGAGGCTGAGGACGGTGGATCACGAGGTTAAGAGATCGAGACCATCCTATCCTGGTCAACATGGTGAAACCCCGTCTCTATTAAAAATACAAAAAATTACCTGGGCATGGAGGCGCATGCCTGTAATCTCAGCTACTCAGGAGGCAGAGGCAGGAGAATTGCCTGAACCCAGGAGGCGGAGGTCGCGGTGAGCAGAGATCTCGCCATTGCACTGCAGCCTGGTTATAAAAGCGAAACTCAGTCTCAAAAAAGCAAAAAACAAACAAACAAACAAAAAATTCTTATTTTATTCCGAGTGTGCTAGAATGTCACCATCAATGATTCTCTTCTATCAAGAGTGTATTTTTTCAGCAGTTATTGAGATAGTTTGACTTTTCTACTCTTTCACTGTGATTAATTAATTTTATAATATAAGGCAAACTTGGTTTCCTGGATAAAACGAGAAAGCCTCAAGTCTGTTCCCAGCTTTATAGAGTATTCTGATGTCCTTTACAGAAATGTCAACCATCACAATATGGGGAGTGGATAGTACAAATTATACTACTAAAATACACAAACGTATACTCTAGTGTAATGTGGGGTATACCTGAATTTGATTCTTAATAAAAATTTTCTAAACTTTTGGCCAGCTCTTTATTTTAAAATATGTGGAGTTACATAACAGATTATATCAATGAAACACCATTGTCAAATGGTTTGCCTTCATCTGTTAGAGTAGTTAAATCATTCTCTTAGCTTAGAAGATGAAATTGTACAGTTTTCAAGAATAAACTAACTTTTCACCCCTAGGTAACTCCACTTGGTCCTAATACATTATTGTAAATATATTGTTACTTACATGTTTGGGTGCTTTCAATTGCTAATATTTTATTAATGATTTTTTTTTCTGTATTCAGGAGAGTTATTCATAAAGATCTGTAATTTTCTATTGTAGTAATATGATTGTTATGTTTTTATATCAAGGTTTTACTGGATTCATATGTTCAGAGGGACCTTTTTCCCTGTTTTACAAAAAAGTTGTGTAAGATTGATATGAATTAATTTATTAATCTTTATAGGATTCACCAGCGTAAACCTCTGAAATTTTTGTGGGGAAAGATCTTGATAATAAGTACAATTTATTTAAGAGATAAAAGGCTGTTAAGATTTGGTATTTAATCACATTTATTGTATGAACTTGAACTTTTCAAACAATTTGTCCATTTTTCTAAATTCCTGTTCACAAATGTATTAATGTAGCAGTGCTTATACCTTGAATTCATTATCACTTCTAATGTTTTTAGGATATGTAGTGATAGCACCTATCTCAATTCTGATTCTAGCATTTTTTTTTTCTTTGAGAGGGAGTTTCGCTCTTGTTGCCCAGGCTGGAGTGCAGTGGCGCGATCTTGGTTTACTGCAACCTCTACCTCCTGGGTTAAATGATACTCCTGACTCAGCCTCCCTAGTAGCTGGGAATACAGGCATGCACCACAGCAACTGGCTTTTTTTAAAATTTTAATATTTTTAGTACTGATGAAGTCTCACCATTTTGACCAGGCTGGTCTCAAATTCCTGATCTCAGGTGATCCACCTGCCTTGGCCTCCCCCAGTGCTAGGATTACAGGTGTGAGCCACTGCTCCTAGCAGGATATTGATAATTCTAATTGTCTTTTTTGTTTTCTTTATGAATCTTATGGGAATTTATCAATTTTAAAAATATTTTCAAGTAAATAAATTTTGCTTTGTTAATTTTCCATCTTCTTTTTTTTGGTTTCTTCTATTGTCTTGTTATTTTTCCTTCTATTTATTATGAGTTTAATTTGCTGATTTGTTCTAAAACTTTTATGAGATGAGATCTCTGCTAATTCAAGTTAAATTTCTCTTGCTTCCCTGTAAACCATTTAAATGTATATGTACCATATTAGCTGCTGCCCAAGTATTTTAAAATCTTATATTTCAATGATTATCTCGTTTGAAATATTTTCTAACTTCACTTGTAATTGATTTCTTCTTTAGCCAAATGTGTGCGTGTGTGTGTGTGTGTGTAATCTTACATCCCCATATCACTAATATTTAGAGATTTTTTTCAGATAGGTTTCTGGAAATCATTTTTTATCAAATTCCTCAGTGATCAGAAAATTCCCTTTGCAAGATTATTTTTTTAACTTATTGGAATTGTTTTATAGCCTCCATATGGTACATCTTGTGAATGTCCCATGTGACTTTCAAAGAGTGTGTATTCTCCAGTTTTGGGGTATACTGTTCATACTGTTTGAGAGTGTCATTCAGGTATGTTATATTTCTACTGTGTGTATTTTTTTCTTATCCTCCTTTACTTGTGTAATTCTAGAGGGAGGAGTGATACCAATCACTGATTATGATCATGAATCTATCCCTCAGGTTCTGGAAGTTTTTTGCTTCATGTATCTTGAATCTCTATTATTAAAGGTTTTCATTATATGTGTAATTTTAAATCATTACGTCTTTCTGTTATAGTCACCATTTTAATATGTTAATTCATATTTACTTATTTCCCATTTTAAGTATCTTTATTCATTTCTGAAGATCTAAGTTATCACTTGGTGTCATTTGCTTTCATCCTGAGGAACACTGTTAGCATTTCTTACAGTGCGGGCCAGCTGACAGTAAATTCTGTTTTATCTAAACATGTCTTTATTTTACCTTCATCTTCAACAAATATTTTCATTGGATATGTAACCCTATCATCACAGTTTTGTTTTCCTTTCTATGCATGATTTAAAGATGTCATTTCATTGTTCTTGGGTCTTTTTTGTTTCTCCCTAATGGGAATGTGGTGGTCAATCTTATTATAGTCACTTTTATATCCTTCCGCGTGCTTTAAATATTTTCTCTTCATCCTTTAAGTTTAGTAGTTTCATTATGAAGTGCCTAGGTATGATTTTCTTACTGTTTATCAAGTTTCCATTTTCTTCAGCTTCTTGGATCTATAGGCTTATGTCTTCCTTCAAACTTGAGACCAAGAATTATTTTTTTAATCTCTGTTTTCTCTTTTTCTCCTTTAGTATTACAATTACATATGTTTGTCACTTTAATATTTTTCCTCTGGTCTCCATCCAGCACCCTATTAACTTTTCTTTTCTTTCTTTCTTTCTTTCTTTTTTTTTTGACATGGAGTTTCCCTTGTCTCCCAGGCTGGAGTGTAGTGACCCAGTCTCTGCTCACTACAACTCTGCCTCCTGGGTTCAAGTAATTCTCTGCCTCAGCCTCCCAAGTAGCTGGGATTACAGGTGCCCACCACCACACCTGGCTCGTTTTTTTGTATTTTTAGTAGAGACAGGGTTTCACCATCTTGACCAGTCTGGTCTTGAACTCCTGACCTCGTGATCAACCTGCCTCAGCCTCCCAAAATACTGGGATTAGAGGTGAGAGCCACAGTGCCCAGCCCCTATTAACTTTTCTTTAGTACTTTTTCTCCCTGTAAGAATAATTTATTTGTGGCATAATTTCTATTTATCTACCTTGATTTACTGACATATATTTGTGACAGCACCAATCTTCTGCTAAGTACATCCAATGATATTTAATTTCCCTAATTGACTTTTTAGCTCTAGGATTGTTTAGCTATATAAGTGTTTATATATATGTATATATATATATGTATATATATATATATATACATATATATATATATGAATTTATAGAGTTATGAGTTTAAATATACACATATATATATAATTTTCAGCTTAATCGTCCCTCTGTTCTTTATGACTATATTTCCTTTAAGTCCCTGAACCTATTTATAATACTCTATGTAAAGTCTTTTGGTACTTACTGCAATAACTAAATCATCAAAGGTTAAGTTTTTATTGATAGATATTTAGTTCTTTTTCTCCTGAGTTTGCATACATTTTCTTGTTAGCATGTTTGATTGATTTTAAATTGGGTACTAGACAATAAGAACATACATTACGGTTACTCTGGTTATGTTTTTAAATTTTATTTAATGTTAAATGTGTGCAAGATGTGCAGGTTTGTTACATAGGTGAACATGTGTCATGGTGGTTTGCTGCACCTATCAACTTGTCACTGAGCTATTAAGCCCTGCATCCCATAGCTATTTATCCTGGTGTTCTTCACCCCACTCCACCCCACTCTTGCCCCCCAACAGACCACAGTGTGAGTTGTTCCCCTTCGTATTAGTCAGGGTTCTCTAGAAGGACAGGACAAATAGGATAGATGTATATATAAAGGAGAATTTATTAAGGAGTATTGACTCACACAATCACAAGGTGAAGTCCATAATGGGGCGTCTGCATGCTGAGTGAGGAACAAAGGAGCCAGTCTGAGTCCCAAAACCTCAAAAGTAGGGAAGCTGACAGTGCAGCCTTCAGTCTGTGGCCAAAGGTCCAAGAATCCAAAGGCTGAAGAATCTGGAGTCCAGTATTCGAGGGCAGGAAGCATCCAAAACGAGAGGAAGATGTAGGCTGGAGGACTAAGCCAATCAAGTGTTTCCACATTCCTCAGCAATTTGGAAGGCTGAGGTGGGTAGATCAGCTGAGTTCAGGAGATCGAGACCAGCCTAGGCAACACAGTGAAACCCTGTCTCTAATAAACATACAAAAAAAATTAGCTGGGTGTAGTGGTGGGTACCTGTATTCCCAGCTACTTGGGAGACGGAGTCAGGAAAACCACTTGAACCTGGGAGGCAGAGGTTGCAGTGAGCTGAGATTGTGCCATTGCACTACAGCCTGGGCTACAAGAGCAAAACACAATCTCAAAAAAAAAAAAAAAAAAGAAAGAAATGAAAGAAAAAAAAGAAAAGAAACACTAATGAAAGAAAGAGGAAGTGTTGCTTTTTTGTAAATCATATTACTAGGACAAATTAAAGAATAGCAAGTAGAATCCAAATAATTTTAAAGGGTGTGGCATAATAAAATAACTTTTGAAAGAAAAATGAATTGTGTTACATTTTAAAAATAGATTGTTACATTGGCCTGTTAAAAAATATTATATTTTTATGGAAAATATTGATGGTGTCAGAAATATGATAGTGTAAATACAGCAACCCTGTGAAAAAATGAAGAATATTTATGCATCGGTTCTAAGGTTTATTTAATCTATCAAGGAGAATTCAATCTTATTGTCATTTTAGCATTTAACATTTAACCTTAACATTTCACACTGTGCTACAGAGGGTGATATTCTTACCATGAAACAATTCATGTTTTTGTGAGAAATAAAACCCTTCAAATCTTAATTTATGTTTAAAGATTTTAATATTTAAGGGGAAAAATCTTATAATTTTTCACCCTAGATATAGTTATACCATTTGATAAATGCAGTTTTTGTGTGTGTGCCTGTGTGTGTGTGTGTGTGTGTGTGTGTGTAGACATGTACATAAATCTGGAGGAAAAGCCAGACACAGGTGGCTCACGCCTGTAATTTCAGCACTTTGGGAGGCTGAGGAGGGTGCATTGCCTGAGGTCAGGGGTTCAAGACCAGCTTAGCCAACATAGTGAAACCCCATCTCTACTAAAAATACAAAAATTAGCCAGGCGTGGTGGCAGGTGCCTGTAATCTCAGCTACTCAGGAGGTTGAGGCAGGAGAATCACTTGAACACAGGTGGCAGAGGTTGCAATGAGCAGTATCATGCCATTGCACTCCAACCTAGGCAACAAGAGTGAAACTCCATCTCAAAAAAATATCTGGAGGAAGAAGTATATTATTATTTAGGAGCCCTTTATTTCTTTAGGTACTCTACCTGATCACTTTATTTTTGTTGATTGATTACAGTTTCTATCATCTCAATAGACTTTTTCTATTTGAGGCTCCGTAAGAGATAGCAATAGACAATTGAGTGTTCATATATTAAAGTTAAATTCTCCTTTCTTTCAATGTTTTGAATTATCAAAAAGTGGTTTATTAGTTTTTTAAATATTGTGAATACTTAACCCCTGAGAATAAAATTATTTTAATTACAATGTTTTTTATAGTGGTTGGAATATAGTGATAACTTGCTATCAGCATATAGGTAGAAAATGTTAATGAGCACAGAGAGTTGGAATATAATTGTATATTATATAATTGCAAATTGTAAATGATAGTGATTACTAACAATGTACTGGAGATGTCATGTATATATATCATGCAACATAAACATTTTTCTTCTTAATAATGAAGTCAATTAATTTTTGAAACATATACAGTAAGTATACTGTATATGAATTCCAGTTATTTCTAAGGTTGTTCTAATTTCAGAATCCTTGACTTTTTTGTCAATCTGCTAAATTACCTTTTTGTGACAGGCAGTATACTAGAAGACTTACTAACTGCAACTTATTTATTTAAAATGAAGGAAGTTTTATCAACCTTATTTTGAAGATAAGGAAACATGGAAACATACTCAAAGAGCTCAACTTATCTTCTCAGCATCATACAACTGTTAAACATCAGGTATTTGGTTCACACTAGAACAAGATTGAGAATTTTATCAGAATTCATACAGAACACATAATCTTTAATATTCATACTAATTAAATCAACTTGTTGTAATTCTGAGATACAATAATTATTAAACAAGAGCTTTAATATATGACAGAAGAGTTTAGAACTGTCTAAGACGAAACTGCACTGTGAATCCCCTACTTTAGGGAGATTAAATAAATTGTAAAATAAAGTATTTTAAATAGAAATAATCTATTCTAAGCCAATCATTTTTATTATTTACACCTCAGAAATTTTGTGTCTTCAAACATAAAAAGTACTTGGAAATGTGATATCTAGTGATTAAAAATAAAATAAACACGATTTAATTAGTCAATGATGTATATAATTAAGCTATATTAGAAATTCACTTTGCATACTTTGCTTCAAAATGTTTAGCAGAAAATAAATATGTCAAACATGACTTTTAGAGTTAGTTACATTTTTTTGCTTTCATATAATTATAAATTTAGTCAGTTACAGAACAAATATGTTCCAGAAATTTTACACATGAAACAAAATCCATAATTAATGATTTAAAAGATGCTGAGGAAATGTGTTCTTTAAAGATCAGGTGAATAGATTTGAAATGTAAACGAGACTTTTTCGTTTAGGTTTACACAAGTGTTTTCTTACAGTGGATAATATTTGAAGAAGTCATCGGGGATTTTTGTCTTTTGTCTCCCGGTCTCCTGGTCCTGCACTCCTGTTCTACATTAACTAATTAACCTCTTCCTGACTGTCTGTCTATGATCAGCCTTACCAACTATTGAGTACTTATCATATGATTAGGCTATCATTGTTAAATGTTGAAAGCATTATATGAGGTGCTGCATTAGTGAATTATCATGTATTAGTCCTAGTTTCCAAGAAATGCTGCTATTATCTTTTGGGT
The DNA here is from genome assembly GCA_028533165.1 of Leontopithecus rosalia. Lineage (NCBI taxonomy): Eukaryota > Metazoa > Chordata > Mammalia > Primates > Cebidae > Leontopithecus > Leontopithecus rosalia. Next base: position 146,926,428 of record CM052650.1, on the reverse strand, counting down.
TCATTACACATTAGTCACCCTCTGACAGGGCTAAAAGATCTGTTACTATCTAATTTAGTTCGAAGCTTGTTTGATTCCAGCATTCAACCTAAGATACAACTGTTAAAGTTGTAACAAAAGAACACTAATATATCATTATATTACATTCACATTCACAGACACGTTTGGTTTTTGTTTGTTTTTGTTTTTGTTTTTTGAGATGGACTCTCACTCTGTTGGCCAAACTGCAGTGCTGTTTGCAGGATCTCAGCTCACCTCAATCTCTGCCTCTCGGGTTCAAGTGATTCTCCTGCCTCAGCCTTCTGAGTAGCTGGGATTACAGATTTGCGCCACCATGCCTAGCTAATTGCTGTATTTTCAGTTGACAGGGTTTCACCATGTTGGCCAGGCTGGTCAGGAACTCCTGACCACAGGTGATCTACCCGCCTTGGCCCCACAAAGTGCTGGAATTACAAGCGTGAGCCACATACCTGGCCACACATTTGTAGTTTATGAAAATTAAATCATTTATTCTTGTAACATAATTGATACCCCTGACATCCTTATTTTATAGAAGATAAGTATGAAAAAAGAATCACATCATTGTTTGTATTGTGTATGTGTATCCTACTTCGGTACTGTTCCCCACAACTCCCAATCCCTAACCTTCATGTCAGCCAGCTTGTCAGTCCAGAAAAGAAATTTCTTCTGATGTTTATAGCGTCACATGGCTTCATTGAAGTAATATGCTAATGAAGGAACTTGGCCTTCATACTTTTCATGCCCAAGTGAATTGCGTGACTTTTTGTTTCTGTTAAAATCATTTATAAAATTATATCACAACTCTATTTTAATGTCTTAATGGAGGCTAATGAATGTCAGAGCTCAATAGTTGAATTTAGTAGTATGGACTTAAAGCACCAAATACATTTATTCTAATCACAGAACAGTTGTGTTGAAATGTAAAAGTACAGAAATTTGACTTCTCTAGCCCTCTAGACTGCCACTATATTTTCCTTGAGGGAACAACACAAGAATGAATACTTTGGTAGAGATAAATCTTGGTTACTTTATTACTTTGCTATTAAACAACATTGTATTACCCTGAAAGTTAGTAGGAATAAATTTATATTTATTTGTATGAGTACAATACTTCCATTCATTAACTCAAAATTCATTTTCCTCTATATTTTATTTTATTGCTTTCTCTTTATTCTAAAGTAATGTTAAAATTGAACTTTGTGCTTTGAATGACTATTTTCTTCACATGTTTTGCAATTAGTTGAAATTCTGCAATATAAGTTGCTAATTATTATAAAGAACACAATGTGAAGAAACTCTTTCCTCTCTTGGCTTCCCACACATGGCTGCTTTTATTTCTGCTCAGTGTTGCTCCTTAGCCCTCTCTTTTGCCAGTGGATCCTCAACTAACCACCTCTGGATTTTAGAGGCTTTGGCCTCAACCCTCTTCACTTCCTCAAATGAACTCATCTAGCCCTGAATTAAGTACACATGACATTTGCAGTTTTAACTACATCAGCTCTGACCTTTTCCTTTGCTCCCTTTGGGGCTTTGAGTTTGGAGGACCTTTTCCTCGTTTTCGCTTTCTGACTCCTCCCATGTTGCTTTCTTTTCAACATTTATATTTCTGTTAGAAAGTGAGTTACCTCCTGGTAGACGGAACTTTTATCAGTATTGCATCTATAGTAACATTTCTATCCTATTTTTTCCCTACCATAATTGTTACACTACAAAATTAGCATATCTATGTGTTCACTGTATGATGCTCCTCCCTGGAATTATGCCTCCTGATGAGGGCAATTCATTGGTTAGTAGATTCACTTCTATATACACAGTGCCTTGAATAGTGTTTATTCCCAAATATGTATTACATAAATATTTATGGATTGATGTTAAAATTTCATGCATAGATGAAAACATGTAACACATTGCTAAATTTTAGCTATTTCGTGGTAAGGCTTTGCTATAAGAGTATATATAGAAGGTTATAAATTAATATTTGTTAGGTGTGTGCATAATAGATGAATGAAGAAATGTAAAGAAAATAAAAATATCTCATTTTTCTTGATAAATTAATGTTAAAATTGCAGGCAAAAACAGGCCTTCGTGTAATAAATGACACAATCTACTGATTCAGAAAGTTATATACATACATCTTTCTTTTCTTCTCACTTCCTCTGAGACCTTGGGCAAATTCTGCAGATTTCCTATATTTCAGTTTGTTTTCTGATAAAATAAAGAATGCTGAATTAAGTACTGTTGCCATTAATTATATATCCATCTTCTGTAAGCTTAAAGTTTAATTGTGGTGCCCATTTTGTCTTATGAATGAGATAAGGGGCTGTGAAAAATAGATATAATAGCTTTGGGAATCTAGATCTAGCAAAGTCTATTTTTTTGTTGTACCTACACCTGAAATTACCAGATATAAAGTATGGCACATAAAATCTCTGCTGAAAACCTGCATCTACAACCAAAATATCAATAAAATAAATTAAAAAGGAAATTGATTTAAGTATGTTAACAATTTCATATCAATGTGTCAGCAGGCTGCCTTATCATTTCAAGAAGGGAAATTTGCAGCAGATTCCTAGTTTCCAATTTCAACATCTCTCCATTAGATTTCTAATTTAGTTTTCCACAGGAGAAGGAAAGTGTTGCCTGTACTGCAACAATGCTCCCTGCTTTCTTGTTTAGTGCAATCCTGCATTAGATCTTAGAAACCTGGGTTTTACATATTGGCCTTGGTCATGGGATCACCTTAGTTTCTCAGATTTAAAGCAAAGTTAAGCTGTAACTTTGCTGTAGCAAAAGGATAGAATCAGTTTCCTTCTTAGGCCATCTACACCTGCTAGGAATGAAAAAGAGATGTAATTGATTTTCAGTGTTATACATGGTGTGCCTTTTTGAACTAAGTCATCTTTATCACTGTTGCTAGATGAAAGATTCTATAATAAAGACTACAGTTTTGTGATTACAGCATGCTTAATTTTTACACATACAACAGGGCACTTTACAAGTGTATGCAACATGATTGATTATATAAATACAATCTAAGAGGCAAAGCCAACATTCAGTTTTTAAAACCTCATATTGTTATCCTTCTTTACTAGCAAGAAGAGTTTCAATAATCCAGTATACAATTTCTCTAGTACAGTATTAGCAGTTTCAAATTTACCCCATTGAAATTTAAAATTTTTAACTGACACACCAAATACTCAGATAAAATGAATAAAGTGGTTATTCCAAAGTATAAACTACAACATTTACATTAATATCAGAAGAGTACATTCGTAGACAGTTTTCCCTGGGTCCGTCATGTTTTTGCATGTCTGGTGAGCAGAACATTGACAATTTTAGTTCTGGAATATATTTACAAGAATATATGTGTAGCAAACAGTCTTTGAAAACAGAAATAGTATCTCCCTGTGGAACAGAGGACAGCTTTCTTTACTGTCTGCAGCAGTCACCTGAGCTACTTTGCATTGACCCAATGGGACTTAGAGAACAAAAGGAATGATGCAAGTATGAAGCTCATGATGCTTGCTGTACCTTGTCTCTGATCCATGAATCTTGTATCTTCTTCCAGTATTCATGAAACTGTGTTAGGATGAATTCTTAGCTTAAAATATGAAAAAATATTAGTTCATTTATAGTTCTTGACAACTTAAACTGATTTAATCTAGAAAAACAATCATGTGCAATATTAAAATTGAATTTAATTTGATAATCATGTCTAAATAAATTTTTTGCTATATAATCTATTGAAATGAATAATTTAAGTGTTTATATATATTTGTTGGTTTGGAAACTGGAAAGCTCAGCATGGTATTAGATAATAATACAAATAATTACACAAACATCTATGGAAGTACTATCCAAGGAAGTTTGATAAATCTAAATGGCAAAACTTAATATATCACTTAGTAGTAAATCTAGTCAAAGATAAAAATTGACTTGTTTTCAGCATTATGTATGTTTTAAATGTTTTTAAAAATACTTTTTCCAAGTAAATCCCTGTGAGCTAAAACAATAAGATGTTATAATTAATGTATTTATTAATTCATTTAAATGCCCATTGAACACTGCGTATGCACCAAGCATCGTGCTGCATGCTGAGGATAAGACAGTGAACTAAACAGCATCCACCTTCATGTATTAGGCCTTCAATTTAGACAATTAACAAATAATCACACAAAATTTAAAAGTTGTTAATAATTACATTAAAAGTAGAATAAAATTATAGGTTAGTATGTTAAAATATACAAAGGGGATCTAATTTATGTTATGCAACGGGTGATTTAAAGTAATATCACAAGATCACAGAAGATATTCTGGAAAGTATATACCAGGAAATAAGTGTGAAAACTCCAATGTGGAAAAGACTGTGGCCAGTTGAAAGATCTGACAGAGATCACTGTGAATGGAGCCTATTTGCAGGAGAAAAGTCCAGGGAAGTCATCAGATACGTTTTTAAATGTGAAATTTAAAACTCTCATATGACATTTTTATTATTACACCATATATCCTCTTTTCTCCTACAAATGTTAAGCTAAGGTGTAAAATATTTGTTACAGATATTTACGTTATTGTAGATTATAATGTATTTACTCTAGAAACCAATTATATTATGTTTTAAAGATTCATAGTCATGTTTTTACTGTATCATTTTCTGTAATTTTAGAAATGTGTAGAGAATTTCCAAATTATAAAGTATAACTTATTTATAATTACTCTTTTTACACGTTTTTCTTAAAAGAAGGTGTTTGAGCCTGCTTATTTCCCCTGCAAAAACACAAGAAATAGTCCTGTCATGAGGAAGGAAGAATATCCACTTTCCCTTTTCGAAGAACTCCAGCACATCTTAAATTTACCAATTACATTAAAGAAAACATGTTGACCATTGGTATTGAGATGAACTATTAGAAGCAATTATAAAATATTATTCCTTGTTACCTTAACAAGTTGATTCCCATTTAGAAATTTATAATGCATGCAAAATTAGATGTGTGGATATTCAAGTTATTTATTCCTTATGATTAAGAGACTTCAGCTTGACATTTTATTTTAATTTACAAAGAATTTTCCTAAATATTATTTAATTTGCTCTTAATATCTACTTGTGAGGTAGGGTGAGCAGATGTTTTAATTCCCATTGGGTATATTAGGAAATTGAAACCTAGAAATTGGTAAGAAATTTGTCCAATGTCTTAAAATGTGTCAGTATCAAAGCTGCATTTCAGATCCAAGTCTTTATTTCCAAATACTTGATAAGCTAAATACTTGCATTTAAATTATTATAAAGGTAACAAAAGCAGCAACAACACTTGTTTGGGAAGCACAGTTTAGATGGAAAAAAAATATTGTGTACGTGTGGTTATATAATATTATCCACCATAGCTGAAGGAAGCAGAAAGAATGAATAGGAAAATAAATATTTAAAGATAGCAATCAGCATCTGGTGAATACTCTAGATAACTTTTGTTTGTGAGTGGACTGGTGAGTGGACTGATTTAAGATTAGAAGCAGCACAAGAACCAGCTTGCTTTATTCCAGTTCTCAAACCCGTTCTTTCTCTTTGTGATTAGTTGAAAGAAAACTATCCATTCCCATAGGACATTTGAAAATATAGCCATGCAATCTTTATTAGTGACCAGAAAGAACAGGTGCCTGGCCGGGCACGGTGGCTCACACCTGTAATCCCAGCTCTTTGGGAGGTCGAATTGGGTGGATCACCAAGCCAAGAGATCAAGACCATCCTGACAAACATGGTGAAACCACATTTCTACTGAAAATACAAAAATTAGCCAGGCATAGTAGTGCATGCCTATAGTCACAGCAACTTGGGAGCCTAAGACAGGAGAATCACTTGAACCCGGGAAGCAAAGGTTGCAGCGAGCCGGGATCTTGTCACTGCACTCCAGTCTGGTGACGGAGCAAGACTCCATCTCAAAAACAAAAACAAAAACAAAACAAAAACAAACAAACAAAAAAAAACAGGTACCCAACAAACGTTTCCTGGAAAAAAGCACATTGTCTTAGAGAAAGTGTTTTTTTTTTTTTTTTTTTTTTTGTGACGGAGTTTGGCTCTTGTTACCCAGGCTGGAGTGCAATGGCGCGACCTCGGCTCACCGCAACCTCCGCCTCCTGGGTTCAGGCAATTCTCCTGCCTCAGACTCCTGAGCAGCTGGGATTACAGGCACGCGCCACCATGTCCAGCTAATTTTTTGTATTTTTAGTAGAGACGGGGTTTCACCATGTTGACCAGAACAGTCTCGATCTCTTGACCTCGTGATCCACCAACCTCGGCCTCCCAAAATGCTGGGATTACAGGCTTGAGCCACCGTGCCCAGCCCGAGAAGGTTTTTAATGCTCTAGATTTTTTTAACTTTTAGCTATTTTTATTGCAGAAACAGACAGTATACATATGAAAAGAAGCTGTTGCTTTATTGTATGATATATATGTCAGCTTTCATGTGTTGCAATTAACACAGCAAAACCCCCAATTCTCTCCTGACTTGAGGCAGGTGGGTCAACAACTGTAGTATCATCTAGCTGCACACAGAAAAAAGATTATAAAATTTAGCAATGTATTTCTTATACATAACATATTTATGAACTAATCATCAAGTCTTAAGATTTTTTCCTCTACATTTTCATAATAATGGAGAACATGGACAGTACAATTTTCTGCAGCTATTTATTATTATTACCTAATTGACAGTCATAAAATTCATTATATTACTAATAACAACTTGTGGATTAGCGCACTCTGTGAAACCAACTGTCAGTATGTATATGTTATTGAATTATCACCTTTTTTGTTGTAAAACATTTCTGAATAACCTTCAAGTCATTTCATTTAACACTTGCAAACTCTCCTAATGAGGAAATTGAATAACTAATATTATTCTTTAACTTTTATTTTTTAACCAATTATGTCATTTGGCAGACTCAACATTTATGGAGTTTTAAATGTGAACTTTTATCTCTTCCCATATAACCCTAAAAGTTTATGGTACATGATAGTCTGTATTTTGGTTGTAATGCAATTTAGATTCACAATCTCCCATTGCCAGTGTGAAGAAAAATGTTCTCCAGATATTCAGAAATCCAACTGACCATCTCATATTAGAATCTCAGTTTTTGGTTCTTCATTAAATTTAGCAATGCAATGACTCCTGTAAATCGCTCTGAACATTATTTCTTCAGAAAACAAAACAAATTTTAATATAAAACAAAATTTTAAAAAGTAATCAATTGAGAAAAAAACTCAGCTCAAGGTAAAAAATGTATTCTAGTTCTTGTTACAAACATGACACGTTAGTTCAAAATTTAGTGACTTAAAATCACAGATATCATTATTTCTGGAAAATTTGGGGGTCAGCTTAGAGGTTCTGCTGATCTGGATTAAACTTCACTGATCTTGGTTGGGTTTACTCATTTACTCATACCTAAACTGATGGGTAAAGTATAAGCCAACTAGTCTTGGATGGCTTCAGCTGAGATAACTTCCCTCTACTCCAGGTGGTGTCTCACCTCCAGTAAACTTGTCTGTTCTCATGTTGATGGCAAGGATCCAAGAGAGAGCAGGCCATGTCATGCAGTGATAGAACAAGAAGAAACGCACACTTCTCTTTTTCCCAGTCTCTGCTTGCATTACATTGCTAATAGCACTTCAGCCAGATAAATTAACACAGTGCAGCAAATAGTCAAAAAAAAAAAAAAAAAAAAGACCAGAAAGTCACAGAACAAAGGACATGGTTTAGAAAAGCAATTAAGACCATCAATGAAATCAGTCTACCACAAAAGGCAATTCATTTGTTCACAACACTGTTCAAAAGACTTATCTTCAAAGACAGGAAATGATTCTCCACTGAAGGGTGAAGACATTTCAATTTTCAGTCATTTGGGGAAGAATTGGATCTCCAAGGAGTAACTTTCATGCAAGGACAAGAATTTTGTAATGAAATAGAGGTTGTTTTTTACCAGAAAATAATTAATAATCTTGAAGGTAGTTTCCTCATAACATTTATTATGGCAATGGTGTTCACTTACAAGCTAAAAACTGAAAATCTCTGAGAAGTTTTGGGGAAAAGTATTTTGAATGCTTGTTAAGTGTTAACTTGAATGCTTGCAAGTGTTAATACTCTTCCATTTCTTTTTAACAAACACTTATTTAAGATTTACATATATTTAGAGCCTAGAAATAAAATTATAAGTAATTAAATCATTGCCATTAAATAGGCAATTACAGCATAATTACGTATGTCAATATGGCTCAGTTCATGGATACTGTGGAAGGCTATGTGCTATGCGATATTTTACCGCACAAGTTTTTATTTAAGTATAAAAACAATGTAGTGACATGGGTAAATGAAATTTCACAAATTGAAAACACTCATGTAACCAGCTCTGGCATACTTACGAATTTATTTTCTATGTGCTAATCCCTTTTCTTTCCCTTCTTATTGGCGGGTGAGTAGGATATAAAATGAGTACAGAATAAAACATGTGGCCCGCAGTGACCACATAGTTGACCATTTGTTTTCTTAACTTGGCGTTTTCCCTGTCGTATATTAAAAATTTAGCTGCTGGCTAAAATGCATTGACTCTGTGCTCTAAATCACCCTGAAATAACTCCTATACAATATGTAAGCATAGATTCTGTAAGTATTTCACCACTTAACTGTGGATGAGGAAAGGGGTTTCTCGTTCTGGTTCTGCTGTGTTCTTTTAGGCAGGCTCCCACACTGTGTGCAACTTCCTGAATGCTCAGGCTCCAGCAGAACATGAAACTTAGGTGTCCCTAGATCCAACAGTGCTTGATAAATAGCAGCTCACAGCAGTCCCCATGGGCACATATTCCCAGTAACACCATGAGTGGCTTCTCAATGGAGGGCTTCCAGTGTCTTCCCAGGCTGGGCGCAGTGGCTGAAGCCTGTAATCCCAGCACTTTGGGGGGCCGAGGCGGGCGGATCATGAGATCAGGAGATGGAGACCATCCTGACCATGGTGAAACCCCGCCTGTACTAAAATACAAAAAATCTGCCAGGCGTGGTGGCGCGTACCTGTAATCCAGCAGGGGAATCGCTTGAACCCGGGAGGCGGAGGCTGCCGTGAGCCGAGATCACGTCACTGCACTCCAGCCTGGTGAAAGAGCTGAAGTCGCAAAACAAACAAAACAAAACAAAACAAAACAAACAGAACGGAAGGGAACTGAACGGAACAGAACAGAACAGAACAGAACAAAACAAAACACAGTCTTCCTGTACCTCCGTGGGTGGTTCTGTAACTGCAGTGAGTTTCTCTACTGTCCAGTGAGTCATAGATATGATATGCTCACTCTCAGGCCAGACACGGTGGCTCATACCTCTAATCCCAGCACTTTGGAGGCAGAGACGAGTGGATCATGAGGTCAGGAGTTCAAGACCAGACTGGCCAAGATGGTGAAACCTCATCTCTACTAAAATTACAACAAATATCTGCATGTGGTGGCCGGAGCCTGTAATCCCAGCTACTCGGGAGGCTGAGTCAGATAATTGCTTGAACAGGGGAAGCAGAGGTTGCAGTGAGCTAAGATCCCGCCACTGCACTCCACTCTGTGCTACAGAGCAAGACTCTGTCTCAAAGAGAGGAAAAAAAAAGAAGTCTGCATCTCAACAGTGCTAGAGAAGAGTCTGTTCCTTGGGAGTACTAGGTCATTCCAAGGGGTAGTGGTTTGCCATATATCTGTTTTTTTTTTTTTAATATATTTTTTAGAGTACCCTTCACTCTTTAGTAGATAATTTTCGATTACTCTAATTCCTTGTTATAGTTAACAATTTATTTTTACTTAAAATTTCCATGTCCAAGTTACTGTGTGATTTTTATCTTCTGATCCGTTCCTAAATGATGTGCTTGCCTTATTCAGGACCCCAGAGTTCTGATTCAAAACCAGTGATCCATGATAACAGTGCTAAGAGTAGTTTTTTGCATAATAATGTACTTATAATTTATTCCATGACCATTAAAATATCTATTAAGAGAACTGAATATTAAAATCAACCCAAGAACATGCTGAAAAGATGATTAGCAAAATGCCATAGAAAAAATAATGAGAAATTAAATTACTGAAGCACAACTATCAAGAGTTGGTTAGTTTTATGATTTGAAGGTATAACGACATCAGAATCTGATTATTTTTAAAATTGCACTTATTTGTTACTAACCTATTCCTGTACAATTAATTGATTGATTGATTAATTTTAACAAAGGCTATCGATGACCAAGTGATCCAATTTTTCTTTGCCAGGTAAAAAAAATACATTGTACTGGAGAACTGACATTATTCCTTCACATCCTGATTTTTCTTAATCTTTGGGGCATATCATTGCTTCTTCTAAATTATAAGCAATATTTTTTTCAGGTATGTTGACTCCTTTACTTTGGTTATTGTTTAGGAGACGTTCTATCTCTTGAACAACATTCTAGATTCTCTGCTCTGATCCATGTTGTATATAGCACACAACTTAAGTGCAGTTATCTCATTCTTCCCTACACTGAAAATTATTTTTAAAGATATATGTATTGTCTTAGCTTGAGATGTAAAATGAAATAACACAGACTGGGTGGCTTTAATAACAGAAATTTATTTTCTCTCAGTTCTGGAGGCTGGAAATCTCAGATTAGGATGCCATCATATTAAGATTCTGGGGAGGGTTCTTTTCCTGGATGGCAGACAGCCACCTTTTCTTTGTGTTTTCACATGGCATTTCTTGGTGAGTGCAAGTAGAGCAAGAGAGAGAGAGAGAGAGAGAGAGAGAGTACAGTGGAAACATAACTTTTTATATGTACTTTTTACTGGGAAACCAAAAAAAAAATTGTGTGACTCTCTTTATTGACATATTCACTTGATTGCAAAGGTCTGAAACTACACCTACAATAAATCCAAGGTACTTCAATGTGCGTGTGTATGATTACTATTTATTTTCATATACTGTTCCACATGAAGTGACATGTCAGCTCCTTAGAACTCTGTACCCTCAAATACTCCCTCTCTTTTTTTTCTATTGTTGTTATGCATATTACTTTCACATTGATGTAAATACACAACTATCTTTTTTTGTTTAATACACAACTATCTTTTTTTGTATTACATTCCTTCTTCCTGAAGAGTTCCCTGTAGGATTTCTTGTGATGCAAATCTGCTGTTAATGAATTCTCAGTTTTTGACTGAACAAAATTTTTTTTTCCTCACACCACAAAGGTACTTTTGCTATATATAACATTCGGGGCTGACAGTCCCTTAATTCTCCCCACCCCCTGCTTCATCCATACTCTAGCAGTTTCAATATGTCAGCCTTTATTGCCTTATGACTTTCATAACTTCTGATAAGAAGCCTGCCATAATTTTTACATTTCCCTTTCTGTATGTAATATGTGTCTTTTTTTCTGGAAATCAAGCATTTCTCTTTATCTTTGGTCTTCTGTAGTATAAAAGCATTTCTGGCTTTTTAAAATATTAATTATTTTGTAGAATATTCTTGACCATTCATTGTTAAGTATTTTAATCTCTATTTTCCCTCTTTTGGTGATTCCCGTTGTACCTATTTTAAACTGATATTGACTGATTTTTCTTGGGTACCCTTTTCTATTCTTTTCCTCACTCATTTGCCCTTTGTATTTCAGTTTCAATAACATCCACTGACCTATATTCAGGTTCACTGAGTTTTTTCTTGAATGTGTCAGGACTATTGATGAGTCTTCCCAGGCCACTGATACATTAATCCCCTCTCTCTTTCTTTCTCTGTTTCTCTCAATCTCTGTGTGTGTATACGTGCATTTGTGTGTGTGTGTGTGTGTGTGTGTGTGTCTTATTTATTTATAGCATGTCCTTCAACACTTTGTTGCTTTTTTCGATTTCTCTGCTACCATTACCCATCAATTCATGGATTTCTTCAGGTCTTTCCCCCAGAAAGATTAACATATTAATCATAGTAATTTTAAATTCCCTTTCTAATTTTTTCAAAAATAGAATTATATTTGAGACTCATTCCATTGGTTGTTTTGTCTCTTAACAGCCTATTATTTCTTCTTTCTTTTTCGTGTGTCCCATAATTTTTAGTTAAAATATATATATTATTCTGTGCCAGGTAATGGAGAACAAGCTTAAAGTATTTATGCCTGAAAGTAGGCATGTGTCTTTTCTGAGAAACTTTTATTGAGAAGATAAGCTTGTTTCAGTTTTGTTAGACACTATGATTACAAGGTATTTATTCCTTTAGACTTTGTGCTTATGGTGGAATCTGGATTAATTGATCAAATTCTTGATTGTGCCTGATCTGTGATGAATTTCAAGTGTTCCCTGTGAGTCTGCACCCAAGAGAAGTTGTTTCTTCATGCTCTTGTTCCTCTACCAGTGGTAGTTTGCTGTTGCTTGTTTCTTGATTCTTTGTTCTTCGCTAGCATGGGTAGTGAGGGACAAGGTGATATTATACGTTTTTTCACTCAGTATCAACCTTATGTAGTTATATGCCTTTAAGCCTTTTGAGCAGAATTTTCTGTGTTCTACATGCTCACATTGGTAAAGGATTGTTAATTTGCTGGAACAAGGAGGATCTTTTACCTTTTTAAAAATTCAGTGAGTTTTCACATGTGTTTTGAAAGGGACAGGAGTGGCAGCCCTTTGTTGTTGTTGTTGTTGTTGGTTTGTTTGTTTTTTTTGTGTTTTGTTTTGTTTTATTTTTGAGATGAAGTCTCCTTCTTCTCCTCCAGGCTGGAGTGCAATAGCGCAATCTGGGCTCACTGCAACTCCTGCCTCCCAGGTTCAAGTGATTCTCTTCCCTTGAAATCCTTAGTAGCTGGGATTACAGGTGCCTGCCACCATGCCTGGCTAATTTTTTGCATGGGTTTTTCATAGAGATGGTGATTTGCCTTTTTGGCCAGGTTGGTCTCAAACTCCTAACCTCAGGTGATCTGCCCGACTTGGCCTCCCAGAAGTGCTGGGATTACAGGTGTGAGCCACCGTGCCTGGACCTTCACTGTTTTTGTTTGTTTGTTTGTTTTTTGAGACAGAGTCTCTCTCTGTTGCTCAAGCTGGAGTGCAGTGGCATGATCTTGGCTCACTGCAAGCTCTGCCTCAGCCTCCTGAGTAGCTGGAATTACAAGCGTGTATCACCACGCCCGGTGAATTTTTGTATTTTTACTAAAGACGGTGTTTCACCATGTTGGTCAGGCTGGTCTCAAACTCCTGACCTTGTGATCTGCCTGTTTTGGCCTCCCAAAGTGTTGGGATTACAGGTGTGAACCACCACACCCGGCCTTTATATATATATATATATATATATATAGATAGATAGATAGATAGATAGATATATAGATAGATAGATAGATATAGATATATAGATATAGATATATGTATATATCTATAGATATACGTATACATACATATACATATATCTATAGATATATATCTATATCTATATATAAATTTAAGACTTCATGTCACTAGTGGGAAGGATGTAGGTAAGAAGTGGGTTTTTGGTTTGTTTTGTTTTTCACCTCAGCAGCAGCTGTTACTCAACACTAGGCCTGTTTTACCATGAGGAATGCCTCTTCTGCCTCCAGTCTTTCTGAAGAGCAAACTGTGTGGTCCATGAAGAGGACGCTGCAAAAGTTACTGATCTCGATGTCTGTGCTCCCAGGGTTTTATACTCTCACAACTTGTGCAAGTTCAGCATTTAAGCTATTTTTTAAAAAATCAGTTGATATTTTTGGTACCTGCTTGTATGGTGCCTTGTTTTCTTCCAATGTTCTAGTGTAGGTGAGTAATTGCTGGTGTCTTATATCTTTCTAGAGGCTCAGGGGTCCTCAGATTTTAAGATAGTCAATTGATCTGCAAAGTTAGCACTCAGATGAACTCCAGAAAGAAATTATTGTGTAGATTATTTAGCTTCATTTCATTGTTTGGATAGCAGCTCTTCCCATTTATGTCCAAAGATAAAGCCAGAATTTTGGAATGTGTATTAGTTTACTAATAATACAAGAGTTACTAGAATTTTAGGTTTTTTAGGCCATTGGGTTATGAATATTTTTGAGGAAACCAAGATAAACTTGTATTTGCTTTCGAAACATGACATAATATAGTTTAAAACCTAAATGGGCTATTTTTTTCTAATTAATTTTTAAGAAGTACAATCCAAGTTGATTTAGGAAACAAGAAACTGGGATATTCGGCATACACATGGGGGAAGTTATTTACTTTGAGATACTTATTTAAAGCTTAGTTTGATTTTTTTTCTAAATCAGTTTGTATTACATTTCAGCATTACATAAACCCAAGGGTTTATATAGGTCACTTACAATTAAAACAAGATGATACATCCAGACTTGACGACCGTTTACAAAATATGCCATTACCAATGAATCTGAAGCCCCCTCTACCCTTCTCTTCATTACAGTCTCCTTCTCCTGTGCATATGACTCCTACCGTGAATTACATGTTAACCCTTTCGTTGCTGTTCTTTATATTTTTACCATAAATATATACATGCCTAAGACATAGAGTGTATTTTTGGCTGTTTTTGAATGTTGCATAAAGGGAAGCATACTGTTTGTGTGTATGTGTGTATTTATTGACATTGTGTTTGGGGATTAATTCATGCTGATATCTGTAGCGATGTATGTATGGAATTTTAGAATGTGAAATGTAGATCTAGATGACCTAGTTTTGAATTTTGTACTGTGAACTTAATAACCTTCATAGGGAAATTACTTAAACTTTCTGAATTATTTTTCTTTATGTGCAAAATACGGTATTGTCAATTCATAGATAATATAGATAGGAGTGTTTCAAGGTTATATGGGTCATCTTGAAGTTTTAAAGCACCTACATTTTGGAGAAATGATACAAAGTATAAATAACAGTTAGCTATGTAAATGGATGTTTATTTCCAAAGAGAAAATAAATTACAGCAAATCATAAATATATTTGCAAATTTTACAGAAATATGTGGCCGTGTATACCCATTGCAGAGCTGCTATCAGATCTTTGGAAAGGTTTTGTTCAAGTGTGGCATTTTTAATAAACTTGGCCGTTATTAGCTTCATGGCAAATCTGACTCTGCATATATTTAAAACACTTGGAATAGTGGTTTTATTGAAGTAGTATTTTTATTACTCACTATGATTGTGTTGAATGATTAATCTGTTGTACTTACGGTTATTTTTCAGATTTTTACTATTAAAAATGGTGCTATAAACATTACAATAGTAAAATTTCTGTGTGTACATTCATATGTTTGAGTTGTAGAATACACTCATATTTCAGCTTATATTTGACAGATTAGTTTTGGCAAGTTACAATTTCATTACCAGTCTATAAGACTTTTCATAGACTGTAATATCGGTCAACACTTGGGATTCGGCATTTTAGTTTTGTAAATCAAATAGATGTTTAAAAGGTGTCCTTGTTGTTGCAGTAAATTTAATTGTAATGATTTTTTAGTTGTGATATGGAATATCTTTTTATAAATATAAGTGATATTTGCAATTTCATTTTCAGGACATGTATTTTTACATCTTGATTTGTTTTTTAATTGAGTTTTTAGTATTTTTCCCCCTTTGTCAGTTACAGATAATGGGTTTCTTTGTCCAGTTACGGCTTGTATTTTCACGGTCTTTGTAATGTATTTTTACAAATAAGGATTCTTCATCTTGACATGGGTTAATTTTTAAATTACTTTTTAAATGATTTCTTCATTTCGTCTCTCAATTTAAGATGTCATCCAATATCCAAATGCCTAATACTATGAAGATACTTTCTTACATTTTATACTAAAATATTTAAAGTTCTATCTTTTACCTATGTGTACTGTTTCTTTTCCCTTGAGTTTCGTATATGCTGTGAGGTAGAAGTCCAGTTTAGAATTTTCTATATGGCTAACCTTATCCAGTTGCTTCAGTCCTATGTGCTTAATAGACTATACAGAAACTTTTTAAAGTGTAAGTAATATTGGTACCATACAATTTAGAACTATAAGAAGAAACATAATATGAAAAAGAAGGTGGACTTACGTTGAAAATTTACCATTTTATAACAGATGAAACTCAGATCGGAGCAATCTAAACAATGTGGTTGAAAACATGTGGCTAAAAATGGACCTCAAGTTCAGCTGTTACATTCTGATATAACCAATACCTGGTTTTTCCTGCCTTGTATATTCTAATTAATCAGTGCTCAACATCTATAGGTATTAAATGTTTTGTTACTCCTACATAATTGATTATAATAAATTGGTAGTTGCCATAAAAATTTTCACAATTTTACATACGTTCTTTGTTCCAAAGTTTCCATTTCCACTACCTAGAAAAAAAATATAAGCAATCAACTCAAGAAAATAAATGATTTTGTGTTTTTTCCTATAAACTCTTTCTAGACATCAATGCCTTAAGGCAACTCTGTAATGGTGTAGAGGCTCATAAAGATTTAATTGCTGAGGAAATATTTATGTAGTGTCTATTGGCAGCAAGATTATAAAGGTGTAACAGGGGTTCAGAATAAGTGCAAGAAAGATTTTGTCCCTGAATTCAGAGTGTCTGTTCTAAGGCCGTGACTCTCAACCATGCCTGAGCCCCAACATCACACATTTCATTTGATCTATTTAAGATTAGAAAACTGCTGAGAAAATAAAAGATCAGAAATTCTGTATCAGGATGGAGGTAAAGAGTAGGTTTGATATATGTTGATACATATAACAAAATTCAAAGCATAATTTTGAGGCTTGGCTAAAACTAACGGGGATTCTAGAAAAAAAAAGGAGGTGTTAAATGTGTTAAGAGTTATATAACAAGAACAGCTAAATTTCACAGTCTGTTGGGACGCTAATCAGAGACCCCCTCACCTTGTTTGCTGACCTCAACCAAGTTACTCAACATCAGTATATTTTAGTTTTCTTCTCTGCAAAATGGGGTTAAGGATGGGACCTTTTTGCAAAGTTGTTTAAAGGATAAAATTTTATATTTCATTTAAATTGTTTAGCATAGCACTCAACATATTTACATAATCAATAAATATTATTTATTTTAAACATACTGAAATACACTGTTTTATTTTAAATATATTGAAAATATCTACCCTTTATGCTTTATTCAAACTGATAAGAGGATATTAGTTAAAGTCTAGCTCATTCAAACAGCTGTCTGAAAAGATGTTTATAAAATTGTATATTAAAGAAAATTTTGGCTGGAATAATTTAATTCCTTTTAGAGGAAAGAGATAAAATCATGAACCAACAAATATAACTTAAAAATGAAAATATGGTAATTTAGAAAGAAGAGCATTTTAACAAAAAGAGATTTGGTGTTATGGAATAACACGTATTTCAGTAAAACACTTTAAAAGTTGTAGTCTTGGATAATTTTTACAACATTGCATGAAGGAATCTTGATTATAGTAGAAAAGGAAAGACTATACTGTGTAGGTAGTTACATAGAATGTGTGGAAAAGCTGTTTACTTCAGGTTTTAAGGCTATTTTAAAAGAATTATCTGAAAATATATATTACAAGGTTAATATACAGTTTGGCATATTTGAAAATAAACATAATCAGAAGTTCCACCTACATATATTCAGAATTTTCATTATTATTTTTAATTATTCTTTTCCAGTGAAAGAATTCTTTGTTGTGATCTGGTCTCCATGATATTTTCTGGTTGGAATGAGTTTTATGTGGTTTCCCTGCATTTATGTCTATGTCATGCAGATATCTTGGTGTTGTATTTCCAGTTATCAATAATGATTTTTTTGCTCAGAATCTTCCTAATAATATTTTAATTCTAAACTTTCTCAACTGATTTCTACAAAACTTTGGCTTTCCCTCATTCTACTCTACAAATGTCAAATATCTGCTTACTATTCACATGGGACACGGCCTTTTGTCTTTTTATTCAGCATTTCAGTTCCCTAACAGTGTTCTGATTGTATGAGCCATGTTTTTAATGGTAGCCTGTGGTGAAGCCTGGAGTTACATTACCCTGTTTGTATCACACAGTTGCTTTCTTGTTGAGGTTCAAGCTCCAAATCCTCTCCTATTGTGTAGATCATAAGGCTTTCTCTCATTAAGTCAGTGAGGGTGGCACCATGACAGTTTCCTCTGGGAGTTGTAGAAATGTGGTAGGATTGATCTTATATAACATGATGTTGAGGATTTATATTTTACTGAGAGTTATTAAGGAAATATTCAGTTAAACAGTATGATAGCCGGAGTATACAGTACATGTTTCCCCTCCCTTCTCCTCCTTTTCTTCCTCCTTTTCTTCTTATCTCTTCTTCCTTGACTTTCTCATCCTCCTTGTCCTCTTCTCTTCCCCATTTTTTTTCTTCTCTCCTCTGATCTTTTTTTTTTTTCCCTCTGTCATATTTTCAACATTTTCAAGGCCAGGTTCGATAGCTCCATAATAATTTTCTCATTTTCAACAAATCTATAGTGGGTATCAGTTTGAGGGAAGCTATTTTTAATAGAAATTCACCTAGCATAAATAATGTCAGAAATATATAAGATATGCTTTTAGAATACTAGTATGTGAACATTGGTAAGTCAGTGAATACTATCATATCTTAAATAAATAAATATTTTTTAAAAATCAGAATTCATAGAGAAAACAGTTTATTTACCAAAAGATGCTAACACAATTGGTTACATTTTACAAAAATGAAGATAAATGCTCACTTTATATGGATAAATATATATATAACTAAAAACTGAGCAACAAATTAAAAGTTTAGAAATAAACATGAAAAATTATAAAACCAAAATTAAAATTGGAAAGAAGAAATGAACTAAAACTCTTAGAGGGTAAATCCCGAGAGTAAATATATGAGAAAAAATCTTTAAGACTATTTCTATTCAAAATTTGTCAATTACATCTTAAAACAAAATTTTCGTTCCAGCACCCTCATATCCTCATTCTCTGTAGCTGAGAAAAGGAAGAAATACAGAGGTTGACATGTTTTGCCATGTTGTCTTTTGACTCGAACTTCAGTGGATCTACTCAGCCTTTCTTGAATGGCGCATGTACTCTCACTGTATTTTCAGCCTCTTTTCTTCAAACCTCGTAGTGCATTTGACCTCTTTGTTTTGAGCATTTTGTTTCAAATTTCCTCTTTGTTCTCTTTTCCTGTCTTTCTCCCTATTTCAACTTATGATTGACAAGGAAGGCAGTGTGGTGTGGGAGCATGAAACACAGACTCTAGAGTAAGCCTACCTGGTTTCCAATCCTAACTCCACTAATTAGAGGCCAAGTGGAAGTAGGAGTTTACTTGACATCATGTCATCTCCAGCTATACAAGGTAGAATTTTAATAGATCTTGTTTTACAGGTTTAATGTACAGATGAAATGTGCCCATTTTTGTGAAGTATTTACAGTACTATCTGGCATACAGATGACTGCTATATAAATAAAAATTAAATGCATTGAGTTGTGTCTTCAATATTTTGCATAGATAATCTATGGTTAATTAGCTTTCTGTACAGCTTGCAATGTTTTGAAATCCAAGATTGTTTCTTCATATAAACACGTCAATTATTCTTTCTTTTTTGATTTCTAATTTTTTTCATACTTAGTGAAGGTTTCATTAACTAAGAATATATATAGTTTTATTATGACATACTTAATTTTTTGTATTTAAGTATTTCTCATAGATTTTATTGTAGCAACAGCTTTACTGTCTTATACTCCACAAACCATAAATTAACCTATTTAAAATATGCAATTCAGTGCTTTGCAGTATATTCCAAAATTGTGTGGCCATCATGGCTATCAAAGTTTAGAATATTTTCATTTCTCTAAAAAGGACTTCAGACTTATTAGCAGTTATTTCCCCCTCCCCCATTCCCTCAGTCCCTGGTTACCACAAATCTATCTTCTATGTCTACGGATGTGGTCATTCGGGACCACATCTAATTATATCATATAATTAGATTCATACAATTTGTGGCCTTTTGTATCTGACTCCTTTCACTTAGCATATTATTTTCAAGATTCATGCAAACGTCCTAGGACTGATAAAAAGGTTTATTCATGTTGCAATGTATATCAGTTCTTTATTCCTTTATATTGCCACATAATATTTTGTTGTACAGACAGACTCCATTTTATTTATCCATTCATGAATTGTTAGACATTTAGGTTGTTTTCCCTTTTTGCCTTTCATACACATTTATATACAGTTAGTATTAGACGTGTATTCAGTTCCTTTGGGTATGTACACAGAAATGAATTGCTAGTCTTAGGTAACTTTGTTTAATTTTTTTCAGGAGTGGCCAAACTATTATCCAAAGCAGAGGCGCCATTTAATATTTGCATTAGCAATGTATGAAGGTTCCAAATTTTTCACATTCTCTCCAACAATTGCAATTGTCTCTTTTTTATTTAAGCCAATGTAGAGCATATAAAGTAGTATCTCACTGAGGTCTTTATTTGCTTATCCTTTGTAACCATGCTTTTATGTGCTTATTGTTCATTTCTAAATCTTTTGAGAAGTGTCCATTTGAATTCTTTAGCCATTATTTGAATTAGACTATTTGTTTTTGTTTTGTTTGTTTTTCTGAGATGGAATCTCACTCTGTCACCCAGGCTGGAGTGCAGTGGTGCACTGCAGCCTCCACCTTTCAGGTTCAATCAATTCTCATGCCTCGGCCTCCCCAGTAGCTGAGATTATAGGCATGCACCACCATACCCAGTTAATTTTTGTAGAGATGGAGTTTCCCCATGTTGCCCAGTCTGGTCTCATACTCCTTACCTCATGTGATCCACCTGCCTCAGCTTTTGAAAGTGCTGGGATTACAGGTGTGACTACCACGCCCAGCCTTACTATTTGCTTTTTGATTGTTGAATTGTAATAATTCTTTATATATTCAGAATAGAAGATCCCTATCAGATACATTTTCTTCAAATATTTTCTCTATTCTATAGAGCATCTCTTCTTTCTTGATAATGTCTTTTGAGGAGCAAAGTATTTTAATTTTGATGAAGTTAAATTTACCTATTTTTTTTATATGTTCTGTGTGGCCACTAAAAGCTTTGCTCAACTATCTTAGCGATGATCTAATGATTGAACAGGAATTTAATTAAATGCTTTACATCAGTAAATCTCCCAGGCTTTATTGAGGTTCTCTACCTCTGTTTTGTGTCACACTATGAGTGTTCATATATAATTCCCAACTCTGCCTTAGCCTTCAATTTCTGCTTGTGTAGAACCATATGAGATAAGACAGTAGGGATTCACACATTTCCTTTGAGCATGGACACAGTCCTGCACATTTGTGTGGCCTTCTAGCCTCCTAGGAATATGTGGAACTCTTCAATTTCTCTACAGAGATCCCATTCCTCAGGTTTATTTTGTAATGCTTTTTAGTCAGACTATTGTTACCTACAACTAGTATCTCTGTTGCAGGAAGCTGGGAAGTTGTAATGTTAAACAACTACTGTTGTTTTTTTTTCAACAGAGACTTTAGGGGACAGGCACAGTAGCTGATGGCTGTAATCACAGCACTTTGAGTGACTGAGGCAGGCAGGGCACTTGAAGCCAGCCTGTCCAACATGGTGAAAACCTGTCTCTACTAAAAATACAAAAATTAGCCAGGCATGATGACATGCGCCTGTGGTTCTGGCAACTTGAGTTGGCTGAGACAGGAGAATTGATTGAACCCAAGATTCAGTTTAGGGAGAGGGCTCTTTACACAGAGTGAGCTTTAAGTCTTGCTCGAATAAAAAGTAATGAAAACGTAAGTTTTTGAAGACCTGCTGGATGTATCCAACAAGGACAATTCTCTGAGGATGAGGCCTTGGAGAGCTTAAGACCTGGTCTTTTCCTTCCAGTGTCTTCTAGGATGATGAGATTCATAGCTGGCATAGTTTCAAGGCGGCTGGTTCAAAGCCACCATGCAGCTGTGGAGAGGTGTTGAGGAAGTAAAGTTAAAATGCTTCATACATTTTGCCATTCATGATAAGACAAAGCTACTTCTTGAATAAATACTCTGTGAGCTATTGTGAGCATTTATCTATTAACAGAGTTCTGAAAAAAAATTGATTTTGGCAATTTTTGCCAGAATAGTCATTACTTTAATGGAAGAGAAGATTTTATGTTCTTTGCTGTTCTGGAGATACTCCATAGATTTGATGTAGAGAGTAAAGGTTTTTTTCTTTCTTTCTTTCCAAAATGCATTTGTCTTCACTATTTCGAAGTGGTAAGGTTATTTTATTCAAATGTGTTGATGATATCTGGGCTTGCAAAATACATGATATTCTATGATATGGCTCTAAGTGTTATCACTGAGAGCCACTGAGATCTGAGATCACACTGCTTTAATAATTATTTTTATTGGTAAATATATAATTAAATAATAAAAGAGTATTGGGTAACTACCTGTGTGAAGAATGCAGTTAGCAGGTTTGTTTTAGCTATAAATAAGAAAACACATTATAGCTGCACTAATCTGTTTTTATTTTAAATATTTATTTGTTTGTTTGTTTGTTTATTTATTTATTTATTTTGAGACAGTCTCACTCTGTTCCCCAGGCTGGAGTGCAGTGGTGCGTTCTCAGCTCACTGCAACCTCTGTGTCACAGGTTCAAGCAATTCTCCTACCTGAGCCTCCCAAGTAGCTGGGGCTACCGGTTCTGCCACCACACCCAGCTAATTTTCATATTTTTAGTAGAGACATGTCTTCACCATGTTGGCCAGGCTGGTCTTGAAACTGCTGATCTCAAGTGATCTGCCTACCTCTGACTTTGAAGGTGCTGGGATTGCAGGTGTGAGCCACTGTGCCCAGTCTGCACTAATCTTAAAAATGGGAACTAAATTAGAACACATATGTGGAAATTAAGTTACTTAATATATTAAAAATGCATTTCAAGTAAATATGTAAAAGCTATATTTATGAGTGATATTATCTTTTTAAGCAAAACAAATTGTTAGAAAATTATAATTATAGATATTTACAATTACACACCCAACAATGCTCATTTTGATCATTTTAAAACATATTTGAGTCTATTAGTTTTGCACCTGAATACACATTTAATAAAGTAAAATTGTTACAACTAAATTTAAATGCAAAGTTTTATTTTATTTTATTTTATTTTAATAGGACTTTGGAGATGATGGGTCCTTGTATATTACTAAGGTTACCACAACTCACATGGGCAATTACACCTGCTATGCAGATGGCTATGAACAAGTCCGTCAGACTCACATCTTCCAAGTGAATGGTAAGAAGTGATTTTTTTACCCTCGCTATTCAAAGAACACCACAAGGGGAGGCTTCAATATTTTAATTTTTATAAGGTACTAATAATATTTCAAGTTTTGAGACTTAACTGAAAATGTAGAAGTTTTTTAAGTAAAAAAAGATGTGCAAAGTTACAAAGTTTCCGAGTGAATAAACACTATAAATTGGTACTTTATTTTCATTATCATAAAATATTAGAGTAACTCACTGTAATTGGAAAATTAAAACACAAAAAATTTACATTATTTTAGTTTGGAATATTAACAATTATGGAGGCATGGATTATAAAAACAAAATTTAAACAGATTATTTAATTGTTTGTACTAATGATATAGAATACTATTATTCATGTATAGCAAATTTTATATTCTTTATGGTTAATTTAATGGCTATTTATAATAAGCCCAAGTGGGCTTATCACTCCTACAATCAGAACTTTTCTTTATTCCTGATTTAATTCAAATTTTAGTTATTTACTTGAATTAATACAGGATTGCATATATGATTTATTAGTAAATATTTCATTTCCATAATTTATGGTAACATATGTTAGTCTACGATTTATAAAAAGGAGGCAGAAACTTACTTGGCTTTCTGTAAGAACAGCAAGATGGCTAGTGTGATGGGCATGAATTAAGAGGAAATTGGCAGATAATAAGCTTACAGGGGTAGCCTAGGGCAGATCCCATGGAACCCTGTGGACCTAGGTAAATATTTGGATTTTCATTCTAAGTGTAAGGGGAAGCTATCAAAGTGTTTAGTATATGGAGTAGCACATTCTGATTTGTTTTAAAATATGTGAATAATTTAGAGATTATTTTAGTGTCCAAGTAAGAGATAGTAGTAGCTCAAAATGTAGTCTTAATGGTGGAGTTATAAAGAAGTGGTCACATTTGGAATATATTTTGAAAGTAATTCTGTCAGTATCACTGAGGAATAGCATGTGAATGTGAGAGACTGTGAAAATATGAGCCTAACGAATTTGAAGGAAGCAGTTGGCTATAACGGTGGGGCATTTACGGCCTTGAAGAAGGAACACACTTTGAGATTGGGTGTGATTCAATTTTGGCATGTTAACTTAAATATAATTATCAATGGAAATGACAACTATTCAAGTGAGGAACATGAAAGCTCAAAGTCGTATGGTCAGATAATAACAATGTACATAAATTGCATTTAAAGTCATAAATCTGAGCTAATGAGGTCTTTTTAGAAATGAGCATATATGGATATGAAGTCGGAGGAATGACTTAGAAGTCAGAGGAATGAGCCTTGGATCTGAGGTTAACAAGCAGAAAAGACTGAGAATGAGGACTCTGTGATGAGATGTATGTGTCCTGGAAATCAATTAATAAAACATGCCCAAAAGTTTGAAAATATTGGGTAATCTGATTAGACTATTGTTGACATTCAAGGGAAGCAGATCTAATTCTTCGTTTCTGATGAAAATTCAGTTGGCATCTAGACATGATCAAGTCTTTGAACCCAGTTTTTTGTTTGTTTGTTTGTGTGTGTGTGTGTGTGTGTGTGTGTGTGTGTGTGTGTATGTTTGAGACAGAGTCTTCCTCTGTCTCCAGGTGCCAGGCTGGAGTGCAGTGGTGCGATCTTGGCTGACTGCAACCTCTGCCTCCCGGGTTCAAGCAATTCTTCTGCCTCCCGAGTAGCTGGGACCACAGGCATGCGCCACTATGCCCAGCTAATTTTTGTATTTTTAGTGGAGACAGGGTTTCACCATGTTGGCCATGATGGTCTTGATCTCTTGACTTCGTGATCTGCCCTCCTCAGCCTCCCAAAGTGCTGGGATTACAGGCATGAGCCGCCTGCCTTGAACCCAGTTTTCAATGAAATTAGGAAAGAAAGCAGGCAAGATTCAAAGTAGATTCATGCTGTTCCCAGTGGCCTCAGATGTTTGGAGATGGAATTTCATATATATAGCAATTGTACCTGCTCATACATGATCTTGAGAGGGTACGACAAATCTGTGCTGAGACTACTCCTCTGGATGTAGATGCTGCATCCTTGGGGAAATTGTTCTTGGATGTCTGGCCCTCACCTTCTATTTTGTGGTGAATGCTTACTGACTGTTTGCGCATTCAACAAGATTAATGCCCTGGTTTTTTTTTCTTTTTTTAATTTTTCTTTTTTCATAATTTATTGGGGTACAGGTACTATTTGGTTTCATAAGTAAGTTTTTTAGTGGTAGTTTGTGAGATTTCAGTGTATCCATCCCCTGAGCAGTACACACTACACCATATTTGTAGTCTCTTATCCCTCGCCTCCTTATCACTCTTCCTCACAAGTCCCCAAAGTCCATTGTATCATTTTTTTTTAAAACTTTTATTGCATTTTAGGTTTTGGGGTACATGTGCAGAACATGCAAGGTAGTTGCATAGGTACACACGTGGCAGTGTGTTATGCTGCCTTCTGCCCCTTCACCCATATTTGGCATTTCTCCCCATGCCATCCCTCCCCCGCTCCCCCCCACTGTCCCTCCCCTATTTTCCCCAATAGACCTCAGTGTGTGGTACTCCCTTCCCTGTGTCCATGTGTTCTCATTGTTCATCACCCGCCTATGAGTGAATATATACGGTGTTTCCTTTTCTGTTCTTGTGTCAATTTGCTGAGAATGATGTTCTCCAGATTCATCCATGTCCCTACAAAGGACACGAACTCATCATTTTTGATTGCTGCATAATATTCCATGGTGTATATGTGTCACATTTTCCCAGTCCAGTCTATAATCGATGGGCATTTGGGTTGATTCCAGGGCTTTGCTATTGTAAACAATGCTGCAATGAACATTTGTGTGCATGTGTCCTTATAGTAGAACGATTTATAGTCCTTTGGATATATACCTAGTAATGGGACTGCTGGGTCAAATGGAATTTCTATTTCTAGGTCCTTGAGGAATCGCCACACTGTCTTCCACAATGATTTTGTCTCCAGATTTTTTAATGAATGCCATTCTAACTGGCGTGAGATGGTATCTCAATGTGGTTTAGATTTGCATCTCTCTAATGACCAGTGATGATGAGCATTTTTTCATATGTTTGTTGGCCTCTTGTATGTCTTCTTTTGTAAAGTGTCTGTTCATTTCCTTTGCCCATTTTTGGATGGGCTTGTTTGCTTTTTT
>CM052650.1:146874696-146899523 GCA_028533165.1 Leontopithecus rosalia | reverse complement strand
AGTTTTCTCTTCTAAGATTTTATGATGGTTAATAGTACACAGTATTTTTCTCTAACGGAATAACAGAACAAAATACCTATCATATAGAACAACAGCACTCAAAAAGTTCCCTTTAATTACTTGCAAATTTTTAGTCAATATATTGACAATATTTCTATATTTAGTAGCTTAATATCAGTATTTCTCAGTAAGGTTACTTTGCTTCATTATGCTTTACAGATATCACATTTTTTTACAAACAAAAAGATTCTGGTAACTCGGTCTTGAGCAAGTTTATAGACACCATTTTTCCTACGGTATATGCTTAGTTCATGTCTCTGTGTCACATTTTGGTAAGTCTCACAATATTTCAATCTTTTTGTTGTTATATTATGGTGATTGTGATCAGTATCTTTGATGTTACTATTGTCATCATTTTCAGTTGCCATGAACTGCACTCATAAAAGCTGAGTGTGTTAGAATTAATAAATGTTGTGTGTGTTCTTAACTGAAAAATGTGTGCTCCACCAAATGGCCAGTCCTTCATCTCTCTCACTCTCCTCAGGCCTCCCTATTCCCTAAGACACAACAGTTTCGAAAGTAGGCCAGCAATAGCCTTACAATGGCCTCTATGTGTTCAAGTGAAAGGATTAGTCAAACATTTCTCATTTTAAATCAAAAACTAGAAATTATTAAAGTAACTAGGGGAGGCATGTTGAAAGCCAAAACTGGTCAAAAGCTAGGGTTCTTGTGACAAACATCCAGGTTTTAAATGCAAAAGAAAAGTTCTTGAAGGAAATTAAAAGCATAATTTCAGTAAACACTTTGTTTGCTAAAATAACAAAAGCAAATAACAAATAACAAAGCAAAACAGACTTATTGATATATGGGGAAATTTGGAGTGGTCTGGATAGAAGATCAAACCACATACAACATTTCCTTAAGCCAAAACTCATCCAGAGAAAGGCTCTAAATCACTTCAATTTTATGGAGGCTGAGAAATAAGAAAGCACAGAAGAAAATTATGTCTCTTTCTTCTGTAAGAAAGAGATTGGTTCATGGTGTTTAAAGAAAAAAGCCACCTCCTTAATATAAAAGTGCATGGTGACGCTAGTGCTGATGTAGAAGCTACAGCAAGTTATCCAGAAGAGCTAGCTAAGAGCCTTGATGAAGCTAGCTACACTACCCAAAATATTTTTAATGTAGACAAAACAGTCTTATGTTGGATGAAAATGCCATTTAGAACTTTTGTCATTAGAGAGAAAACAATGTCTGTCTTTAAAGCTTTAAAAAAACACAATGATTCTCTTGTTAAGGGCTAATGAACTTGGTGATTTTGAATTTATTATTGTGAAAATGCTAAGTTCCTAAGAATTATTAGGGATTTTATTATATTATAATAGAATTATTATATGTGAAAATCCTAAGTCCCTAAGGGTTAATGAACTTGGTGACTTTATTTACTATTTTCAAAATCCTACATCCCTAAGAATTATTCTGAATCTGCTCTGCTTCTTAAATGAAACAACAAGCCTGGATGATAGCACATATGCTTAGAGTATGGCTCACTGAATATTTTAAGTCCACTATTGAGACATACTGCTCATAAAAAAATAAAAAACGTTTCCTTCCAAAATATTACTGCTCATTGACAATGCACCTAGTCAACCAGGAGCTCTGATGGAGATGGGCAAGGATATGAATCTTGCTTTTATGACTGCTATAACCACATTCATTCTGCAATAAATGGATCAAAAATAACTTTTCTTTTCTAGTCTTGTCATTTAAGAAACACAGTTTTGTAAGGCTACAGCTGCCACAGAAACATCTGGGCATGATAAATTGAAAACTTCTTGGAAAGGATTCACCATTCTTGATGTCATTAAGAACATTCATGATTTATGCCAAGAGGTCAAATATTTATATTAACAATAGTTTGGAAGAAGTTGAAGCTAATCCTCATGGATGGCTTCAAGTGGTTCAAGAGTTACAGATGTGGTGCAAATACCAAAACTAGAATGAGGAGTGGAGCCTGAAGATGTGAATGAGTTGCTACAATCGCATGATAAAACTTGAACAGATTAATTGCTTCTTATGGATAAGCAAACAAAGAGTTTTCCTGAGATGCAACCTACTGGGGAAGATGCCGTGAAAATTGTTTAATGATGAAAAATGATTTAGAAGATTATGTAAACTTAGTTGATAAAGGCTTTAAGATAATTGACTCCAATTTTGAAAGAAATTCTACTATGTGTAAAATAGTATGAAACAGTATTATATGCTGCAGAGAAATCTTTCATAAAGAGTCGATTGATACAGCAAACTTTATTGTTGTCTTATTTTAAGAAATGGATACAGCCACCACAATTTTCAGCCTCTACCGCTCTGCTCAGTCAGCAGCTATCAACAGAGACAAGATCCTCCACCAGCAAAAAGAGTATGACTTGCTGAAGCTTCTGATAATTTTTAGCCATTTTTAGAAATAACATACTTTTAATTAAGGTATGTATATTTATATTTTATACATAATGCTATTACACTTAATATGCTTAATACATTAAAAACATCTATAGATATGTGTTAGACATACATTGTAGTATAAATATAACTTTTTATATGCACTGGGAAACCAAAATCCTTTGTGTGACTCTCTTTATAGCAATATTTGCTTTATTGCAATAACCTATAACCAAATCTTCAAGATCTCCAAGGTATGCCTGTAGGTCTAGAAAATGTGTTTTTGTTAGAGATACCTTTATTCAAAAGTACAGAACCTCAAAAAATCTTAATAGTTTATTATGTAATATGAACTTTAATAATTCACCATATATTTATACCATTACTATACTGCATAAGACAAAAGTAGTATACAACCAGGTAATTTTCCATATAATAGTTTTGAATATCATGAAATATTTTTCTGGAGTATTAAAGTGAAAGTTGACTAAAATAAAAGCATTCTAGTCTGTATATTAAAAATCATATAATTTTACATCTGATACAAAATTATTATAAGAATAATTTTTATTTATATTGCCATGGTCATGCAGATATAGACTTTGGAAAAGTTTTATGATGGTAACATATGCCAATATAACCATTTTTAATTTAAATCCAATATACATAAAAGAATTAGCCATGAATGGAAACATTCCCACACAGACAAAATAGTACCATTTGGAACCAAAAAATCTAACTTTTAATTCTTGCTTTACCTCTTGCTTTTCTTTTGGTTACATAAGTCCCTGAGCCTCAGTTTTTTCAGACATAAATGGAGAAAGATGCCCCTTTCCATACAACATTTGCACGATGGTTAAATGAACAAATTAATATAGCACATTCATACTGTGTCTGGCCTGTGATAGGCACCAAAAGATGCTAATGCTCTTCCCCATAAGTTTCTAACATTCTTATATAGACTTAACTGAAAAATCCATAATCTCTTTTCCTGATATAGATTATTCTAATTGTAGAAAATTATTTTACAAAGCAAGAAAATATTGAAATTAAAGCATCAGTGAGATCCCGATTGGTCTAAAAGTCGTTTTAGATGGAAATGTTACACTCCAATGAGAAATATGACAGCATTGATAAAAACTGCTTAAAGGAACCACACAAATTGCCGCTCCATTTTAAACATTATGTCTAAAAATTAATATATAAAATATAATATCAGAGTATAATTGTTTTACTCAGATTAACCAAAGATGAATGATAGTCATATTACTTTTAATGTGCAGAGAGGTGCCAAAAAGGACATCTGAAATCACTTTAGCTCATTAAGTGTAACATTAAGTCCCAATGAAATTTAAGTTTGAATTCTACAATGCATCTCAGTCTGAAATCTCCACTACTAATTGGTAATTTATTCCTCTTTACTTCCTATCAGGTTGGCCTTGCCAATCTTATTCCCTTGATCACAATGTTTCACTTGCTCATTTCGAATGTCAAGGTTCAGACTGCTAATGGACAGCCATGAAATTCTGCTTCCTGGCTGTACCATGAAAATCACTGATCTCCAGGAATAATAAAGGTCTATATATCTTATTACCTGGTTAGCATATTCAACTCAACAATATTTATTTACAAATCTTCTATGCAGGTATAATTTTGGTATTTATATAGGGATACAATTTCTCAAAGATCCTGGAATTTAGTGGAGGAGCTACAGCAAAACATCTATAGATACGTGTTAGACAAATTAGAAAGAAATGACATCAGTTATTGGTTAAAACTAAGTTAATTTTGTCCCTGAAGAGCAGTGGTTTTCATGGTACACACAGGCAGCAGAACCCTGTGGCTGTCAAACGGAAGTCTCATCACAAGCTGCTTCTGCTTCCTTCGTGTTTTAAGTGACCTGCTACCACATACTACTCCACATACAGCTCTGTTTTCTCTTCCAAGATACAATGCACATTTCCAAACATATGTTTTATTAGTAAGGAACAGTAAAAACACAAGAGACTAAATGAAAATCAATAAAGTTATAGTAACTTACATAATTTTTTTTTTGAGACAGAGTTTCGCTCTTGTGGTCCAGGCTGGAGTGCAATGGCGTGATCTCGGCTCACTGCAACTTCCACGTCCCGGGTTCAAGCAATTCTCCTGTCTCGGCCTCCAGAGTAGCTGTGACTACAGGCAGGCACCACTACACTCAGCTAATTTTTGTATTTTTTATTAGATATAGGGTTTTACCATGTTGCCCAGGCTGGTCCTGAACTTCTGACCTCAGGTGATCCACTTTCCTCAACCTGCCAAAGTGCTGGGATTACAGGCATGAGCCACAGTGCCCTGCCCATATAATTTTTTTAATGAGAAGCATTTTGAAGGGAAGAAAATGTTTTTTTTTCCCCCAAGCCATACCTATATATGTTTTTGGCCGAGTCAGTTCACACCAAAATTATTGAGAAGCTGGGCTCCTGGCTAAATACTCATGTGTGAACCCTTATGCCTGACTACAGGAAATTACAGAGGCTTTACCTGGCAGGTGTCAGAGGGGAAATCAATCCTCTGTACAACAGAGTTAGTGCACAGCCAGTACACTGCAGTCTATGAAGACACTTGCAGAGACTCAGGATGTGCTGGCCGGCCATTCTCTTACGCATATCTTCATTTCTAGCCCTGGGGCCTACGGAGGAGTCGTTCTTTAGACAGCTCAGCTGAGGCCTTTTAGTGGGGGAATGGGGGAGAATTAGGAGACACTTTACTAAATTTTAGTATTTTTATTTCCTAATCCTTACTTCTCCTTCCCCTTCCCCCTCCATCCCCTGCTCCAGGTCCATAAAACTGCAGAGTCTTTTTGTTCAGCTTCACTGTGCAGTGAGGTGATTCACCATTTTTGTGCTAATCCAGCTGACCCTTGGCAGGTGCTGTTTCATGTGGGAAAATGAATTGTGGGGTGAGTTAGTGCCAGGTCTCATTTAGCCTCTGGCTCATATTTTCATGCTAAGTGATCACAGTCTTGACAGTTCCTTTCGTTTTGGTTTGTGGTTTCCATCAGCTACTACAGCACCTGGCAGTACAGCTCTCTCCAGGTCAGCTCAAGCCCTTGAAATTATGTGCTTTATGAGCCTTTCTTGTTTGTGAAACAGAGGCAGCAATAACCTTCTCATCATAAGTATAATAGATGGTATATGTGAATTTCCTAGGACAAAACCAGCATTGAACAGTAGTAACTTCAAAATCACAATTGTTACTGGAAATGTGAAGAATCAGGAAAAGAGTTAATGGTGGTGACTGGATATAGCAATAACTTTAAATATTTATATGTCTCTACAAAGATGAATAACAAATATGACTTCGAACTATACACAGTTCATTCAATCACCTCAAAGTCAACATACGCATATAAAAACTATACTATTATTCCCAAAGAAAACCAACTAATTCTTCTTTTCTACCAATGATACTTTCATTTTTTGTCACATGGCCCCAAAATATTTACTTATATTTTGTGTCTGCTTTTGTCCTCATCTGTTGACAAAACTTTGCTTTATGTGAACTTGTCACAGAAAATCTTTCCTATCGGTTTTATCGTTTTCTTAACAGAAATCTGACACAAATGCTCTTCTGTGTTTTTCCAATATTCTCATAATATATGTGTTCAATACTAAACAATCAAGCAAAATATAAGCAAATTAATTTATTATATGCCATGCTAATTGATTAAATGTACCAGGCATTTTTTTGTATTGATTTAGGTTCAAGAAAACTTATTCTTCACTGGTTCCTTATACCAAAAGCCACTACAGCAATGTAATTGTTTGATTCTATGCCCTATGAATAATATTTGCCCATTTCTACCTTCATAATAAAGTCCTTACAATTAGAGTTTTCACATATTCCGTTAAAATTATTCTACCTCTTCTTGTCTTTTAAGAATAAAGTTTGAATTCCTCCATTAAACTTTTTAGTTCACCAGTTCATAATCTGTTCTTCTATTACTAATTCATGGGCCAGATTCTGCATTTTAGGAGGCCAAAGCAGGTGGATCATCTAAGGTCAGGAGTTCAAGACCAGCCTGGGCAACATGGCAAAACCCATCTCTATTAAAAATACAAAAACCATCCAGGAATGGTGGCAGGCACCTGTAATTATAGAAGTTACTCAGGAGGCTGAGGCTAGAGAATCACTTGACTCCAGGGGATGGAGGTTGCAGTGAGCCTAGATTTTACCACTTCACTCCAGACTGGGTGAAATAATGAGAGTCTGTCTCAAAATAAATAATAAATAAATAAATTTATTAATTAAAATAAATAATTCATGTGGCACATAACACTAATTTGCTGCTTGATGCTATGTTATTAAATTTATTTAGTAATATGACTATTATTCAAGGGGCCATAGAACCTCCTTTGACACACAAATTACTACAAAATTTTGACTGGGCAACATTAATAGCAAGCTAAAAGATTTAAACTACATCTTTATTATTCATGTAAGAAAAATAGTTTCAAATTTGTACAAGTGCCTAAATAAATTTGGTAATTAAAGAACACTTTACAATACATTTTAGCATACTATTTATGTGAGAACTCAGGTAAAGTATTTTCTTGCTGTTTCTCATTTAAAATTCCTTCCATTTAGAAGTACAATGAAGCTATATTTGGTTCATGCAAAATTTATCTTAGTGTATAGAAAGGTCAACTCCAACTCTGACAACTGTTTTCAATGGAATGACTTTCCCACTGCACAGAAGTAAATTTTTAAGAGAAAAATGGATTCAAATTAACATGGGGCAATAATACATTTAGACATTGCTGTGCAGTTTTTCAAAGTTCTAAAAAAAAATTATTTAATGGACAATAACATGTCTTTCTAAGTAAATAATCTGGCCACAAATAACTTTCTATAAATGCAAGTATATTCGGTTGACTATTCTTCTACAATTATAGCTTGTGCATTTAACTCTATGAATTTACGTCAAAAACATATATATTCTCTAAAATTAATAATCTGAGTTTAAAGAAAGAGTTTCTTATTGATTTCTGCATTTTATAGTTAGAAGGTAAGCATTATGTATTTCTGCAAAGTATGTATTGGAGTTATATATACTTTTTTCTAATTTGCTTATAAGTTGATTTTTTAGTATTTTCACTAATAAAATATTCAAATACAATAGGTTAAAGTCTTAGAAAATGAAGAAGGGAATTTAAACAAGGACCAAAGAAGAAAGAGTGAAAGTCCTTTGAGGGATGGAAAACTAAATTTTATTAAATTTTCACTACTTACCTGGTTTTATCCTAAAAATGTATATTTCATTTAATATAGTTTCTTTCTTCAGAAATCTCTGAGAGAAGTTGCTAGAATGAATTGTATTTACCTTATAAATAAGAAGGTTGTTATTTAGAATGATTGCTAGTTTTGCTAGCATCCTGTTACCTAAGAAATGATAGCACAGTGAGAGAGTAGAATGGTGGTTGTCAGGATCTGGGAATGAGAAAAATGGGAAGACATGGCTCAAAGGGCTCAGAGTTTCTATAATGCAGCATGATTAAATTATTGAGATCCAATGAAAAGACTGGTGACTATAGGGAATAATGTTTTATTGTATATTTGAAATTGTTAAAAAAAGATGCTAATTACCATCATCACACACATACAAGATGGTAACTGTGAGGTAATAGATACGTTAATTGCTTGATGTGGTAATCCTTTCACAATGTACATGTGTAACAAACTATCACATTGTATGTCATAAATGTATACTACAATTTTTATTTGTCAATTATACCTCAATAAAGCTGAAACAAATCTTGTCATGAAACTGTTTGCTCAGATTTTTTCTTAAAAATCATATCTTCCTCCTACACAAAATGTCAATCCACTGAAGATTAGCTTCATTTTTGATGCTGGAGTTGTTCTTATCAGAAATGTTTAAAAATCCATCTAGCAATTCTAACATCACATAACACAAAATATTTCCCACATCCTAAACTCATACATATCTGATGACTCTTTGCAAAAGGTCATCGATAAAGTTGTTGAAAACATCTATTCAAGTTAACTCATTGGAGTTAACTACAGCATGGTAGAATAGAAATAAGTAAGAGAGGGATGGCTATTTTTCTTATGAACCACTACTGATTCATTATGTTTAGACAAAAGTTGTAACAAAATCATATTGCATTTTCTCCACTGAAAGAAATGTTATTCATCATGATAATGTCAGTATAAAGATACTTGACCATTGGCTATAATTGGAGAACGTTTACTAGACATAGTCACCATAAATACAATTCATTTTCAGGAGTAAAAGCAGTAATTTGCAAACAATTGCCAACAAACATGTTTCTAATACAACTTTGATTTCAGATACCTCTGCATCAACAAATTCCTTAAGAGGGAAAAAAATCGTTTTTTCTGTTATTTGTGTTTTTGTTCCCTCGTGTAATTTTGATAACATATGTAGTAAGGAAGAAAAGATATGATAGTTTCCATTGTGTTCTAAAACTCTGCTAATTGACAGAAAAAAATATCCTTGAAGGAAAGGTAAAATTGGATATCATTAAATAATTTATTTTCTCTTCTAATTGATCACCTCTAATATTTTTAAATTTCTGTCTCTAAAGTATTGAATACTCAGAATTATACTGTTAATGGTGTATATGGATACTGTTAAAGAACGGGATAAAAATCTGTGAAACTATTTATTTAGAGTCAACCTGTACCAAAAGGGGCAAGATAAGGCAAATATGAATCAAACATAAAGTAATTGGTTGTATTTGTATGTTAAACATTATCCATAATATCTTGTGCCTTCAATCATATAAGAATATTTTAACTTTTTGAATTCTGGTGGTTGTTAAGCAACTAAAACACTATAATTTTCCTCTTAGTTCTGAAAATAGGTAACTTGAGAAGATACATCTCTGACAATCTAGGCACTATTATAAATGTGAGGCAGAAAGCTAACTGTAATTAAAGGGTAATGAAAAGTCTATTGTGAAATGATGATTACATAGTTGATGGGATTGGCAAGATCACTTTGCATAAGCTACGTATTCTTCCCGTGGTGCTTGCTCTTCTGTGCTTTGGAACTGAAGAGTTGCTTAATATAGCTGTATTATTTACTTAATTACAGTTTCACCTAAATATATGACCCAGGTGTCCAGAGGAAAATATGCTGCAAAAAACCATAAATTATTATTGTAATTACAGAGTTAAAAATCAATTTAAATGAATTTTGAGAAGATGGTGGAGTTCAAAGCACCAGGAACCTGACTGTACACCTAGACAATAACTGCACTGGCAGCCTTTGCCTGATGTAACTGTTTTTAAATTCTAGAGTCTGTGGAAGGCTTGGAAGGTAATTTGAGATGAATTTCAGTCAATTTCAGCTATTATTGTCATAGCTATTATTGCCACCCGTTTCCTGGCTGGCAGCTGAGCACATCTTCTAGGAGCAGCTTTCACACAGCTTGCAGGAGCCACGGTTGGGAAAGGGGATCCTGTCATCGAAATATGGGGATTTGTACTCTGCTGCTTCTGATCCCACAGGTTCAGATGACGAAGTGAGTGGTCACTGTTTGCTCCAGGTTGCAAGCTCCCCTTCCTCAGCTAAAGTGCCTTGCAGAGGATTTAAAGGTTCAGTGCCCTTTTCCTCCCTGCTTCCTTTATTGTTTTCTTCTTCACCTTTTTGGAACAAGACTTTAAAGTAAGAATTTTCAAAGGAAACTTGAATACAGAGAAAACTAGAAAGTGACTGGATGTGCCTAGGAGAATGCACAGGCTCAGAAAAATTCTTAGAAAATCTTACATCTCAGACAGATCGTTTCATACAGACAGACTGCAACAATAAATACAAACTAAAACAATAAATAAGTACATCAAAAAGAATAAAATTCCGGGAAAGAAAGAGAATCTGATATTGAGTTACAGTATTAGATTCAACTGTCTAGTTTTCTATAAAAATATAGCACGTATATGAAGAAATGGGAAAGCCTGGCTCATTTAAAGGAAACTAGTAAATAGAAAATATCCCTGAAGAAGATCTGGTATCAGATCTATGCAACAAAAATTTTAAACAATTGTTTCCTAGATTCTCAAAAAACTAAGAAAGATGTGAAGAATGTCAAGAAAAGCATGTGCAAACAAACATCCATAAAGAATTAGGAAACCTAAATAGAAACCAGAAAGAAATTCTGGAGCTGAAAATACAGTAACTAAAATGCAAAGTTCACTAATAGGATTCAAATCCAGATTTTATCAGGAAGAAAAAAAAATCAGTGAACCTGAACATAAGACAGTAGTAATCACCGAGCCTCAAGAACAGAAAGAAAAACTATTGAATGAAAGTGAACCAAGCCTATGTGATTTGTAGAATAAAATCAAGAGTTCCAACATATGAATAGTGGAATCTTCAAAAGAAGAGGAAGAAGAAGAGAAAATATTTGAAAGATAATGGCTGAAAATGCTCCCAATTTAATAAAAGACGTGAATCTAAACATCCAAGAGTCTCAACATACTCCAAATAAGATAAACTCAGAGAGTCACACACCTAAACACATTACAATCAAACTTCAAGAGCAAAAAGAAAGAGAGAATTTTGAAAGCAGCAGGAGAGCGGCAATGCATTACATACAAGAGATCCTTACTATAATTGTTCGCAGCATTTTTAATCAGAAACTCTGAAGGTCAGAACATGTAGGTTAATATATTCAAAGAGGTAAAAGAAATAATCTGCCGACCAATAAGCCTATTTCTGGCTTAGTTCCTTCAAACTAAAGAAGAATTAAGATATTCTCACATAAACAAAATTGGAGGGAATTTGAGATCTGTTCCCCTGTCCTGCTAAAGATACTTAAGGGAGCTCTGCAGGGTGAAATGAAAGTTTACTAGACCGTAACTGAAATCTATATAAAGAAATAAGAATCTTAATAAAGATAAATGGAAGGACAATTATAAAAGCTAGTTTTGTTGTAATAGTGCATTGTAGCTCCACTTTTTAATTTCTACATGATAAAAGCCAAATTAGTACAACTTTGGTTTGTAACTCCACATTTCTTTTTCTATATAACTTATTGAGACTACTTCTTTTGAATTAAGTAAGAGTCTATATTTTGTGGTATGCAATATAAAAAGATGTGATTTTATGACATCAATAACTAAAAGTGTAGGTGGAGCTGTTAAAGGAGCAGAATTTTGTATGTTATTGAAATTGGTAAATATTTAAAGTAGAGTGGTTTAAGTTGAGAATGTTAAATGGAATTCCTATGGTATACACAAGGAAATACTATAGAATATGTGTAAAAGAAAATGAGAAAAGAATTAAAACTTCTCACTACAAAATATCAACTACCCACAAAAAATATAATAATGCAAGAAATGACAGAAAAAAAGCTCTAAGGCATATAGAAAACATAGAAAAATGAGAAATAAAATTTTTCCTCACCAGTAATTGTTTTCAAATTTACAAAGACAGAGTTGAAAAATAAAAATTGTGTATGTTTAAGGTATGCAGCTTGATGATTTTATGTATGTGTACATTGTGGAATATTTGCCACAGTCAAGTTAACTAACATAGCCATTACCTCACATGGTTACCTTTGTGTATGTGTGTGTGTGTGTGTGTGTGTGTGTGTGTGGTGAGATCACATAAGACCGCTTAAATTTTGCTAAGACAGTCTTAGCAAATTTTATGTATACAATACAACATTGTCTATTATAAGCATATTGTTCTGGCAATGTACAAAAGTGATTTCCAGAACTTACCTTGCTTAACTAAAATTTGTACCCCTTCCCCATGTAAGTATTACTTTAAATGGCAATGAATTAAACTTTCCAACCAAAAGACAAAATTGGCAAAATGTATAAAATCATGATAACTACATGCCTTCTACAAGAGACTCACTTCAGAAAGATACAAATATATTGAAATGAAAAGAAGAAAGAAGATATGCTAATAGTAACCAAAATACAGCAGTATGGCTACACTAATATCAGACAAAATAGAAATTAAATTTTAAACCGTTACAATATTTAAGGAAGAAAATTACATTTTAATAAAATTTCAATCCAATAAGGAGATACAATTAAATATTTACATTTGATAAGACAAGGGATGAATCTTGAGGATATTCTGCTAAGTGAAATAAGAACCAAAAGATAAATACTTTTATCATTTTATTGATACTTAGAGTATGAAAAAGACAAAAAAGCAGCATGATGGCTGCTGGGGCTGAAGAGGAAAAAGGAATGGGGCATTCGCGTTTCATTGGTATAGACCTTCAGCTTTTCAAGATGGAAAGAATTATGGAGATGAATGCTGGAGATGGTCGTGTAACATTATGCTTGTATGTAATACCACTGTCCCTCATACTTAAAATGATGAAGTGGGCCAGGCACAGTGGCTCATGCCTGTAAGCCCAGCACATTGGGAGGCGGAGGTGGGTAGATCACCTGAGGTTAGGAGTTCCAGACCAGTCTGATCAACATGGAGAAACCCGGTCTCTACTAGAAATACAAAATTAGCCAGGCATGGTGGCACATGCTTGTAGTCCCAGCTACTCTGGAGGCTGAGGCAGGAGACTCGCTTGAACCTGGGAGGCAGAGATTGCGGTAAGCCAAGATTGTACCATTTCACTGGGCAACAAGATAGAAACTCCATCTCAAAAAAAAAAAAAAAAGATGAAGTGGTAGATTTGTATGTTCTGTGTATTCAACCACAATTTAAAAATTGGAAAAACTCAATTTAAACATTCACTTTGTGTATGGACATAGAAATGTTGGTTTATATAAGTCTTGTTTTGCTAAATACATGAGTTAATATTTTTAAATGATAATTTACAATGTTTGAAAAGCATTAAGTATTCACGTGCTATATTGTGTTATATGTTTTAAATATAAAAGAACAGTTCAATAATCAGATTCAGAAATGAGTTTAGTTCTCATATTCAAGCCTATTCTTGTTCACAATAGTAGCCTATTCTTAGACATAAGAATGGACTTTGAACTTCACTGAATGTACCAGCCTTTCTCAAGTCTGTGGTTCCCTTACCGGGAACACTGATCTATTACACCCTTTCACCTTGCTATCACCTAAACAGAAAAACCAGTGTGTTATTAGAAGTGTACTTTGGCCTTCAGCAATTATATTTGACTTCCCTTTCTGGTTATTATGTACTGTATATATTTCTGAAACGATTTTATATTGCATTATTAAATGTAATGAAGTTGTTTTCTTTTTCCTTTTTTTTTTTAAACTTTTCAATCAGTAAGATTTTGAAGACTGGAATGATATCTCTTACAATTATACCTTTAGTATTTAACCGAATGCCTAGAAAAGCATAGCAGTTAAATCAATATTTGTTAAATGCATGAATATTAAACAATGATCATGTATGTATTTCCCCTCATCTTTTTCTTGCCTACTTTATTGAGTATGATGGGAGATTAAATTGAAAGTGTAGTAAAAAATCAATACGCCTAATGAAAACTGTTATTAAAGAAATTGAATCCAGAAATTGTTGAGCTGTGCTAGGTTTAAATGATTGTTGTCAATAATCATAAGTTGATTGATAATTCTGCACGTGGCTACCATAAAAAAATAAAATTTTCAACATTTTAAATAAGATAATTCACAAAAATTCAACCATGCATAATTTCAAATATAAGAACCATCACTATATGACTTGTTATTTGCACATTTAAAAAATACTGAGTATCCACTATATGTGAGTACAGCAAACATCATAACACAGAGTTGAATTGGTAAAAGTCCTTTGCACAGAATTTCTAGTCCAGAGAAGAAAATGAGAACAGTAATAGTTTTATTCTGATGCAACAAGTACTCTAGTTTTTGGAGGAAGAACTTAAAAAAAGAGCAAGCACAGGTGCAAAAGGCATTTGTTTACTTTTAAATGACACGCTGCATTTAGGTAGATAAAAACAAGAAAAGGTTTTTCATTAGAGAGAGAAGAATGTGTTCAAGAACAGTAGTAATAAAACAACACAATCAGAGAACAGTTTGTGTTACAGACAGCTTGTAGTAAAGAGTGAATATGGGAGGATAGCAGGAAGAATTAATAGAGGAAATAAGTTTTCTGGAATAAGCTAAAGATTTTATTTATTTTCTCAGAATGCTACAAGAAGCCATTAAGGG
The DNA here is from genome assembly GCA_028533165.1 of Leontopithecus rosalia. NCBI lineage: Eukaryota > Metazoa > Chordata > Mammalia > Primates > Cebidae > Leontopithecus > Leontopithecus rosalia. The sequence continues at coordinate 146,884,942 of CM052650.1, read as the reverse complement.
ATTTTCAAAGGGAAAGTGAAATGGTCACATGTAAATTTTATGAAGATTTCTCTGGCTATGATATGAAGTGAAGGTTCAAAGTGAAAAAGCAGTAGCAATAGTCAAGGATAAAGTTTGAAGGTAAGAAATGACAGGCCTTAAACTAAGGCAGCTACAGGGGAAATGAGAGGACATAAAGAATTTGAGATAAATGAAAAAGTTAAATTTACAAGGTTTTGTGACAGATTAGATTTGAGGAAAAAATGAGGGTTAAAACCTGGCCAGACTGAGTTTTCTAGCTATGTGGATGTTAACTAGAAAACACTGCTAGCATATATTCAGATGAAAAAAATTGAGACTAAAAAGACAAATTGCAAGTAAGACTTAACTTTGGAATTTCTCAGGGTAAACACAGCAGTTGTAGCCATGAGTTCAGAAATATATGCAAAAAATAAATAAAAACACATGCTTCGTACATTTAAAAATAAATATAAATAGTCATTTAGCCAAAATTCTTATTTAAAGAAAAGAAAGTCATGGTAAAATTATGTTTCTATATTAATATTCCTTTTGAATTTGTAAATAATTTAAAAATAATTTTAGAAACGCAACTTAAAATTACCAGGTACACCACAAACTCTTTCGTAAATATTTCTGTCACTCACTTACATGTGGACATTGTGTTTTTATATATTGCTATCTTTACTGGTAAGTTCCAAAAGAATATGAATAAAGACCTTTAAAATACATTTTAAATTACTGATTTTAAGACTTATTTGAGAAGTGAATTAAAATACCCAGCACTCTAATAAATCCCCAGAAAAAGTAATTTAGAAAGAATACTCATTTTAAAACACTGTACTATTAGACAATATTTATGATTACATGCCATTTCTCTAATTTAATAATTACTATTGAACCTACAAAACCTGCATTAATTTTTTGTATTTTGGCAGCAAATTAATGCATGCATGCTGCTTGTTTTAAATTTGTGAAAGAAATCCAACTTCCTCAGCCATGCCAGTGTTCCCTGCTTTCTTTGGCTTAGAAGCTTTTGAATCATAACTATTCTCTGCTTTCACTTGGATTTTAAGAGCCACAATACCTCAGGCCTATATTAAAAATGAATCAGTGATAAAAAATTGTTTGGCAAATGATGTATTCTATTTAAAACATTAAATTTCTACAATTTTAGTTAAGTAGAATAAGAAGTAAATTAATTGTAGTCTAGAGAAGAAAAATGTCAATAGCTGTATTTTTAAATCTCTGGGTTTGATGGTATCGTCTAACACACATTATATTAAAAAACAACATGTTAGGTTTCTAAAATATTAAAAAACAATTTTTCAGATTATTTTTATCAGTGATATAAAATTTGGGTTCTGTTAGCAATGAATAGCCTAAGGGCAAAAATAGCCCTTTCATATATATCTATGGATGTGTATAGTCTTTAAATTTATTCTTTTATAAAGAAAAGTTGTATTTTTACACTGTTTTAAATATTAAAATTTAGTAGTTCAGTTAGAAGGCTCAACTATTAAAATCTCTTAGTCTATGAAATCTAGATATAACTTGAGTATATTACTTATAATTTTGAAATATAATACATATTCAGAAATCTTTTTTATGAATAACAAAAGATTAATATAAGATATAATAAGATATTAAGAATGTAATTTAATTAAGAATTAAATTTTAAAATTTAGACATATCACGAAAATTTTATTTATTCTGTTTTGTTATGTTTCCTCCCATTTCTAATTTTGCTAGCAATGTACTAGAGAAAATCTACTTTTTTACAAACAGAAAAGTAATATGGCAAGCTACCTCACCTGCAATTGAATTCTGGTTGAATTAAAATTATAATGTCGATTGTTTATTATCTTTCTGTTTTTCTTTTCAACAGAATACTTTACTTTAAATAGAGATCAACTGTATATGCTATGAGCCACTTCAAATAAGTTGCAGAAAGAGAATTACCTTACAAATGATCATCTTTTAACCAGGTTACTATTGTTTTTATTATTACTATTTTTATTTATTGTTTTCAATTGAGTGGTATGAGCTATTGATTGCTTCCTTTGCTATGCAGAAACTGTTTAGTTTGATGTACTCTCACCTATTTTTGCTTTTGCTGTCTGTGCTTTTGGCATCATATTCAAGAAATCACTGCCAAGACCAATGCCATGAGCATTCCCCAAGGCTATGTTTTCATTTAGGAATTTTATAGTGACAGATATTTATTCAGATACTCATTTCATTTTGAGCTGACTTTTGTATAAGGTGGAAGACAGAAGTCCAACAAGACTCTTTTGCATGTGAATATCCAGTTCTCTCAACAAGTTAAAGAAATGATACTTTCTCTAGTGTGCATTTTTGGCACCCTTCTAGAAGATCAATTGAACATCCATGCATAGACCCCATATTTTGTTCCATAGGTCAATATATATCTGTCTTTATGCTGGTGCCATGCTGTTTTAATTACTGTGGCTTAGTAGTAAGTTTTTAAGTAAGAAAATAAACTACTCTAGCTTTGTTTCTTTTTTCTTAGTATTATTTTGGCTAGTCAGGGTCCTTTCCTGTTCCGTATAAATTTCAGGATTGTTGTTTTTATTTCTGTAAAAAAATATCCCATTAAGATTATCGTAAAGATTAAACTGGTTCTGTACATTGCTTTGAATAATATGGACATTTTAATAATACTTAGTTTTCTGTTCACTGAACATGAAATGTATTTCCATTTATTTGTGTCTTCTTACTTTCTTTTTGAATGTTAGGTTGATTTTAATGTATAAGTCTTTCACTTCTCTCATTGAAATTATTCCTAATAATTTTATTTTTTTGATTCTATTATAAATGGAATTATTTTCCTAATTTCTTTTTAGATGATTTATTGTTACTGAATAGATTTACTCAAATCAACAACTGAAATATGTTAACTTGGTATCTTTCAACTCTATTGAATTTATTTATTACCTCTAATGTGTTGGGGAGATGTGAGTGTAGTTTTAGGGTTTTCTACACATATGATCATGTCTTTTGCAAACATATATAATTTTACCTGTGCCTTTATAATTTGGATGCCTTTTAATTCTTTTACTTGCCTAATTGTTCTGACTAAAATTTCCATTCTATGTTGAATAGAAGTGTTGAGAGTTGCATTCTTGCTCTGTTTCTGCTGATAGAAAAATAGGTGTATTTTTCAACATTGAGTACGATGTTAGGGGTAGGATTTTTATATGTGATTTTATTTTGTTTATTCCCTCTATACTTAGTTTGTTTAAAGCTTTTATGGTGAAAGGGCATTGCATTATGTCAAATGCCTTTTCTGTGTTTCAACAACAGCCACACACACACACACATGCACACACACCCACACACACACACACACATAAACGATTAAAAAAGAGTAAGAGAATTGAATAGACATTTTTCTAAAAAAGACATACACATTTCCAACAGGTGTTTGAAAAAATGTTCAACATCATTAAGCATCAGGAGAACTCAAGCCGCAAGCACAGTATGATATCACCTCACATGTTAAGAGAGATTCTATCTATCATCTCTCTATCTATATATATCTATCTATCTATAGAACACTTGCTATCGTGTGTGTGTGTGTGTTTGTGTATGTGTATGTGTGTTTTCAAAGGTATGCACACTGTTGGTAATGTAAATATGTGCATCCACTATAGAAAACAGGATGGAGGTTCCTCAAAATATTTTAAAAAATTGAACCATGATATGATACAATAATCCCACTTCCAGTGTGACTATAATAATTGAAATCATTATCTCAAAGAGATATCTACACACACGTTATTGTAGCATTGTTTACCATAGTCAAAAAAGGAGATAACATAGTTTCCATCAAGAGATGAAAGGATATATATATATATATACACATAAAATAAAATAATTCTGCCTTAAAAAAGAAGAGAATATCTTGCCATAAGTCACAATATAGATCAACATGAAGGATATAATGCTGAAGGTAATCAGTCAGTTATAGAAAATAAATACTTCATGATTCCACTTATATGAGAAATCTAAAAAAGTCAAAGTCATAGAAACAGAGCATCGAATGGTGGTTTCCAGGGGTTCCAGGAAGGGGAAACGGGGAGTTGTTCTTAAAGGGTATAAAGTTTCAGTAACGCGAGATAAATACGTTTTAGGGATCTGCTGTAAATAACGTGCTGACAGTTGACATATTGTGTTATTTACTTCAGAAAGTGTTAATTATACAGGAGTGCTGAGAAGAGAAAAGTGTGGTCCTTTTAAATTATACAGAAAGGGAGAAGGAAGGGAGGTGCTGGGTAGAGGACGGTTTGAGCCCGGGGTAGGGCTCCACTCCCATGGACATACGTCACAACAGCCATTTTTGTTTTTCTGCCCAAATGTTGCATTTCCCAAAACCACCTGGCCTATCACACCCCCATCCTGTGCCTATAAAAACCCCCAGTTCCCTAGTAGGCAGACACACAGGCAGCTGGATGTCGAGAGAAACACACTGACAGACACCAGCCCACCGACAGGCACTTGCACACTAGCAGGCCTGGGCACACTGGCAGGCCACCGACTGGCAGAAGGACACTGAGTTTTGCTCCAGCAGTTGGAGGAGAGCCCAGGCCGCCAAGCAGCCTGACTCCAGGGGAAAACCATCTCCCTTCTGGCTCCCCAATCTGCTGAGAGTTATTTCCACTCAATAAAACTTGCACTCATTCTCCAAGCCCATGTGTGATCCAATTATTCTTGTATACCATGGCAAAAACCTCAGGACACAGAAAGCCCTCTGTCCTTATGACAAGGTAGAGGGTCTAATTGAGCTGGTTACCACAAGCTGCCTATAGACTACAAAACTTAAAGAGCACCCTGTAACACAAGCCCACTGGGGCTTCAGCTGTAAGCATTCATCCCTAGACACTGCCATGAGGATAGAATCCCACAGCCTGCCCAACAGTATGCTCTGTTAGAGATTTGAGCAGTGGGGCACTGAAGAAGTGAGCCACACCCCATTGTATGCCCTGCAAGGGGAACAAGGGAACTTTTCTCATTTCATAAAAGGTAGAGCTTATGTTAAGTGTTTTTACCTCAATTTTTAAAAAAGAAGAAGTGAATTGGGAAGAAAAACAACTCTTTAGCACTTCTTTCACGATTACTGAATCTCATGATTCTAAAAATGGCACCTAATGCACAAATTTGCTGTAAGACAAGAATAAATCCAAGATTTGTCATGTCTAATGTTCACACAATTTGGGCTTGGTCCTCTTTAAGAAAAATCATGCTAAACTATGAATACAAAATTGCCAGTGCCCCTCCTGTGACATGTACAATCCATGCACTGAAGGGCACCAAATTTAGGTTCTATTAGCAACACTAAAAAGATGCCTGTCTTATGGTACTGGAGACATGATTTTTTTGAAAGTTGGGGTTTAAGTTCACAAGTGCCACATCTTTTTCACTTAGTGCTTGGCTCCTGAGTGTGTACATAACAGTAGTTTTATGGACAAAGGCTAAGAAGAATATGTTCTTCTGGCAATAGTGGAGATCTTCTAAAACTTTTGGAAAATTTCAATAAGCACAAAGACATCAATAGATCCTGGCTGATGAGAGCAGCTCAAAAAATAGCTACTAGAGTCAGATATGCAAAGAACAAAATTTCTAATGCAAACTATATTGAACTGTTAATAGTCAGCTCAAACAACTGCACAACAGAACATCTGAACCAGATGTTCAGATGACTAGAGGGAAAAATTTGGTCTAATTAAAAATCCTAAAACCTATTTAATGAGAAAGATAATTCAGCATCTTGTAATTTATATGTGGACTCAGAATTTTAATTTTAAATTAGCATGCCTGCAAATTCCTTTTCTCAAACTGTTTATGAAACTGATGTTTATACTTCTTTTCTAGACAGTTGAGGTTCTCATGAAACCTGTTGTATTTTTCTTCCTTGACAGAAGAAATAAACTCAGTCCTTACCAAAAAAAAAGTTTAGCATAAAAACACATCAATCTGAATGTCAATAAACAAATAAATAAGGCTTATTTAAGAAAAGCCCTATAAAAGCAAAACAAACAACAAACTGAAGGCTGGTTCAGTTTACCAAAGGTATAAAAATGGTATGCAGAGTTGCTTAGATTTGAAATACATTAGATACTCATATCAAATATATATATATATGACAGTTCATACTCTCTTGGACAGCCTTATGTAGAGTAGTAAACATTGCTTGTTGTCACTAAATATCCAATCTTCTGTTCTTCCTTTGTAACAGAATGCTAAGTAGTGTGCCTAGCAAAATGATTATATTTACTAGCCTCACTGCTATGATTTTTGTAGTTATTGCAGGCCAGAGACCTTTAAACAGTTGTTGGATACCCAGGAAGACTCTTTTTAACAGCAACAGTGAGTGTCCTTTATCTTTCACCTGCTTTGTACTACTATGGAACTGGAATACAGATGGATAGAATATAATTGATGGCTGGGGCTCCAGAAGCCCGCTTGAACCCCGAGATTACTTTGTGGATGGAAGCTATGGTCTTGGAATGCTAGAGAAAAAGGTAAGTGATTGAGATCCAGATACCTATGGAGCAAAAATCATGACAGCTGAATACAGTATGTTTTATAAAATAATAAAGTCCTATCACTTTAACTTATTTTTCCTCCAAACTATTCTACTCAATGCTGGAAACTAATAATAACACAGTTTAGTTAGATGGATAGAAGAAAATACTAAGAGGAACAATGAGAAAACAATACAAATATACGAAGGTAACAGATAAAATTCACATGATATCTTGGCAGTTTAAACATTAGATCCCAGTGGTATAAGCTACATTATTATTTGTAGGAAAGTCACTTGAAATATATAGCAATCAAACCAATTTGAGTTTCATGTAAATAGAGTGCCAAACTTATCAAATATAGCATTGGAAGAATTCAATTAATGTTGAATTTCAGATAAACACAAATGATTATTGTAAGAGTGTAAAATACATAAAAATATTTGTGGTATATATGAAATTCAAATGTTCTTGGGGGTTCTGTATTTTGTCTAGCAACCCTACCTATAAAGTAGTTGAATTATGTTAGTATAAATCACCTAACATTTTCTACAAGGAAATATTTTTTGGAGCTTACATTTAGTATTAAACATGATCGACAATGCCAAATTGAATCAAACTACTAATTGACAGAAGAAATAACATATATTTCATTGAACACACAATATAACATTGAATTTTATGAGAACTTCCTTATTACAAACGAAGAAACTAAAGTTTAAATTTCTTTTACAAATCCATTGTAGGCATATAACTAAAATTGAAATCTACTTTAATATGACATAATTTGACTTATGTATTGAATTTAGGCTAGACTATACATAAGTTACTGAGTGGTAAGCAACTATAGATATTAGAAATACAATGCAGACAGTAACATCTAAAATTTTTAGACCTAATTTCTCTCAAATAAAAACAAACAGAGCAAAACAAATTCTGCTATGCAACTCCTCACTGACAACTTTCTTGGTCATGTGAACACATCCAAAATGGTTCCGCATTTCAGCTTCTCTTTGTCTTTCACCCCTGACTGCCAATCCTGACAACCAATTCTATTTTATTTCCTCTCCAGGTTTCTCTTGATACTATATATTAGTCTTTATGCTCACCTCAGCTTCCTTAATTCAGTTTCCTTTAACAAAGGAACTCACAAACCAGGAAACAAATCAAAATAAGGCATTTTGCTTTTTTAGAAATGTGGGCATACAGAGGATTCATAACAGAAATACAGGCAGAATCATTCAGCTGAGTGAATATGATGGCAGATTTGTAGAGCAGGGATTATTAAAAGATTGCTAATCAAGAGAAAAGGTAGCATGATTCCCAAACCTTCCTTGAACTGAAAAATAAAAGAAATTTTCCATTTCTCCATATTCAGTGATTATTATGACTAGATAAAATTTGGTTCCAGCATTTCCTGTGAATTCCCCATCTTTCTTGGTACTATATGTAACCTAATAGTCAATTCCTATTGTTTAAGGTAGGTTAATGGCCTCCATACTCCTTGAGTCATATATTAGGAGGAAGAGAAGAAAGGGGCAGGGAGGGGAAGAAAGGAAAACAAAGAGAAAATGCAGATGTAGTTTAATATAAAACTTGCAATGTGCCTCACACAGTGTTAACAGATTTAAAGTGTTTTAGCTCATTAATTCTCACCAAAAAAAAGGATTAATTCTATTGTTATCTTCATTTTACAGATAAGGGTGCTGAGGCACAGAGAGTTTAAATAATTTTCCTGAGATCACATCAGTCCTAAGTGACTGAAGATTAATTGGAATAAAGACAGTTTGAATCTATAGCCCTTGCTGCAAACCAGTATCATACTGGCTCCTGGAGTTTGGTGGTATGCTTTTATTCATTTGATGCAACATATAATAGAGACAAGATAAAAACCTTAGAACATCTACTGAATATCAATCAGACCCACACATAATAGCACAGCATAGCAAATCTAGCTGTAACGTATAAAGATTAGAATTATTTGGGATGTATTTTCCAAAGAGCACCACAAAACTGTGATTGCCTCATTTGTACACGGTAGTTAAACTCCTGATCTTGAGGCAATCAGGCTATGTAAAACTCCTAGCACATAATACCACTTAGTTCAGTGACCTTGGGTGAACAGTTACGTACCTCTATCTCTTTTATCATAAATGTTTAGGCCAGACATGGTGGCTCATGCCTGTAAACCCAGAGCTTTGAGAGGCCAAGGCAGGAGGACCACTTGAGGCTAGGATATTAAGACAGCCTGGGCAACCTAGAAGCCCATCTCTAAAGATAATTTTTAAAATAGCTAGGTTCAGTGGCTCATGTCTGTTTTCCTAGCTACTTGGGAAGCTGAGGTGGGAGGATCACTCGAGCCCAGGAGTTCAAGAGTACAGTGATTCTACCACTGCAAGCCAGTCTGACCAAAGAACCAGACCATTTACAGGACACAAAAAAAAGTTCACTGATGTAAATGGGCAAAAATCCCTGCTTAATGGAGTTGTTTTTCTTAGGACTAGTGAGATAATGAGGTAATGAGATAATGAAGTAATATTAACCTATGCTATTAAAGAAATAAAATCATATATGAAATGCATGAAAGGAATAAATGTATGCATATGGGATTTCTTCTACACTCAAGAATTAAATGAAAATATTTTTAATTAAATATGGCACTATAAAAATGAGTGGCAGTTATGTTTTTAGAATACATCCATATTATTTTAATTGTTTGCAATCAAAATGTGTTTTTGTATTGTCTAGGTGACTATATCTTTAATACTACCTAATAAATATATTTAGAAGTCAAAAAGGATATTGCAAATTGTCATTGCTTTCCTTTGACGTGAAAGGCACTTACTAAATTAACTTTATATAATTTAATGGGAATTAAATACATTTTGTACACATAGATAATGTACTTATAAAGTATATAAACTGACTCACATATGACCTTTTTGAAAGTCTATTAACACATAAGAAATCCATATCTAACAATGAAAAACTCATTTTATGCAAATAGAATTATAGATGTTCCTTAATGTAATTAAATCTCAAATTAATTAGACCACATTCTTAATGGCAAACAACAGAACCCATTCCAGCTAGTTTTAAGCAGGCAAGAAATTTAATAAAGAACTATTGGGAAGCTCATAGAACATTCAAGGGTGCAAAGTGTCAAGCTTGGGTTCTAAAATGCCAGCAAAGATGTCCAAGCCACATATTGAAACTGGCCATTGGAGACCCCATTGTAGCTGAGCACTGAACAACTCCAGAGCTTTTGTCACTGTTGTCTTTGAAAAGTGTCCTCTGTCCCAGGAAGAATGGTGGGGAGTATTAATTTTGTAAAACACCTGCATTTTCCTGTTCTTACTCATGAAATAGAATCTTGTTCATTGGTTTCTTTGTAAGATCCATATTTATATATCTGCTCCCTAACTACAAGGAGTACTAAGCAAGTAAGATTTTTACTTTCCAACTCTGACAGCAAAAGTAATAAGGTAAGAACTGCAAAACTTGAAAGGTCTGTTCCAAAGGTCAAATATCCACTAGACAGTACTGAAAAATGAATAAATAAATATGTATGTTGTTTAATTACATAGTAAAGCCCTTATTCACAGATTTTAAGCATAAATATCAAATAAAACACAGTGAAATTTTACAACATTTATTACATTATACAGTTATATTGATAAATGCTTCAAAAGGTATTTTGA
>CM052650.1:146825186-146874196 GCA_028533165.1 Leontopithecus rosalia | reverse complement strand
GTGTCTGGTAGAATTCGGCTGTGAATCCATCTGGACCTGGGCTTTTTTTGTGTGGTAGGATCTTAATTGCTGCCTCGACTTCGGACCTTGTTATTGGTCTATTCATAGTTTCAGCTTCCTCCTGGTTTAGGCTTGGGAGGACACAGGTGTCTAATAATTTATCCATTTCTTCCAGGTTTACTAGTTTGTGTGCATGGTTTTTTCTTTTCTTTTCTTTTCTTTTCTTTTCTTTTCTTTTTTAGCATTAGGGATAGAGAGTCTCCAATTTCATTTCTGGCTGACAATTAATTCTGTCTTTTATTTCTTATCCTCATTCCCAGTCCTAGTTCTTTCGTGAAAGAGTTCTTAGTGGTTTTTAGAGTTATGTTGCTTGTTCCCTATCTGTATAAGAATGACCAAAAAAAAAAAAAAAGATCACAAGCGTAGAACCTAGCCTTCACCAGCAATCTCAGGAAGTCTGATTTGAAATCTGCATTTTGCAAAGCTTCCCAGGAAATTGTGATACATGGTAAAGTGTGACAACTATTCTAAATGGCTGCTCTTCAGGAGCTGCTGCTCCTCATTCATGTCTGATGTAGGTTTCTTACATAACTTACTCATTTGCCGTGCTCCAGCTGGGAAACCCAGGAAGGAGACTTTGAGTCAAACTGCGGACTTTCATGTTGCAAGATTGCACTGAGCAGTGCTGGTGAAAGGCGGCTTCCCTATTTCATCTCCTCCTGTGAATGAACTGCTTACTCTCTGATCTCAGGTTTTTCTGAAGATAGAATACAGGAATAAAGGAATAATGAGGTCTCAGAAACAGAGTGCTCCCTATCAACCTTAGCTTTATGAATTAATCAAGAGGAATTCAGTATTAGTAGTGATTGCTTGTGCTAAACTCTAACGCTTTTTCTTTTCTAGGTACAAGGGTCCCTGAACCAATATCTCACAGGTTGCAAAAGCAGTTTTTTTCCATTACATCCCACAACATTTAAACTGCTCTGACTTTCATGGTATAAAGGTTTTCAGGAAGGGATGGGTTTTGTGGAGAAAAACAATGATATTATCATTGCTGAGAAGGCAAACAAGATGAGGAGTATAATTTAAGCACTAGCTTTCAGTACTTGGGTGCAATTATTAACCTTTCCAAGACCAGCTTTTGCCAAGTATTGGCAATAAAACTATGATTATAGTCAATTCAAGAGAGAATGGAAAGTGGAAAAATGAACACTTCTATAATTAACTCTTTTAAAGAAGAACATTTGCTGAAAGTAAAGAGAGAATTTTGCAGTAGCTGCAAAGTGCCTGCATTCAAGGGAGCGGAATTTATAAAAGTTATAGATATGATCATCTTTTATGCTGATGGGAATAATCCAGTAAAGATGAAAAACATATAATTTATAAGGCTAAAAGGATAATTATAGTAACAAATCAATTAAATTTAAAATTGATGTGATCTAATTCACAGAAGAAGGGACTGGCGTTTGGAAGATGAATAGTTCATCTGCTGAAACAGGGAGAAAGGCAAAGTGTTTGGGAACGATTCACAGTGTAGGAGGATGAGGATATCCTTTTTGCGCTACCTAAATTTTCTTCAGGAAAATGAATAATACCGATGGCTGAAAGTGAAGAGTATCTAATAGCTTTAGTGGTTTGAGGAGGGGAAGAGATGTAAAATAATTATCTTGCAGTGCAGGAGGGGGATTGAAATAGCAATATGTAGTTGGTATGTAGGGAAGAGCTTGGAGTATTCATGACGTATGTTTTCCCTCTGTTGTGGCTGACTATGAAGTGGCCATGAGAGGAAAAACAGATTTTGATTTAGCGAGTGTTTTGTTTGTCAGGTGAGTAAGTGGGAGATAGTTAGGAGTGAAGAAGTTAAATAAGTTTACAAGGGAGTGATTAGGGTAGACCGGACACTAAGTGTGAGATAAGGACACAAGCGAGGACATAATAAATGTGACATGAAAATTGACGGGCATTGTCAAGTTGGTCAAATACTACTAGGATGAGGAGCTAGAGAGGAAGATATGCAAAACTCTCACTCAAAGCAGCTGGAAATTTCTGTTTATGAAGAAATGTTTCTAGTTAGGTCAAGTCTACATAAAGGAATGCATGGACCACTAAGGTTTGCTAGGGTTTTAAGCAGCCCAAACGTTCTACATCTAATTTGCCAGTTCGAGCCTCAACCACAGGAGAAATAAGGTATAAAATAACACTGATTTATCCAATTCAACCACCATTGAGCAAAAACTTGTTCTACCCCATTTATATCAACAAGGGAAGGCAGTATGTTTCAATGTCCATTTTGTTTTTATTTTTAACAGTGAAGGATTGCCTTTAACTGCTATAGCATAGACCCAAAAGGACAGAGACTCAAAGGAGGTACAAGTGCATTTTTCTAATACATAAAGTAAGCCAAGATAAGGCGGTTTGGGGATGGAAGATCTATGTGGTCATCAATATCATAAGCTTCCCCTATTATGATTAGCATGTAGTTTCTACCCATTTTGAAATCCTGTGATGGGATTTCAAAATGGGTGGAAATTCTGTAGACCTTTCAACAGGGAAACTGAAAGTGGGAGGAAGGGGGATGTCACACCTGACACATGAGAAAGCACTTTTTAAAACATTTTAATGAAAGCACCAGTGATAACTTCCATTGATTCTCCCTAAATGCAAAGACATGGTACAATGTATTTCTCTGACTTTGATGTGTAGCCACTCACAACAATATAAAGACTATGTTAATTAGAAGAAAGGGGGAAATAAATATTGAATAGATAACTAGCCACCTTATTTACAAAGTTTCTGATGTATCAAAATACTTTGCCAAATAAAAAATAGAATGATGACACTTTATAGTAACATATCTAGAAATGGTGGGATAAATTGTAAAACCGCAGCCCTAAAATTGGTGCTATCTCTTTTTGGTGTGATCCTTTCCTTTGGTTTTATGGTACTTTGTGTTTGGAATAATACTTTAACCACATGTTTTTTTAATGTAACCAAGTATAATAAATTTGGGATTACTCAAGTGTTACAAGTTAGTAACAAAAACAGTAGTTGGGAATGAGGAATAACACTGGCCAAAATACAATGAAAATGCAAGAAAATGCAAATTATCTACCAAATAGCACATTTATGGAATTCAATAAATCTCTAAAACTGTTTAACTCATCTTTTATTTTTCATTCACTTAGAAAATGTTTAAAAACCTTTAGAAAATCCTGTTTTCAGAATTTAAAATATTTATCTTAACAATTTGTCATTTCTTAATAAAAATAAAATATTTCATTGATTACCATGACAAGCCCTGAAAATACCAAAAGCTATTGGAATTTGTAAAAGAGTATTTTTGAAGTTCAAAGTCTATTTAAATATCCTAGGGCATAAGCCAAATAAAAGTCTATCTATAGCCTTGTTCCTTTTCAAACAATGTAAAATTAGATTATTGAAATATGAAAGTGCTCTGTGTCATTGTCTGGAAAAACATTATGTATAAATCAAAGTAGCTTGACTGTACCAGTGGATTTCATTTCATGCTTTTCTTTCTCTTTTTACATAAAGCAAATCGGTTTTAGATCTTAAGCTTATGATACAGAATGTTTGAAAATTTTAAAAGTCATCAGTGTTTACATTCCCCTCTGTGCAGAAAGCTTGTCCATATTCACAGTAAACGTATATGTACACTGTTAGTTCTCTCTCATTCAAGTTTCTTAAGTCCTCAGACATAATATTGTGTGGAGTTTTTTTCTACTGAAATAAAACAAAATTCTGCATAAAATAGTCGTTATTTGTTGGTTTTACAAGCTATCTATATAGAACACCCCTATCTTTCTCCTTCAAAGTTTGGAAACATCTGTAAGAAAGACACAGGAGCCAGATAAACAGATACAAAATGAGACCCTCATTTCTGACAAAGCTATTATTTTGAAAACCAGCTTAAGTCTTGGGCAACAATAGCTTTCTTTCTTGCATCATAGAATTCAGCTTCCTCATCTAGTCATAGGCAACATTGAAATCTCTGTGCTGGGTGTGTTAAACATTCCTTGCTAAGCTTGGCCAGAGGGCAGAGGAAAATAAAACCTGTCTGTAAACAGTGAAATCTAGAAAGCAGGAAGTAAGAGCTCTCCTTCACCCTCTCTTCTCCTCCCACTATGAGTTAATAAAGGATGAGGGAGTAAAAAACTAGAGGGTTACTCTTTCTCAGTGATTGTCAAACTATGGTTCATGCACAAGGAGCAACAGCAACCTGTTTTAAAGACAAATTTTCAGGGATCATCTGTGCCTACTGAGTCACAAGCTCTAAGTATGGCATAGAACATCATGTGTTCTAACAAACCTTCCGGGTCATCCTGAAGATAAAGTTTGAGAACTACCATTCTACTAGTTTCCCCTCTAAAAAATTAATAGGTGGGAATATATTTTCCTTCTTCGTATCAGTCAATTCTTTATTCTTTCAATTTTGAGTTAAAACTTTCAGTTGATTGTCATCTGGGAGATAGGCTCTTGCTTGGGGGGCGGTATCAGCCATTTATCATTCAGCCTTTTCCCTCATGAGGACCCCCAGCAGACAGTATTCATGTCTTGCCCCATAGCCCAGGCAGGCTCCCTGATTTATGGTGAATGTCCCTTGATAGCTTCTTACTGCAAAAGCTAATCTCTCTGCCTCGCCATGATTCCTCAAGATTTTATTTATGAGGTAGGATGGTGCAAAAGCAATTGCTTTTTTTTTTTTTTTTTGCTCTCACTTTTTTTTTCTGACAATCTCACTCTGTTGCCACCCAGGCTGGAGTGCAGTAGTGCCATCTCAGCTCACTGCAATCTCCACCTACTAGGTTCAAGCGATTCTCCTCCCTCAGCCTCCTGAGTAGCTGTGATTAAAGGCACCTGCCACTATGCCCAGCTAATATTTTGTATTGTTAGTAGACACGGGTTTCACTATGTTGGTCTCGAACTCCTGACCTCATGATTCGCCTGCCTCCCAAAGTGCTGGGATTACAGGTGTGAGCCACCACGCCCGGCCCTGCCCTCACTTTTTATGGCAAAACTGCAATTACTTTTGCTTTAACCTAATTGCACAAGAATCTTTATCAGCTACACTGAAGGCAGCCCTAATATGCCAGGGATTTGATGTTCCCAGTGACCATCATTAACCAAAGAGGGACACAAATCAGTGGGTAAGAAGCGCAGCCACCCACTCACTCAATGGGAAGGTCCTGAGGTGCATGCAACATTTTTCAAGCGTTCCACACTAGAATCCAGTCCCTTTTCTTTTTCCATAGTGATGAATCTCATGCATGCATACCTTTTTTTCTCTTACTTTTTATTGCTGTTTTCCTTTCCATTGTCTAACTTTTCCCCCTTTCACACTTTTGCCTCCTGGGATCACTTCTCAAATGAAAACTAGTTGAACCCAGGGTCTTTTCTCAGAGCTGCTTTGGGAGATACTCATTAAATAAATTTAAAGTTTTTCACTTAATAACAATTGCTGCTCTATTGCAGCCTCCTCTAAGAATTACTAATGGGCACTATATGTTTGTTTACAGAAGGCTTTGAACCATAATAAAACGGTATATTAATTCACTAACTTCAAAGCCTCAAAATTTTCTCTATATATTGTTTCTCATGTTAAATTATGTTGAGTTACACTAGTTATGTTGAGTTTACAAGAGTTCTTCAGACGCTCTGTGATTATATTAAATCATGATGTGAAGATACTTCAGTTATTGAATAGCAAGAATATAGACATGCTCAAAAATTAATATATAAATGTTCCAATTATTAAATTCCCGGAAAGAAATAAAACCGAAGAGATTAAGTTCCAAAAGAATTGTTCCAAAGTAATTAATATCCAAAATTAAATTTTTCTGTCCTTATAATTTAAAGTCTAAAGAAAGTCTAAAAGTTTAAAGTACATGCAAAGTTGGAAGAACCGAGTTTTTTCCTGATCTTTATTTTAGTCACTTTCAGGGAAAAGAGGCCCTTGAAAATGTATGGCTTGGGGATAACTTAAACATTTGCATCCTGGGCTTATTCTCACTGGGTTTTGCCATTCATTGTCAAATGAACACATCCTTTTTATTTATTTATTTATTTTTGAGAGACAGAGTCTTGTTCTATCGTCCAGGCTGGAGTGTAGTGGCATAATCTCGAGTCACTGCAACCTCTGCCTCCCAGGTTCAAGCGATTCTCCTGTTTCAGCCTCCTGAATAGTTGCAATCACAGGTGACTGACACCATGCCCAGCTAATTTTTGTATTTTAATGGAGAGGGGGTTTCACCACGTTGGCCAGGCTGGTCTTGTACATCTGACCTCAAGAGATCCGCCCATCTCGACCTCCCAAAGTGTTGGGATTACAGACATGAGCCACCACGTGGGACCACATCCATTCTTTATTCTGTGTTTCTTTTTATATTGGATTTCACATAACATTTAGAATTCCATTTTATCTCTACTACTGATTTATTTGTTATACCTTTTTAAAAACAATTTTGTTAGGTGCTATAAGCCACGCTTAACAATATGAAACTTAACTTATTGTCATATATTTTTAAATAATGTTTACTACCTCATGTATAAAGTAAGAACCTTAAAATAGCACACCTAGATCTCTCCCCTTTGTATCCTTTGTAAGGATATTATTAAACATTTAACTTCTACATGTGTTATAAAACACACAATATGTTGTTTCATTTTTGGTTTAAAAGTTAAATATTTTTCAAAGAGGTTTTTAAAAATAAGCAACAGAACAAAACATCTGCATTTCTGATTCTCTTCATTTTTTCATGTAAAACTGAATTTCTGAATTTGCCTTTACCCTAATAAACATACTTTAATAACTTGAAATTCAGGTCTGCTCCTGATACATTTTCTCGTCCATTGTTTGTGTGAAGTTATTTTATTTTTTAATTGAATAATAGTTATTTTGGACGTTATATTTTAAGTAGACAGCTTTTGGTTTTTACTTTTCTTTTAACAATGTACAGATGTTCTGTTGTCTTCTGGCTTGCACTTGCCTGGTTTCTAACAGGACATTTTCTATATTTCTAGTCGTTTTTTGTTGTTTTTCTGATGGCTTTGAAGATTTTCTGTATCACTGGAGATCAGGATTTTATATATGGTAAGCCTTGGTTAGCTTTTCTTTTCTTGGATTTTTTCTGCTAGGGATAACTCAAATAATTGGACTTTGGGATATATATTTTTAAATATATTTGAATAAACATTTGGCCATTATTTTTTTCAAATAGATTTCTGCGTTCTCCATCTCTTTGAACTCAAATTATAAGTACATGTGTCTGCTAGATATTTTACCATAAATCATTGAGTTCTGCTCCTTTTCTTCTCTCTGTCTCTTCAACATTTGTACTTACTGTACTTCACCTTAGATAGTTTTTATGGTTTGATTTTAAGGTGACTTTTTTTCTTTTATCTGTATGTCTAATCAACTGTTAATCTCAATCAGAGTTTGTTTTTCCTAAATTTATTTTAGATATTTTCAAACATATAAATTCTACTTAAAAAAAAATTTTCAGTTATTCTTTCATTGTATTTGTGTTCTCCTTTAAACATTTAAACCTATTTATATTGGCTAATTAAAATCCTTGCTTGCAAATTTTATCATGTCTGGAATTTATCATCTCTTTCCATTCACTGACATTTTTCTTGCATGAGTTATACTTTTTCACTCCTTCTTACATCTGTTAATTGTTTTATTGAATGCCAAACATCGTTGAGAGTATGGATTTGCGAATATTTTGAGAAGTGTTGAATTTGTTTAGGGATCAATTTAATCTTTTCAAGACATTAAAAAAGAAAAAACAGACGACTATATTTGAGTCTGTCTAGAGTAGCCTTTACAGTAGGATTTGTTTCATTCTCCTTATGATATGCATTATGAAGTGTTTTGTGAAGTCTCCGCAACCTGCTTTTTCAGTTAAGTTTCTCCACTCTGGTTAATCTAACTCACGTGACACCTCGCCTTGTATAAGCTCTTGTAGCTTTTAAACATAAGCTTCCTGATTGTAGATGTTTCCTTAGTCATAAATTTTTGCATGATTTTGAATAATTTCATCCTAGGTGTTGAGCCAAAGCCCCAGCAGACCTGTATTTAGATTCCTGTAGCTATTTCTCTGCAGGGTTCTCTATGCTTCTCTAGAAATTGCAGCTGATAACTTTTAGTGAATTCCAACCTCTATTGAATTCCAACCCTTCTGTTCAATCATTCTGCATCAATGTCAATGAATGCCGCCAAGAAGAAAGCCAAGACAATTATACCACGTCATATATATTTTTTCGTCTTTTTTTTCCTCTTCTTTCAGGAATTGCTATTTTCTGCTGCTCATTTTCCAATGTTTTGTAATACTCATTTCATATTTGTTCTATTTACCTATGGTAGATAGCTTACAAGTTTTAAGTTATAAGTTTTCCACCATAACCTCCATCTTGTCAATTATTCTTAAAGGCCTTAAACTTTCATGGGATACAGAAACGCTTTTTTTTTTTAATTTAGTGGCATATAGGTTTTACTCGCTTTGATTTGTTTTTTTTTTCCTTTTATTTATTGCATTTTAGGCTTTGGGGTACATGTGCAGAACATGCAAGATAGTTGCATAGGTACACACGTGGCAGTGTGATTTGCTGCCTTCCTCCCCTTCACCCACATCTGGCAAGTTTTCTTAAGATCCTCATTTGTGGCTGGGTGCGGTGGCTCACGCCTGTAATCCCAGTACTTTGCGAGGCCAAGGCATGTGGATCACCTGAGGTCAGGAGTTCGAGACCAGCCTGACCAACATGGAGAAACACCATCTCTACTAATAATGCAAAAGAATTAGCCAGGCGTGGTGGTTCATGCCTGTAATTCCAGCTACTGGGCAGACTGAGGCAGGAGAATCACTTGAACTTAAGAAGCAAAGGTTGCATTCAGCCAAGATCTCGCCATTGCACTCCAGCCTTGGCAACAAGAGTAAAAATCTGTCTCAAAAAAAAAAAAAAAAATTAAAAACGAAAAACAAAAAACTCTCATTTGTAAAAAGTTCTGAAAGTTAGTAGACATGGCTAACATGGGCAATATCTGCTCTACAGCCAATAAATTTAGAAATTTTAAGTAATACCTGTTTTGTTCTCTGAGTCTAGCACATAATTCTGCCAAAAAACCATAGCATATACTCAGTAGTACAAGAAAGGAGAATAAGTCCCTCCTCTAAAAAAGAAGAGTTATTTGTGCTAAAATACAGTTTTCCTATAGCAATGGAATAAATTTAAAGAATTTATACGAATGTATCATAACTTCTCATGGAAAGGTTAATTTCATCACTGTGTATTTGTGATCAACCAAATAAATCTTGATAGTTTTCCTTAGTAATTGAAGCTCAATATTAGCCAGCTTATAGCCACCTACCTAAAGATTACCTTCCTCAGACCTCCTTGAACGTTTGTTCTGTGACAAATTTTTGGCCAATAATTGTGAAGCTAACTATTGCTTTTCATATCTCAATTATGATAATAAAAGGAAAGATATAGGTCATCTATTCCTCTTTCTGTTTGTTGAAAAATGAGTGTGATGTTGATAGTTGGAGGAGTTATTTTTAATTTGAAAAAGGAAAGTTGAGGGTATAAGAAATGGGTCAAGTTTTTGTTTTCTACATATGGCTACCCAGTTTTCCAGCACCGTTTATTAAATAGACAATCCTTTTCCCGTTGCTTGTTTTCACCAACTTTGTTGAAGATCAGATGGTTATAGGTGTGTGGTATTATTTCTGAGGTCTCTGTTCTGTTCCATTGGTCTATATATTTGTTTTGGTGCCAGTACCATGCTGTTTTGGTTACTATAGCCTTGTAGTATAGTTTGAAGTCAGATAGCATGATACTTCCAGCTTTGTTCTTTCTGCTTAGGATTGTCTTGGCCATATAGGCTCTTTTGTGGTTCCGTATAAAATTTAAAGTATTTTTATCTAATTCTGTGAAGAAAGTCAATGGTAGCTGGATGAGAATATCATTGAATCTGTAAATTACTTTGGACAGTATGGCCATTTTCATGACACTGATTCTTCCTACTTATTAGCATGGAATTTTTTTCCATTTGTTTGTGTCCTCTTTTAGTTCTTTGAGCACTGATTTGTAGTTTTCCTTGAAGAGGTACTTCATGTCCCTTGTAATTTGTATTCCTAGGTATTTTGTTCTCTTTGAAGCAATTGTGAAAGGGATTTCACTCATGATTTGGCTCTCTACTTGTTTATTTTTGGTATATAGGAATGCTTATAATTTTTGCACATTGATTTTGTAGCCTAAAATTTTGCTGAAGTTTCTTATCAGCTTAAGGAGTTTGGGGGCTGAGATGATGGGGTTTTCAAAATATACAATCATGTAATCTGCAAACAGAGACAATTTGTCTAACTTTCTTCCTATTTGAATATCCTTCATTTCTTGCTCTTGCCTGATTAACTCAAGAATTAAGACTTAAATGTAAAACCCAAAAACAGAAAAACTCTAGAAGAAAATCTAGGCAATACCATTCAGGACCTCGGCATGGGCAAAGACTTCATGACAAAAACACCAAAAGCAACTGCAACAAAAGCCAAATTTGACAAATGGGATCTAATTAAACTAAAGAATTTCTACACAGCAAAATAAACTATCATCAGAGTGAACAGCAACCTATAGAATGGAAGAAAACTTTTGCAATCTATCCATCTGACAAAGGTCTAATATCCAGAATATACAATTTTTAAAAATTTCCAAAAAATATAAAATAACCCATCAAAAAGTGGGCCAAGTATACAAATAGACACTTCTCAAAAGAAGACATTTATGCAGCCAACAAACATATAAAGAAAGCTCATCACTTCTGGTCATTAGAGAAATGAAAATAAAAGCCCCAGTGAGGCACTATCTCACACCAGTCAGAATGGGGATTATTAAAAACTCAAGAAACAATGGATTCTGGCGAGGCTGCAGAGAAATAGGAATGGTTTTACACTGTTGATGGGAGTGTAAATTAATTGTTCAACCATTATGGAGGTCAGTATGGTGATTCCTCTAGGATCTAGAACCAGAAATATCATTTGACCCAGCAATATCATTACTGTGTATATACCCAAAGGATTATAAATCATTCTACTATAAGGACATGTGCACATGTATGTTTACTGCAGCACTATTTACAATAGCAAAGACTTGGAACCAACTCAAATGCTGATCAATGATAGACTGGATAAAGAAAATGTGGCACATATATACCATACGATACTATGCAGTCATAAAAAAGAATGAGTTGATGTCCTTTTCAGGGACATGGATGAAGCTGGAAGCCATCATTCTCAGCAAACTAATACAAGAACAGAAAAGCAAAACCCACATGTTCTCACTTTTAAGTGGGAGTTGAATAATGAGAACACATAGTCTCAAGGAGGGGAACATCACATACTGGGACCTGTCAAGGGCTTGGAGGCAAGGGAAGGAGAGGATTAGGACAAATATCTAATGAATGCAGGGCTTAAAACCTAGATGATGAGTTTATGGTTGCAGAAAACCACCCTGGTACACGTATACCAATGTATCAAACCTGCATGTTCTGCACATGCATCTCAAAACTTAAAGTAAAATTTAAAATAAATATTTTTTTAAAATAAGGAAAGTCATGTTTTGTAGCAGAAGGAAAAGATGGAAGGTGCCTGGGTGTGGCCAGGTGAATAGTCTCTCCAAAAGATATCCACATTCTAATTCTTGGAGCATGTGAATGTTACCTTATATGGCAAAGGTCTGTGGAGGGGGACTTGCACATATGATTAGGTTAAGGATCCCAAGATGGTGCAATTATCCAGGTGGGTGCTAAATATAAGAATCCTCATCAGATGAAGGTAAAAGAAGGCAGCAGAATATGTGATAATAGGACAAGGGGTTGGAGTGATTTGATGAATAAGTCATCAGCCAAGAAATGCAGACATCTTCAAGAAGCCAGAAATTGCATTTTGTACATGGATGGATTATCCTTTGGAGCTCCAAACAGAACTAACTGAGCCCACAACTTGACTTTAGTTCAGTGAAACTGATTTTGGTCTTCTGGCCTCCAGAACATAAGAGAATACATTTGTGTTGCCTTAAGCCATTAAATTTGTGATCCTTTCTTCTTTTCTTTTCTTTCTTTCCTTCTCTCTTTTATATTCTTTTCCCTGTTTGTCGAGACAGGGTTTCAATCTGTTGCCTAGGCTGGAATCAAGGGCAGTGGTGCAATCAAGGCTCACTGCAAGCTCTACCTCCTGGGCACAAGCAATCTTCCCACCTCAACCTCCCGGATAGCAGGGACTACAGGCATGCGCCATCACACTCAGCTAATTTTTGTATTTTCAGTGGAGACAGGATTTTGCCATGTTCACCGGGCTGGCCTCAAACTCCTTGACTCAAGCAATTTGCTCGACTCAGCTTCCCAAAGTGCTGGGATTACAGGCATGAGCCATCATGCCTGACCAAATTTGTGAAATTTCTTACAGCAGCAATAAGAAACAAATACACTGAATTATGCAATTAGATCTAATTACTGAACTGTCCTTTGACCATCTAGGAGGGCTGGTTTACTTACATCTTGCTTAGACCACCTGCTAGGGGTCTCTTTGTTATGATAGCTTACCCCATACCCAAATCATCAAGCCACCACATCACTTTATGATTAAATATCAGGATTTATGTCTTTGTAATGCACTATGTTTTTGGTTACTTTATTCTAGCAGTTTAAACCATATCCTACCTTTATTTGTCAAGTTTATTTCTCACTTCTCTTACAGTCTGATTACAGGTTGGTAGAGAAATTCCATTTCATGCAGTCACCCAGGGATGCAGACATCTTCTCTCTTGAGGTCAGAGTATCACACAAGACAATGCTATTCCATGTGCTCACTCTAGTCTATGCACTACTTGTTACCTGTACATGAGACAAAGTATAGAAACTATGAGTAAGCTTTAAAAATTTTGCTAGAAAGTTTATATTGCTATGGTATCTATGTAAGTAATCTTATTTTCTGATAAGTACAAAAGTTAGTGGGAAAATAGATTCCCACCACATATCATTTCAGCATCATTTCCCTGAAGCCTTGGAGGCCTTCACTGAGTCTTCTGGGTCTGTTTGGAAGACAACAGAAGAGTGTGAAGGAAGGTGTGTGAGGTTTTGTAGGGAAGGCCTTGTGCAGCCAACACCACTTTTGCCTACTTATTAGGGGTCATAATCACTGCATTCTTTTTCTCTCCCTCTTTTTTGTTTTTTGTTTTTTGTTGAGACAGAGTCTTGCTCTGTTGCCCAGACTGGAGTGCAGTGGCACAATCTTGGACTCACTGCAACCTCTGCCTCCTGGGTTCAAGCAATTCTCCTGCCTCAGCCTCCCCAGTAGCCGGGATTACAGGCGTGCACCACCACGCCCGCTAATTTTTGTATTTTTAGTAGAGGCGAGGTTTCACCATATTGGTCAGGCTGGTCTCAATGGTCTCAAACTTCTGACCTCTGGTGATCCATCTGCCTCAAGCCTCCCAAAGTGCTGGGATTACAGGTGTGAGCCACTGTGCCTGGTCCATAATCAGTACATTCTACAGTAAGAGAGAGCTAGTTGTGTATTTCAAAAAGAAGAGGGGATATGCATATTGTGTCTCTAGCCTAATTTTGTCACAAGATCACAATGCTCAGAGCCTTTGGGTAAGAAAAAATTATGCACAGAGTCTCTACTCTGAGAAAACATTTAAGACACTCATGGTGCCTCTTGGGAATAGCACCACAACAGAATTACCTATGTTTATGAAATGCAGTCCACGGGATCTCACCAAGGTTCCATATTGTTTCAGTTGCCATATATTCTTTAGCTGATTCTAAATCTAAAATTGAGATTAATGTTTCTGAAGACTGCATCCTCCAGGGGATCCTGCAGACCTATACCTCACCAAGGAGTCCATAATGTGTCATTTCCTCCATGTATAAAGGTTCTCAATCATGTGCGGTATTTTTGTTACATTTTCCCCCTCCTTCTAATCTTCTATTTTCCTTAATTGTTCCATTCTTTGTTTTGGGAGAAGTCAGTCATTTTCTAACAGTTCACTCTGCTTTTTGATTTGGACTTTTTCCTTTTTTTCCTTTGGGAAGGCAGTATGCCAGAAATTTGTCTTCATTCCTTTTTACTTCCCTCTGCTTTCTGGCCCAAACATTTTTGTTCTCATGTATTCTTCTCTATATTTTTCTATGGGGTCTGTCACAGTGAGAGATATGGAAATATGATCTCTATGTGCCAAAATCATCCACTGTTCAAATATTTTCCACCTTTTCCTTAGTGATTTGGCTGATCGCACCTGAGGGCTTTTCTCCCATTAGAGCAACATCTAATGTATGTCTTGACATAATCCATTGCTTTCTTCTCCAGATTCCTTTTACTATGTTTCATCTTGGCAGAGTCTTCCCTTGGAGTCTTAACTCCATAGATTTCCTGGTCATGTGCCTTTAGATCCTGGGGACAGCTGCATGTTCACCTGCACCAAGTGTTATTTTGAAATTCATTTAGAGATGCCATTAGAATTGTAGTGTTCTTTGTCTTTCTTACACAATGTTATCCACAATTTTTGTAAACACTTGATAGTGATCTCTGAATATTAGGAATTTTCTCAATTATTCTTAGTTTTATGTGTCTCCAACTTTATGCTTATGAGGTCAAGTCATATTCCCTTCACTACTTAAAATCCCATTGGCTCCCATTGTCTCTCAGATTAAAAGCCAGTCTTTGAATGCCCTAAATAACCATAAATGTTCTGATTTCTCAGTACTTAGGATATTTTCCTACCCTACTACTCTTTCCTTTGCAGAAAAAAATGTAATCCAGCTGCATTCAATGTGCACTTACTTTGGAACCTTATACATAACAAGTGTTTGCACCTGGCTATTTCCCCTGCCCAAAAGATTCTTTGCCAGATCTCCAGAAGTCTCTTTCAAACTCTTTCAACTCTGCTTAAATGTCACATTCTCAGTGAAGCTTACCCGGACCTCACTATTTAAAATTTTAATTACACTCTCACCCCACTCTTCACTCACTCTTCTTCACAGCACAGTTTTTTTTTACCTTCTACAAAATTGAACATAGCCTAACATATTTTTTATACACTATTTTTCTTCCTGTACTAATGTCTTTGAAATAAGGATACATTCCACTATATTGTTACAAAAGAAACAAAGGTATCTATTAAAGAGGCAGCATTTTTCTCTTTTGGTATGCAAATAATATTTTAGATTCAATGAGATAAGGTAAACCACTTATTTAATATATCAACAGATTTTTGGGGTCCACTTTCACTAGAGAATTTTTTTTCTTTCTCTTTCTCTCTCTTGCTGCTTTTAGGTATGTAGAACAGTGACTTGCACATAATTCTGATGCAAATACTTGCCGAATAAACGCACATGAGTAGGTGAATAGATGTTTCTCATTAGTTCCTGGTTCTGGATAGTTTGACATGTCCACTCTTTCTACTCCCTGAAATTTTTCACGTTCTGTTGTTACATTGCTAGATCCCACCTAAGGTTTTATTCGCTAGACAACTAAAGCATTTCCTCATTTTCTAAGGACACTATCCTTAAAATAATTTAGTCCTTGGAGCCACTCTGTGGGGTGTGTGTGTGTGTGTGTGTGTGTGTGTGTGCTTGACTTAAATATCTCATTTTTCTTTTCATATCTGGCTGTTATGTCCTTAAATAAACCGTATCCAGCATAATCAGTCTTTCTTCCTGCATTTTGCTTTCATTTTCTACTACTTATGTTGTGATGGAAAATCAAAGGTGTATGTTTTCAAAACACTTCAGTTGTATCTTGAGCAAACCCAATTCTTAGAGAGAGTGGAGGAACAGAAATGGAATTACCGTCTTAGGCTTTAAGTTGGCAACCCATTCTTTGAGTTGTTTCTCTACCCATCCCTTGAAATTGGTTTCTCTAAAATAAGATACCTTTTTGGTATAATAGTTTGAGACACTCCTTGGATTAATGGTGGCCTTTGCAACTTCTATGGTGTAATTTTGGTATTTGAGACAGGTAACCCTTGGGCCCAGATCTTAGATACCAAGAAATGTTTATAGCAGCTATGGCTTTTTACTTTGTATTTGTTCATTAATGGCTCATGCTTGTAATCCTAGCACTCTGGGAGGCCAAAGAGGAAACATCGAGGCTGGTTTAAGACTAATCTGGGTAACACAGTGAGATCTTATGTCTACTAAAAATTTTTTTAAAAATTATCCAGGCATGGTAATGCACACCTGTGTTTCTATAGTCCCAGCTACTAAGGAGGCTGAGGTGCAAGGATTGCTTGAACCCAATAGGTTGAGGGTCTAATGAGCCATGATCATGCCACTGCACTCCAGCCTAAGTGACACAGCAAGACCTTGTATCAAAAAAGTAAACTAAATTAATAAAATATAATACAATATATGTTATTTCTTTGGGTGACAACACATTGTGGACAGACATGATAAGAAAATACATACATAACAGAATTGGGATACTTGTTACCTTTGAACAAGCCTCTCTTTATAGAAAGTTAACCCTGCAAGATTTCTTCTATATAACTAAAGATAGTACAAGGAATTTTGTTAGTCAGTTCGTCAGTTTAATTCTACTTATTATAGCTGCTATAGCTTACTATAGCTGCTATTATCCATATTTGTACTTTGTCTTACTAATGGAAATTAGCTGCCTATGCATTAGGTAAACAAAAAAAGAAAAACTGCTTAGAAACCTGGTTAAGAAACATAGCAGAAGGCACTTACTGATACATAAGATGACTTACCTCTGCCTTAACCTTGATTTTTATACCAGACCAAACTTGATCTGTGTAATTCAAAGCTGAATAATGAGAACTCCTATGTAGAGTGACCTGCTTCCGAATGTCTGTATTTGTTAGACACAGCTCTGCCTGCACAAACACAGCTATTCACTTATGGGGAAAAGTCACCCAATAGGATAACATTGAATTATGTCATATTTAATAAAGCTTAACATTCAAAGACACCTGCTGAGGCTGCAGCATATAAATGCTAACTTCCCTACTATAAAAAAGATCAGACCTGAGGCATATACCATCAGGGCTAAGTTGCCCACTGGAGCCCTTTCAAAATCTTTGATTCCTCCTGGTGTCACTGTGTCATTTACACTATATTCTTTGTAAATTTCTCAAGAGTTCTCAAAGCATCAGATGTTGTGCATATAAGAGATCAGTAAATTAACACCACTCTATTCTTCCTCCTGATTGTTGTCTTCAGACCCACTTAAGAGAAAGATGCAATACTGATTGATACAAAGGACAAAATATTACCTACCTTGTGGGTAAAGCTGCCTAGAGAAGGTGGTTAAGATATATGGCAAATATGGACTCCAGAATTTACCGAGTCATGGGCATTGCTGGGCAACCATAGACTTCAGCACACAGAGAGAGCACACACTGCTGATCTCATATTGCCAAGAGAGCAGAATAGAATGCATCCTTGTTTCAGGCAGAGCCAACACATGAGAAAGGATGAGCTCAATGTGCTTAATCTTTCTCAAAACACACCAAGATGACAATTCTTCCCTCTTCCTCCTTTGACCAAGTGGGAAGATCATTTTAGAAATTACGTAGCAATAAAAGAACATCATTTGTAAGGGTTGAGGAAAGAAAATCCTCTACATGAATCAAATACATGTATAGATTCTCTTGTTTATAGGAATAAATCTCAGATAGGTGACTCATCTCTGATACTATTATTTTGTATTCATCTATGATTGACTTAAACTTACATTCATTCAGCCAGAATTTTTACACAGGTAATTTAAATGTACTGTATCTTGTTTTTGATATTACAAAATTATTTTCTACATACAATTATAATCTGGTTATATCTACACACATATTTAAATTAGCATGGTATGGTTTACTGGAGTAGGAGTGATATATCATAGATTACTTCTGTGTATACAAGTACCAGGTAATGTTACAAAACACTCTTGAGGTGACCAGCACTTAAAAAACAGTATAAT
Source organism: Leontopithecus rosalia (assembly GCA_028533165.1). NCBI lineage: Eukaryota > Metazoa > Chordata > Mammalia > Primates > Cebidae > Leontopithecus > Leontopithecus rosalia. The sequence goes on along the minus strand of CM052650.1, from coordinate 146,856,191 downwards.
GACTAATTAATGTAATGACACTTGTATAACAAGAGAGTGGAAAGAAGGTTAATATGATAATGAGGCTTATTTGATCTTAAAGATTTAACATAAGGACACTCTCAAGATAGCGTAATTAGATTTTAAGCACCTTTTTCAATTTGCACGGGTCCTTGTTAATCCATATATTTTAAAAATAAATTGTACTTCATTTAATTTATCTAATTTCTTTCTCTGTGTTGTTTTACTATTAGTGATGGTGCTTTCTAAAATCTTTGTGTATAATTTATGATTATTTCTGTATTGTGTTTAAATTGTAGTTCAATTTAAAATAGAACAGTGACATTTCTAAAGTTCAAAAAATAGGTGGTTATGACAAGTTATGACTGGAATTCTCTAATCTTTATATTATTTAGCATCCTTTATTGAATCATGTAAAATATAGCAAATTTGATTTCATTCATTGACATCTGCGTCATTTTTGAACTTGATCAAATGGGAAGAATGTTTTAGAAATTAACAATAAAACAGAGCATCATATGTAATAGTAATTTCGGAAATAATATGCTGCCTCTGGTGCCCTGGGAAAATACAGAATACACATAGGCTTTTACGAATTCTCCAGATTAATACCTTTTTCTTTTTTTTTTTTTTTTTTTTGAGATACAGTCTCTGTTTGTTGCCCAGGCTGGAGTGCAGTGGCCCAATCTCAGCTCACTGCAACCTCTGCCTCTCTGGTTCAAGCAATTCTCCTGCCTCAGCCTCCCAAGTAGCTGGGACTACAGGCATGCACCACCATGCCCAACTAATTTTTTGTATTTTGTATTTTTAGTAGAGATAGGGTTTCATTGTGTTAGCCAGGATGGTCTCAATTACCAGACTTTGTGATCTGTCTGCCTTGGCCTCTCAAATTGTTGGGATTAGGCGTGAGCCACCGTGCCTGGCCCAGATTAATACCTTTTAATGCCTTTCTCATACTTATGAGTAATTATTATAATTCATTTCCTTGATTTTTGCTATTTGCTCCCTCCATGAGATAGGAAAATATGCTTCTCATCATTAGAGAAATGCAAATCAAAACCTAGATGAGATACCATCTCACACCAGTTAGAATGGCCTTTGTTAAAAAGTCTGAAAACAACAAATGAGGGCAAGGCTGTGGAGACAGGAGTACTTACGTGCTGCCGGCGGGAGTGTAAATTAGTACAGCCACCGTGGAGAACAGTTTGGTGATTTCTCAAAGAACTAAAACTTGAACTATCATTCAATCCAGAGACTTCATACTGGGTATATACTCAGGAGAAAATAAATTGTTCTATCAAAATATGTATGCAACCCTGTGTTCATTACAGTGCTATTCACAATAGTAAAGATGTGGAATCAATCTAGGTGCCCATCAACCCTGTATTCGATAAAGAAACTGCGGTACATGTATGTACTGTGGCACATGGAATGCTATGCAGCCATAGAAAAGAGGAGGTCATTTTTTTGCAGCAACAAAGATGCAGCCGGAGGCAATTTATCGTAAGTGAACTAAGGCTGAAACAGAAAACTAAACACTGCATATCCTCACTGATGAGCGGGAGCTAAACATTGGGTACAAGTGGACATAAAGATGGCAACAAAAGACACTAGGGAGTACAAAAGGTGAGGAGGAGGATGGTGCTGGGGTTGAAAAATCACCTATTGCAGTCTATGTTCACTGTCTGTGAGATGTATTCACTCCTAACCCTAACCTCAGCAGCTCATAATATACCCTTGTAACAAAACTGTACATGTGCCCTTTGAACCTATAATGAAAATTAAAATAAATAAATAAATAAAAATATGTTCAATTATTTACTTTAAAATAAAATTTAATTAAAATGATCCAGGAACTTTTTCAATGCAGTTTGCTCTTTAATACATTAATTATTTTTTTTGTTTGTTTGTGTATTCATTTTTATTTCTATAGCTTTAGGGATAGAAATGGTTTTTGGTTACATAGATGAATTGTCTAGTGATAAAGTGGGTTTTGAGGTTACCCATCACACCAATAGTTTACATTGTACCCTATAGGCAATTTTTCACCCCTTACCACTCTCCCATCCTCCCTTCTGAATCTTGTGTCCATTATGCCACTGTATACCCACAGCTTAGCTTCCACTTATAAGTAAGAACAAGTATGTATTATCCATTTCTGAGTTACTTCACTTAGGATAATTGCCTACAGTTCCATCCAAGTTGCTTCAAAAGACATTATTATGTTATTTTTTAATAGTTGAGGAGCATTCCACGTGTGTATATATATATATATATGACATTTTCTTTATCTACTCATGGATTGATGGGGACTTAGATTGGTTCCACATCTTTGCAATTGTGAATTGTATTATTATGAACATATATGTGCAGATGTCTTGTTTATATGATGACCTGTTTATATGATGATATCTGGGTGTGGGATTATTGCTGGGTTGAATGACAGATCCACATTTAGTTCTTTGAGAAATCACCAGTTTTCCATAGATGTTGTAGTAATATACATTCCTACCAACAGTGTATAAGTGTTACCTTTTCACTGCATTTGTGCCAACACGTATTTTTTTTTTGGCTTTTTAATAATGGCCATTCTGACCAGGTTTAATGTCTCATGGTGGTCTTAATTCCCATCTCCTTGATAATTAGTGATGTTGAATATTTTAAAATATATGTTTGTTGGCCATTTGTATGTCTTTTTAATAAAATGTCTGTTCACATCTTTTGCCCACTTTTTAATGGATGAGATTTGTTTCTTTTGGCCAATTTGAGCTTCTTGTAAATTCTGAATACTAGTCCTTTGTCATATGTCTAGTTTGTGAATACTTTCTCCCATTTTGTAGGTTGTCTATGTACTCCGTTAATTATTTCTTTTGCTATTACAGCACATTAGTTCTTAAAGTTTATCAGGGCACAAGTATTAGCATGTGTGTTTCACTTTCTCTGGCCTATGTCAGATCATTCTTTTTTTTTTTTTGAGATGGAGTCTTTCTCTTTTGCCCAGGCTGATGTGCAATTTCATGGTCTTGGCTCACTGCAACCTTCGCCTCCCTGGTTCAAGCAGTTCTCCTGCCTCAGCCTCTCGAGTAGCGGGGATTACAGGTGCCTGCCACCATGCCTGGCTAACTTTTGTATTTTTAGTCGAGATAGGGTTTCATAATCTTGGCCAGGCTGGTCTTAAACTCCTGACCTCATGATCTGCCTGCCTCAGACTCCCAAAGTGCTGGGATTGCAGGTATGAGCCACTGTGCCCAGAAGTCAGATCATTTTTTGAAAGCCCAATTTATGTTCCATGTTTTACCTTAAGATGCCAGTGAACATTGTAGTTCACAGTAATGTATTCCACCTCAGACATCATGAATTACTAAATACTTTTCAAATAGTAATAATTAATTTGATAATTATGTCACCTTTATCAGGGTTTTCACGTATATGTAATCTTAATAATTAGGTATCCAATGAATAACAGCCATATCTCATAAATTCTTTGTTTTATATCACAGGTTTAATTTTGTGAATAGTAGATAGTAAATAAATTGTAATGATCTATGTTGTTTATTAAACTGGAATTAAAAAATAAATATACTGAAATGATTAATTAAATGGTTTGTGGATAGGTGGAAATTGGCCATTCTATATGAAACCATTGCATTTATATCTTAAGTTATACTATGCTCACAAGAAGGTAATCAGCCCTCAGACTAATTTTATAACAGGTTAAGTTACCAATTAAATGTTCTTGTGCCACAGCAAAAAATATCATTCTGACCCACATAGGATTTTTGAAATTTGAGGTGTCAGATAAGTCCAGAAAGCTGTGTGTCCAGTGCAAAAGGAAAACAGCTGGAAAAGGTACCAAGATTTCATTTCCGGTCTGCTTAAATGTTCTTTTAATAATCAAGATTGCCACTCAGGTAAGATAAATAATTATATATGAGGATCACCAAGAAAAATGTGTTAATGCAAATAACATTTTCCCTCAAAAACCTATGTAAGTATTTGTTTCAAAATATTTACTGAGATTATATTAAATTTAAGTGGATTTCAATTTAGTTGACATTTACTAGGCAACCTACTTCTAAGAGTTTAATGTCAATCAAAACATTCATATTAATCAAATGCAATAAGATGTTCTTATGGCTAATTATAATAAATAGAATGATGATGATGATGATAGGCAATGTATGTCAAATGAATCCCAGAAATCTGTATAGATTTGAGGACTCTGATTGGTTTGCTGTTAATAAAGAAGTCTGAAAGGCACTTACGAATTCTTTGCTTTCGGCCCCACATTTCCACTTAACACAAATCATTTTAAGTAAACTTTGCCGGAGGGTAAGTAGAAGGTTCTGTATACTGTGGCTTCTATGATAGTGATTTGAAAGTGTGTTTCATAACAAAATAAGTATAATTTTGTCCATCATATAGTCTTATAGTATTATCACTGGAAAATATATCATTTGTGACTATCAGTGTTCTATCACTGTTATAGATAATTTATGCTATTGAATTGGAAATTTACTCCAGCTCATTTTTTTTTGATTTAACACACTGAATTTTTAGAATAAAAACAAATAATATGCGAGCAGAACACCGAGTGAAAACAGTGCTCCTGACACCTGCAATAGACATCTTCCCTACAAATGCTATTCTGAGTTAGAATGCCTAAAATAATAATGATACAATAATGTGTCCTAGAAAGTATATCTAAAAAGTCTGTAAATTTTAGAGTAATTATCATGTTGTATTAATGAAAGATGAAAGATTATAAGCATCATTTTGAAAGTGAATATTTACAGGTGATACATTACTATTTCAAGGAAAAAATAAATTGCTTATTGAAAGCAAGTTTTACGTTGAAAAATTAATAAATTAAATCATTTTATGATTTCATTAAATAAATTATATTAGTTATCAATTGATATATTTCAGCAAATATTTTGTTATATTTTAGCAAAAAGTTTCGTAAGTAGTAGTGCCATCTATTGATAAAACTAAAAACATTTTCTTCTTAAGTAAACTTAACACTTTTATGTTTATAGGAATACAATTCCAGAGCTAATGATTCCTTATTGTTATGATTATTATTATGTTATTATGTGATCAGGTTAAATACTGGAACTGTGGTTAAAATATGTGTGTACACGCATGTGTGTATATACATGTATACATGCATATATACATATGTATGATTTATAATTTGACATTTCTGATAACACACATTAAGCACTGTTGTAGATTTAATTGGACTGGCTGTGATTTATCTGAATAATGTAAATTTGAATACAAATATATTAGTCACTCTGAAGAGAATTAATATCAAATGCTTTTAAAATGTCTAGGTAATAAATACTACTGGATGGATGAGTGTATAGTATTATTTTATTCCTTTTATTTTAATATGCAGATCATATCTTAACATGTAGGCATTTGCATATCTTCTTTTTAGCATCCTACTATGATAATTTTTTGTCTTTTTTTTCTTTTAATTTTGGCTTAATTACATATAATAATGTGCTACTATTTAGAAAACTTTCAAATCAGGTTGGCACTTCAAACCAATTTAGATTATAGTAATGTTATTCTCAATAATTCTAAATTATACCATAACTTTTCCAAATTTTCCATGGTATACTTGACAAAAACAATCTGTGCACTGTCTGGCCAGATTGTTGGGGAGAAATAAGGCTACAGAAAAGACAAGAGTAGACAGCAGTGGTAACATTCATTGACTCCCAAGGTGTGATTAGATTATCTGCTGAAAGGACATGTATGCCACAGCATTAATAGGTACTATGGAGGAAGCAGTAAGATTGATCAGAGAAGATATAATAATAAAGAAGCACAGCCTAAGTGGCGAGGCCCCCAAATGGAAGCTGAGATGAAATTAGAGCCAACTTTGGTGTTATGATGGTGACTATCAGAATTAAAAGGGTTGTCAAGATCTCATTCATTCACTTATACGTCTGTAATTTATTTATTTTCTGGCATATATTTATTTATTATATATTATACTCGATGCTGAGGATCCAATAATGAACAAATATTATTATACTTGACCTTACATACTAGTAGATTCCACAGCCACTTATTCAACCAACCAAGATTCTAAAATATTTTTTAAATGGAAGATTGTGCCTGTACAAAACATGCACAGACATTTTTATTGTCATTATTCTCTAAACAATATAGCATAGCAACTATTTACATAGTATTTACTTTGTATTAGGTATTATAAGTAACCTAGGGATGATTTTAAAATATATGAGAGGATGTACATAGGTTATATGCAAATACTATACCATTTTATATCAGGGACTTGAGTATACATGGATTTTTGTGTTGAAAGTGGAGGGACCTAGAACCAATTTCCCATGGATACCAAGGAATGACTTTACCTTCTTCGAGAGCTTACTATAATCCTTGCTGCTAGACCATCTCCTATATATTTGAGTAGAAGCTACTCTTTCCTCAAAAAACTTTGCTACCTTCAGTCAGATATTATAATGAATACAGACCTTTATGGTAAGGTATAATATCAGTGAGACTTACAGATTTCCAAAGTACAAAACCTGCACAGCCATGAGTGATGATTGTGCTTGGAAATGAGTAAGAGAAAGATAAAAGGACAGCTGAGCAGACATTAGGACTCCGGGGAGACAGACAAAGGGAATGGCTATCCAGTCTCCAGTGTAATTTGTTGAAAATACTGTTTCTTTCCCCATTAAATGGTCCTGGCACCCTTATCAAATATCATTTAAGTATATAGAGGGAATTTATGAGATTAGGGTTGTTTCCACCAGAGGATGCAGCCTATACAAAAACTTAGCATCAAAGAAAAGTAAGAGAGAAGAGATAAGAGGCAAGGCATAGTATGAAATACAGACTGCAATAGAGCCAAAGGAAAAGGATTAAGACAGAAACTATATGGTTATCTCAGTACAGTAGACAAACACACACAAAAAAGACAAAATCCAACACACTTTCATGACTTAAAAATACAACAAACTAAGAATAGAAGGGAACTTTCTGAACCTGATAAGTAACATCAACAAAACACCCACACATTTTAATGGAAGACTTCATCGTGAAAGACTGAAAGTTTCCCTCCTAACATCAGTAATAAGACAAGGATATCTGCTGTCACCAACTCTTGTGAACATTTTACTGGTGGTTCTAGCTGGAACGTGTAGGAGAGAGAAAGAAATAAAAGGCATCCAGATAGGAGGGGACAAAGTAAAACTTTATGTATTTGCAGATGACATGAAATTTTATAAAGAAAATACTAAGGAATCTAAACACAAAGAGACTATTAAAATTAACAAATGAGTAAGAAATTTTGCAGAATACACACAGAAGGCAATTGAAACTTTAATAGCTGAAACTATGTAAAAAATAAAGCTGAAGGACTCACACATTCTGATTTCAAAAGCTGCTAAAAGCTACAGTAGTCAAAACAGTATGATAGTGGCATAAAAATAAACATAAATGCCAATGAAATAGATAGTGTAACCAGAAATGAACCCTTAAATATATACTTAAATGATATTTGACAAGGGTGCCAGGACCATTTAATGGTTAAAAAAGCAGTATTTTCAACGAATTATCCTGGATACTCTGTCTAACCAAATGAAAAATAATTAAATTGGACCATTTTCTAACACCATTAAAAATTGAAAATTAACTTAAAATGAATCAGAGACCTAAATGTAAGACCTAAAACACTGCAACTTTTAGAAAAAACTACCACCACCAACAACAACAACAAAAAAGGACAAACTTTGTGGTATTGAACTGGGTAATGATTTCTTGGATATGACACTAAAGGCACAAGCAATAAAAGAAAAAGTAGAAAAACTAGGCTAATTGGACTGCACGAAAATATACATTTTTTTGCATCAAATGACATTACTAATAGATTAAAAAGAATACCCACAGAAAGGGAGAAAATATTTGAAAATCATTTATCTGTTAAGAGATTAATCTCCAAAATGTAGAGAGAACTCCTAAAACTCCACCACCAAAACAGATAAACAACCTGATGCCAAAATGCTACTTGAATAGATATTTCTACAAAGAAGATAGAGAAATGGCCAGTAAGCACACGAAAAGATTTCCAACATCACTAATGAGTAGGACTACGTAAATCAAAACCACGATGAGAATTATCACATCTGTTATGATGGTCACTATCAAACAAATGAACAAAATCCAAAAAATAACAAATGCTGAGAATGTGGAGAATTTGGAATGTTTGTTCACTATAAGTGGGAATGTAAAATGTTAGTGCTGCTCTAGAAAACAGTATATTCATTTCTGCAGAAATTAGCAATAGCCATATGATTCAGCATTTCCACTTTTTGATATATAGCCAAAACTATTCAAAATGAGATCTCAAAGAAATATTTTTACACCCGCGTTCATAACAGTATTATTTACAAGAGCTAAAGTCAACAAACACTGGAAACAATCCAAGTGTTTGTTGACATATAAATGGAGAAGTAAAAGGTGGTAAGTCCATAAAATATGTTTCCAGTTAGGGTGAGTCATATTTAATAATGTTCACAGTTTGGATGGCAGAAGAAAAGCCAAAGCTACTTCTGAATGCTGGGGCACAGTCACTATGTGACCCTGTAGCCCACACATATTCCTACTAATCTATGGCTCATGTTGTTGTTACATCATTCAGACTTAAAAAGGAAGACAATTATGCAGTATGCTGCAACGTGCGTGAACCTCGAGGACATTATGCTAACTGAAATAAGCCAGTTATAAAAGATAAATATGGCATAATTCTATGTAGATGTGGTACTTTCAGGAGTCTATAATCATAGAGGCAAAAAATATTTATTGTGTAATAGTTATGGAATTTCAATAGCAAGAGTTATGGAGCTGGTTGGTGGTAATGGTTGCACCTTATCTATTTGTTTAATACCACTGCACTGTATACTTATAAGTGGTAAGAGGATACGTTTTATATTATGTGTATTTTGCCACAATAAACAAGGTTGAAAAGAATCAAATAGATTTGTACACAGTAGTGATGAACAATTCAAAAACAACATTAGGGAAAAGAATCCATTTATAGTAGTATCCAAAACTAAGGTAATTAAGAGTAAACTTAATTACCAAATAAGTAGGAGACTTTTATACTGAAAGCCATACAAAGAATAAATTATAGAATTATGGAAATAAATTATAAAATACCTAAATAAATGGAAAAACATAGTAGGTCATAAATTACAATACTTAATTTTATTAAAATGGCAATACTCTCCAAATTAATGCGCAGATTCAATGCAGTTCCTATGAAAATTGCAGCTGTCAGAAATTGACAGGCTAATCTTAAAATTTATGGGGAAATTCAAAGGATCTGGAATTGTCGAAACCATCCTGCATGTGAAGAACAAACGTCAGGACGTCAAACTTTTCAGTTTCAAAACTGACCACCAAGTGACAGTAATGGCAGTGGTGTGATACTGACACAGCATAGACATAGATGAATGAAACAAAAGTGAAAGAATTAGAGGAGGGAAAAATGAATGTCCAGTGGGGAAGAGCAAAAAAAATGGCAAACCATGAGCATGAACTGAAGTCCATGAGATTGGTTTAGTACCCACGTCCCTTCTCATCACATGTCCATTCTCATCGCCTCCACTCTCAGTAAGGTGGGTGTTCTGAGATTCTGCCTCCCACTGGACAGAGCCAGATGCATGCAATGCCAAGAAATTGGCAAAGCTTAGGGAAAGTGGAGCAGTTGCACACTCTTGTTCCATACCAACAACACGCTCCTTAGCTTTGCAGCAATGTATATGAGCTACAAGATCACAGTGACTGTGCCCCAGCACTCAACGTGGCTTTAACTTTTCTTTTGCGCCCCCAAACTTTGAGCAAAATTAAATATGACCCATCCTAACTGGAAATGTAGAAGAAAAGAATTCTGGGAATATTGTTCAACCTGGCCAAGTTCAGACTTGCCACTATTATTTTTTGCTTTTTCTTCACACTAATGAAAACATACTGCACACATTTGTCTTTGTTTTCTTGCTTTGTTTTTACTGGTTTTTTTTTGAGCTATAGTTTCCACCCTATGAAATTAACCTTTAAAGTGCACAATTTAATGTTTTTTTGAATAGCCTCAGAGTTTTACAATCATCATCACTATCTTAACTTGACAACATTTTCACCAGCCCAAAAAGTAATCCTGAGCCAATTTACAGCCATGGAGCATTCATCTCAAACCATGTAGTTCCTGGAAATCACTGATCTACTCTCTCTTTCTGTGGATTTACCTATTCTCTCACTTTCCATTGATCTTCCCATTTGACTGCCTGCCCTGTGAACTTCAAGCCCCAAATCAGACAGGAAGATAGGAATCTTACAGAGAAAGCTTTTTCAGCTCCTACAGTAGAATTTTATAAGGTCAAATTCCTGCAACAAATATGTATGTATGTATGTATGTATGTATGTATGTATGTATGTATGTATCTATCTATCTATCTATCTGAAATACAGTCAAGCACTGCATAACAATGTTTCTGTCAATGATGAACCACATGTAAGATAGTGGTCTTATAAAATTATAATGGAGCTGAAATCTTCCTATTCCCTAGGGATGTCGTAGCTATTGCAATGTTATCATGCAATGCATTACTCACATTTGTAGTGATGCTGGTGTAAAAATTCTGCTGTGCTGCCAGTAATGTAAATATATGGCACATACAATTATGTGTACTACATAATGTTTGATAATAATAATAAATGACTATGTTACTGGTTCATGTTTACTATAGAGTTTAGTGTTATTTTAGATATATTTCCTCCACTTATTAAAAAATGGTAATGTTAAAACGGCTTCAGGAAGGTCATTCAGTAGGTATTCTAGAACATGTCATTGTTATCACAGGAGATGACAACTCCATATGTGTTATTGCCCCTGAAAGCCTTCTGGTGAGACAGGATGTAGAGGTGGAAGACAGTCATATAAAAGCAGGACCTACACAGTTCCTGACCTTGTGTATCCCTCAACTAATGTGTGGGTTTGTGTCTTAGTTTTTAACAAACATGTTTTAAAAAGGAAAAGATTAAAAAATTATATAAACAGAAAAAATCTTATAAAAGATATAAAAATTTATACAGTTGTATAATGTATATTTGAAACTGTTATTACATAGTCAAAAAGTTGAAAAAAATTAAAAGGTTTATAAAGTTACAATAAGCTAAGGGAAATGTATTATTGAAGAAAGAAATTATTAAAAATAAATCTAACACAGCCTGAGTGTTTGGTGTTTATAAAGTGTACAGTGGTGTATAAGAATGTCCTAGGCCTTTATATTCACTCACCCCATACTCACTGACTCAGCAACATCCAATCCTATAAGCTTCATCCATGTTAAGTACCCTGTACAGGAGTACCGTCTTTTCTACTCTACCTTATTTTTACTTCATCTTTCATATGTTTAGATATATTAATAATATCGTGTTATAATTGACTACAGCAGAGATGTCCAATCTTTTCACTGGGCCACACTGGAAGAAGGAGAATTGTCTTGGGCCACATAGAAACTACACTAACACTAATGATAGCTGATGAGCTAAAAGGCAAAAAAATACCCAAAACAACTCATAATGTTTTAAGAAAGTTTATGAATTTGTGTTGGGATGCATTCAAAGCAGTCCTGGGTTGTATGTGGCCTGGGGCCTGCGGCTTGAAAAAGCTTGATCTACAGTATTCAGTTCGGTAAGATACTGTACAGGTTTGTAGCCTAGGAGCAATAGGCTATACCGTATGGCTTAGGTGTGTAGTAGGTTTGAGTACGTACTCAATGAGCTTCCCTCTATGACTATATCACCTAACAAATATTTCTCAGAATGTATCACCTTTGTTAAGGCATGACTATATTATACATGCATATTATATATTTATTATGCATAATTATATATATGAGTATATACATATAGTCTCCCTCAGAATGCATGAGAAACAAACTTCCAGGAAGAGAGAGAAGTAGAAAACAGGGAGATAAAGATGAGAGGGAGACTTCACAGCTTACTTTTTGTGTTTATCTTTTCAACTATGCTAACGCATTGTCTGTTCAAAAATAATAATGAAATTAAAAGTGAAAATTTTAAAATCAAAACATAAATTTGAAAATTGGAAACAGTAGAGGATGAGTAAAGAGAGAAAGGACAATGAAGAAAAGTGAAGGAAACTAAAAGAGCCGAAAAGGAAAGAGGGAGAATCATTAGAAGGAGAAAATGAAGGAGAAGAAAGAACAGGGAGGAGGATGGAAGGAAATAGGAGGAAATAGGAGTTATTTTAGGAGTCGTCAGAAAGTTAAGAGTTAGAAAGAGAAGTCTAAGTAGGAAGAGAAAGAAAGGAGAGGACATAGTTTGGAAACATCAATGCATGTTTTTATGAAGAGATTCACCATATATAAATCTTGAGAGGCTAATGTAGACCAGGTAATGAAGGATATTTTAGGCTGTATAGTTTGGATATTAATCTGAAAAAAAAGGGATACAGTAAAGGATTTTAATTGGATTAGTTGCAACATCATATTTAATTTAAAAATAATTTAGTCAGCAGTGTGAAGAATGGATTTATTCAGGGCTGTTGAGAGGAAGAGCAATTTGCAGGTTTTACACAAAGGCTAGAAACTGTAAGGGTCTAAAGTGAAGGAAGAAAAATGTGAAAAATTGAGATAAAATTGAGAATGAATATGTTGCCATACATAATTGGATTCTTGATTGGTTGGGAGAGTTACTAATGAGTTAAAGTGAAAAGTCACAGAGGACTACCAGTTTTCTAGTTTGGCTAGATAAATAGTGACTTCACTGCTTTCCAATGAACTTACAGGAAGCATGCTGTTTTTAAATAGAAGGTGGTATATTGAGAGGTGACCTCTGAATTGTTGGTGCCAGCAGCCACTTTTCCACTAGTAGTGTGGAAAAGCAGTGAACTGTATTAAGTACAATCAGAGCCAACCAGAACAGAGAGCAAGCAGAGAATATCTCGGGACAAGGAACAGAGGATTGAGTGAGAAAGAGTAGCATTTTGAGAGGTCCAGGGAGGTGGCAATTTTCTTTGAGCTACTCACAGTCAACTTCTTATTGCTGCTGAAATAAATCATGTTTCTTTAAAGTAGACTAAAAATATTTTATTACACTTTTAAATTTTGAGATAACTGTAAATTCTTGCATAGTTTTAAGTAACAAGGCAGAAAGATCTTGTAAAATGGTAGTACATTAGACCAACATATTGACATTGACAGTCAAGTGGCAGAAGAGTTTCATCACCACGAAGGCCCTAATGACACCCTTTTGGAGCCACACTGAGCTCTCTCCTGCTCCCACCACCTCATTAAGTGCTGACAACCACTAATCTGTTCTTCATTTCTGTAGTTTATTATTTCAAAAAATATTACATAAATGAAATAATATAGTGTATATCCTTCTGCGATTGTTTTGTAAAAAGTTTTTCACTCAGCACAATTGTCTGGATATCCATCTGCACTGTTGCAAATATCCACAGTTCATACCTTTTATTGCTGAACAGTATTCTATGGCATGTATGTAAAAGAGTTTGTTTAAACATTAGCTGCAGAGGAAGATTTGGCTGATTCTAGTTGTTTTTTTATAAATAAAGCTGCCAAAAAACCAACCAACAAAAAAAAAATGAAACCTTTCAAGTACAAGCTTTTCTGCAAACATAGATTTTCATTTTCTGGGACAAATACTCAGGAGTTTAATTGCCAAGTGGTATGGTAGTTTAAATTTTTTTTTTTTAGAAATTAACAAAATATGTGGATTATTTCACATTATCACTAGTAATGTATGAGTAATTCAGTTTCTCTACATCCTTGTCAGTATTTGTCATTGTCACTGTTTTATTTTAGTCATTCTCATCACCGTGTTTAAGGGACACATGACTAAACTTTGAGGTGTACCTCTCTATAACCTCATGCTCCCATATAACACATATGCATGTTTGTTTCTCAAATATGGGCTAATTCTCGGTAAGTTACTCAGATTTTTTTTTCATTTAAGATATCTTAGATGTATTTTTGAGCAATACATGCAATATATGTAACCTATCTCATTGTTTTTAATTGATTGATAATATTTCACAGTATGATAATATGATAATCTATTCAACAATTTTAATACTGATGATTCAGATTTTACAAGTTACTATTCTACACAATTAATTACAGAATCACGCTTGTACTTACATACTGGCGATTTCATTTCTTTTAGCTTGATCAAAGAAGAATCGCTACATTAAATATCATATGCATTTAAAATTGGATAGATAATGCTATATTGCTATGCTATAATTTTGTAGCAATTTATTCTCCCAATATTAAGAAATGTATGGAAGTCCATTTACCACAAATTCACCCAAAAACCTTGTAATCTTTCTTAATTTTGAAAAATGTTTTCTCGTTAAAACTAGTAATTTCACTAATTATTACTTGAGTATGTTTTCATGTACTCAGCAATTTTGATTTATTCTTTGAATTGATTGCTTATAGCCCTTGCTCATTTTTCTTTCAATATGTAGTAACACTTATTCAAGTGGAGAAATGTACAATGATCCTTAATTTCACATATTTTACATATGTTAACTCATCCATTTCTGCTGAATAACTACAATGCACAATAATTTTATTTAATGCCACATTTCAAACATTTATTTTGTCCTACCTAATTTCTTGTCTTACTAAAGAAACATTAACCCCTATATTCAAAGTTATAGGAATGCATTCCTAAATAATGAACTCTAAATTTTATTTTACTTTTACACAATTTTATTTAGAATTAGATGACAATCTAATTTGCAATCTATTTGCCTGTGAGATTTACAACATTTTTGCAACTATGTTAAAAACCTAATTTTATCTCTTTCTGTTTCTCTGTTTTTTTTTTCTTTTTCTTTTTACGACAGTCTCTCTCTGTCACCCAGGTTGGAGTGCAGTGGTGAGATCTTGGCTCACTGCAACCTCCACCTCCCAGCCTCCTCAGTAGCTGGGGTTACAGGTGGAAATTACCAAATGTGGCTAATGTTTGCATTTTTAGTAGAGATGAGGTTTCACCATGTTGGCCAGTCTGGTCTTAAATTCCTGGCCTCAAGTGATCCCCCTGCCTCTGCCTAAGTTCAGGGGTACATGTGCAGATTTGTTACACAGGTGAACTTGTATCATGGGATTTGTCGTAGAGATTATTTTCAACAAGGTATTGAGCCTATTATCCATTAGTTATTTTTCCTGATTTTTTTCCACCCTTCACTGTCCAATAGGCCCCATAGCCTGTTGTTCTCCTCTATGTGTCCATGTATTCCTATCATTACGTTCCCACTTACACATGAGAACATGCAGTATGTAATGTTCTGTTCCTGCATTAGTTTGCTAAGGATAATGGCCAACTATTTCCTACATACTACTGATGAATAAAACAATATATTCTCCATAATTTGATATTCTCTTTTCATCACACTTATATGTAATATTTTAATAATCATTGTAATATTTTTATCATATATCTTATGTTTGCTTTTATTTTCTGTTTTATATACACACTATGATATGTTTATACATGAAATAATTTTACGAGCATACAAACTGTATTCGTTTCTGGTATCATTTCTATTTACTCCATGGATCTGTATCATATTTTTGGTTAACATAGCTTTAAAGTAAGTCTTTGAATCCTTAACAATAAATGTATTCAAACTATTCATTCTATCAGTTTGTAAGTACTTTCCCCACATTTATTCTTTGTCAGAAGAAAATGTAGGCAAGAAGAGAGAAAAAGGGATGAACAGAAGAAGTAAGGAGGAAGGGGAAAAGGAAAATAAAGAAACAAAGGGAAAAGGAAAGAAAGATAGACACTATTCTGATATAAATTGCATTAAACTTATCACTTAAGAAAGTGTACATTATTTTAAATTAAAACATATGCCAATATAGAAGCATTCATTCTTTTCTTTAATTTTCTTTACTTTCTTTTTTCTTTTCTTTTCTTTTTTTTTGAGATGGAGTCTTGCTCTGTAGCCCAGGCTGGAGAGCAGTGGCGCAATCTTGGCTCACTGCAACCTCTGCCTCCTGGATCCAGGTTCAAGCAATTCCCCTACCTCAGCCTCCCAAGTAGCTGGGATTACAAACACAAGCCACCATGCCCAGCTAATTTTTGTAGTTTTTAGTAGAGACAGGGTTTCACCATGTTGGCTAGTTTGGTCTTGAACTCCTGACCTCTTGGTCCGCCCACCTTGGCCTCCCAATATGCTGGGATTACAGGTATGAGGCACCACACCTGGTCTCATTATTTTCTAAGTCTTTTACTATAATTATAGTTTTTTTAATTGTAATGTAGATCTTTCTTGCTATTTTTTTTCTTGAACTTTTATTTTGCTTTTAATGGAAAATGTGTGTTTTAAATATACTTATAGATAATAAAGTCTGTGAACCCTAATTTGCTTTTAGTTAAAATACTTTTAGATTTTGGTCTTCTGAGTTTCAGAGGTAAGCCATCATATCATCTGCAAATAAAGTCTTTCAATGCTATTATATAATATTTATATTTTTAAACTTCAAAGCAATTTTGAATAACAGTGAATATTTATGGTAGGTCATAACCCTATTTTGTCTTCTTTAGATGATAAAAAAAAAGTTTCTTTTTTAAGCTTTTAATTTCACAGGTAAAAGTGCAGATTTGTTACATAGGTAAAAGTGGGTCATGAGGGGTGTAGTATAAATTATTTCATCACCCAGATATTAAACCTAGTACCTAGTTATTTTTCCTGGCCCTCTCCCTCCTTCCCTGTACCCATCAAAAGGCCCCAGTTTGTTTTGTTTCCCTGTATGTGTCCCTTTGCTTTGATGATTAGCTCCCACTTATGAGTAAGAAGATACGGCACTTGGATTTCTGTTCCTGTATTAGTTTGCTAAGGATAATGGCCTTCAGCTCCAGCCATGTTCCTGCAAAGAACATAATCTCATTTTTTTAAGACTGTGTGGTATTCCATGGTACAAATATACCACATTTTCTTTATCCAATCCATCATTGATGGGCATTTAGATTGATTCCATACCTTTGCTATTGTGAATAGTGCTGCAATGAATATATACATGCATGTGTATTTATAATAGAATGACATATATACATTCAGGTATATACCCAGTAATGGGATTGCTGTGTCAAATGGTATTTCTGTTTTTAGCTGGTTGAGGAATCACCCAGTGTCTTCAACAATGACTGAACTAATTTACACTCCCAACAAGAGTGTATAAGTATTCCTTCTTCTCCACAACCTCCTCAGCATCTGTTATATGACTTTTTAATAGTAGTCACTCTTATTGGTATGAGATGGTATCTCATCGTGGATTTATTTGCATTTTCCTAATGATCATTGATGCTGACTTTTTTTTCACATGATTGTTGGCCACATGTATGTTCTTTTTTTTTTTTTGAGACAGAGTTTCGCTGTTGTTACCCAGACTCGAGTGCAGTGGCACAATCTTGGCTCACTGCAACCTCAGCCTCCTGGGTTCAGGCAATTCTCCTGCCTCAGCCTCCCGAGTAGCTGGGACAACAGGTGTGAACCACCATGCCCAGATGATTTTTGTATTTTTAGTAGAGATGGGGTTTCACCTTGTTGACCAGGATGGTCTCAATCTCTTGGCCTCGTGATCCACCCGCCTCGGCCTCCCAAAGTGCTGGGATTATAGGCATGAGCCACCGACCCAGCCTGTTCTTTTAAGAAGTGTGTAGTGTCTGTTCATCTTCTTTGCCCACTCTTTAGTGAGGTTTTTTTTTCTTTTAAGTGTCCTTTATCTTATTAGTTAGTATTTTAAAACTAAGCATTATAAAATACAGCTTGATTCCCTTTATATGTAATTTAGAATTTTTAAGAATCGTAGCTGAATTTTTTCAGATACTTTTCAGAACCAACTATTATGAAATTCAACAAAACCCCACTCTTATTCAGACAAACGTGATTTTAAAAATGAGTAACATGAGAGCACTGGAATAATGAGAGCCATCGAGACATCTATCTATACTGTATCTCAAACATACTGATTGAGTTAACATCTTTATTCTTGCTTAATTTTTAATTGGTTCATTTGTTAAATTCTTTTTAAAGCATATATTAAAATCCTCACCATTGTTACAGTTTCAATCAGAAATCCTTTAGCTTTTATATTTTGCTTAGGAAGTTTTATTCTATTCATTGGGCACATACTAACTTCTGCTTTTTCTGTTCTTCATGAGTTATTTACAATTGAGAAATATTTTTCATTATTTTTCCAATAGCTTAGAATAAATAAAACTTTTAGCAAATACAAATATATTTCCATATTAAAGGGTTAAGCCTGGTTATTTCCAAATCTGTGGTAGATGAAGATAATATTTTATGAACTGTATATAATGTATTTGTAACAAATGTGAGATGCCTTGAGAAATCAATAACACAGACATAATAAAAAGAAGAAAGTGATAGCCAACATGAATAGTTTCTGCTTTTCAGCATTGTTTTAATGACTTTTCTACAAGCCTGATTTCTCTTTTATTTCTCAACTATCCTTTGAGATTATTGGCTATTATGCTGACTTTATGACTGTTTATTCACACCCAGAAAGCTTAGGAAGTTTGCAAGTGCACATGACTGAGCTTTCTAAGGCTAAATGTCCTAAGCTTTCTGAGCTTTGGAACTCCAGCCTTGATTGGTCTGGTTTCATGTGACCCATGATTTTAAATGAAGCAAAGACACACACTGATCTTTGCCTCATGTCTCTATAAGATGATAAAGATACCAGGTTTTGATTACAGAAAATTAACTATGTCATTGTTTGTCAAGTTAAGGAGTATTGTAAAAATTATTAATTTTACTAAGTGTAAAATAACAGCATAACTCTTCTCTATTCAGAGTTAGCCAGTTTAGTATGCTTGTCATGAATTATTTTACAGATTTGAGGACTTAAAATTAAAATTCTAGCATACTTAAAAATATGAAAACAAATTACATAATAAATTGTGTAAATATGGTTCAGATATATTTTACCTTTGTTTAGCAAGTTTTAGGCTTATTATAATTTATACATAATGTTTAAGGCTGCTCTTTTATTTGTAGTTTTGAAATATAAAGATTTCTTTTGAAAGTTGTTGGTTAAAGTATGAAGTGATGATACCCAAACATGGGTTACTATTGCTTTATTTTAGAATGCTCTTCCAAAAATTAATTATCCACATGACTTTATTAAATTAATTTTATAGATGTGTATTACATGACAACTTCCAAGTAAAAGTACGTTTCATTTACAATTCCCAATACAAAGCTTATTCTGAAATTAGAAAATTATATTTATAACTCTCAGTGTGTCAGTTTCTATAAAAATTGTTCTAAGACAAATTAGGTAGTTTCTAAAGAAATTACTTAATCTTGACAAAATGAACTTAATCCAGGATAAATATATATATATATATATAATTATTTATGGAGAATTACAAAGTAACTAAGTTTGTCATTCTTAGAATATGGATGACTATAACCAACTAAGTCTTAGACTTTTTTTTTTGCCTTTTTACATATATTAAACATAATAACACTTCTTGAGTAAAATAATCTAATATTAGTAATTTTTATCTCCTACTCTATTGAAAAGATCTTCAACAATATAGTCATGAATTCATTTCTATCTCCATAGCATTTTATATTTTTTAAAATTTTTTATTTTTTATTGCGTTTTAGGTTTTGGGGTACATGTGCAGAACATTTAAGATAGTTGCACAGGTACACACGTGGCAGTGTGTTTTGTTGCCTTCCTTCCCTTCACCCACATTTGGCATTTCTCCCCATGCTATCCCTTCCCAGCTCCACCCCCACTGTCCCTCCCCTATTCCCCCCAATAAACCCCAGTGTGTAGTACTCCCTTCCCTGTGTCCATATGTTCTCATTGTTCATCAACCGCCTATGAGTGAGAATATACGGTGTTTCATTTTCTGTTTTTGTGTCAGTTTGCTGAGAATGATCTCCAGATTCATCAATGTCCCTACAAAGGACACAAATTCATCATTTTTGATTGCTGCATAATATTCCATGGTGTATATGTGCCACATTTTCCCAGTCCAGTCTATCATCGTTGGGCATTTCGGTTGGTTCCAGGTCTTTGCTATTGTAAACAGTGCTGCAATGAACATTCATGTGCATGTGTCCTTATAGTAGAACGATTTATAGTCCTTTGGATATAAACCCAGTAATGGGATTGCTGGGTCAAATGGAATTTCTATTTCTAGGTCCTTGAGGACTCACCACAGTGTCTTCCACAATGGTTGACCTAATTTACACTCCCACCAGCAGTGTAAAAGTGTACCTATTTCTCCACATCCTCTCCAGCATCTGTTGTCTCCAGATTTTTTAATTAACGCCATTCTAATTGGCGTGAGATGGTATCTCAATGTGGTTTTGATTTGCATTTCTCTAATGACCAGTGATGATGAGCATTTTTTCATATGCTTGTTGGCCTCTTGTATGTCTTCTTTTGTAAAGCATTTTATATTTTTAAGTGTTGTCATATTATTTTCCTCATAATGTTCATTTTACAAATGAGTAAAAAAGTACTGATAGAGTTGGAGTGAGTCTTCTAAAATAACATAGCTAGTCAGTTACAGGTTGTAATCAAAATCTTCCTCTTGAGTAATCTTGTCTGATTCATGGCATGTTATATTTTATAGTCTTATATGTTGTTAAAGTTCTGTTTCTTACACAAATGGTGGTAGAAGACAGGCTAGGCAGAGAACTAGCTGTAAAAACATTTATAAACAAAAGCTTCCAGAATCATATATATTTTGCAACACATTTCAATATAATATTGAAAGACAAATGTTTTCTTCATGTTTAAGTCCTAATGCAATGTTTTTATTACTTTTCAGTTGCAAAAAATGTCTATTTACAGTTGCAAAAAATGTCTATTTACAGTTGCAAAAAATGTATATATATATACATATATATATACACACATATATATACACACACACACACACATATATATATATATATATACACACACACATATAAATACATCACTTATAATTCAGGTGCAAATGTGAGTGAAAGAGCTAAGAATATGTTTAATCTGTTTAAAATGTGTTTAGATACAGCCTTGAATAGATCTCTTCCTACACTGTATTTAGATAGGGTTTACATTTACATCTGAAACATTAAACCCGTTTGGAATATGTCATGCTTCCACCTCCCTGTCTCTAGTCCTGATAGACATTGCTGATCAATTACAGTTTTCTTTCCTGTTGAACCAGTTCCTGGGATTAAGCAGGTTCAATTCTCATCTCTAAGAAGTTCATTTCTACTAATCAGTTGGTATTGACAAGTGAAATTAAACACATTTTCCATTCTTCTTATTAAGTCTTACACATTCTGTGTAGCTGGCCAAAAAAATCCTCATATTTTCAAAAACAGCAAAACTTGTGAGTAGACACCTAACATTTGCATGCTGACTCATGCCTAGCAATCAGCTGGGAATTTACCAGAGTGTTTCCTTTAATCCATTTAATCCTCAGAAGAGTTTCAAATTTTACAAATGGAGAAATCAAGACTCGGAAATGGAATATTTTATCTCTTACAGCATAGCAGAAAGTGTTAGAGATGCATTCAAATTTTCTGCTTAGTAGGAGGTTACTGTAACATATCAGCTACACAACTCCTGCCTCAAATCATCATTTTGAGAACTCCTGATCTCTAAATTAGATATACATTAAATAAAATTAATTAAGGTCTATCAAAAAGAAACCAGCATCCAGCATATGCCAGGCTATATTTTTCCTCATATATTTTTTCTTTTCTTTAGGTTAAGAGAAACAACATCTTATGTATATTATCATCTTAAATACTTTTGTTATAGTTTCTTTTGTGTTTCAGACACTATTTCTTAAAATGGTGGCTTTTCAGACTTTGAAATTGGGGATTTAAAAGGCTGCTAACTTTAAGGATTAATAGACTCCAACTAAGTTAATTACACTAGGGTGAACTCTCTCTTTCAAAATAGGTTAAAGAGTTGGAATTTCTTACAATGATGTAGGATAAACAGGAAGACCTAATAAAAAAACTCACCAAAGTTTGTGACCCTAAAAATGTTATTCTTAATTTATATTTTGCCTTCAACATTTGTTGCATCCTCTACACTTTCATGAAGACTGCAATAATGTGATCAGAGAGTTTTGTAATATTGACAAGAGACAGTGTGAAAGTCATGAATATAAAAAGACTGCTTTGGGACAAAGTTAAAGAGAAATTGATGGCTTTAATAATGTCAGAGACAAAAGGCATTGGACAAGCTCAGTAGCATTTAAAATATTTATTAAACCGAGTCTGTAATTTTTCATAGGAAAGTTGCTTTAATGACAAAGGAAGTCATAATACAAACAGAACAATCCAGCTGCTGCTGTGAGTCAGCACTACTTCAGAGACATTTATATTCTTACCCTCAAGCTTTCTTAGAACCTTTTCTAACAGTTGCAGCTGTTTGAATAATTTGTGGAAGAGCCATGATAGAATTTTTCAAGATAATACAAGATAATAGCATCAGGAAAAAAAATAGCCAGTGCTTAGTTGTTTACGTACCAGTGACCTGACGATTCACCTTAAATTCATTTTTCTTTTCAGTTAGAATGAAGTCACTGTATTGGGTCAGTGATCTCTGCCTCTGGACTAAATTCAGGCTTCGAAAACAGCCAGGTTATACTGTCTCCATACTTTCTGGCAATAATGTAGAAACTTCTAAAGAAAAATCAGAGTATGAAAGTATGAAGAATAAGAAAAAAAGAAGATTTAGCCTTACAGAGATTTTTAAAAATCACATTAGAATCTAATATTGGATTAGAAGTATTATTACATTAAATGAATTCTATTAGATCCTTCCTAATATAGAGAGAAGTACTGCTCTAATCTAATGCAGTTAAGTTATGGGCCTTTGAGAAATATATCTATCTATCCTTCCTTTATTTTCCAACCATCATCATGAAATACATAATGGTTTTGTGATGATAAATGTTTACAAGGATTCCATATAAATACCAAAGTTTCCAGAAAGAAAAACCTGTGTGAATGTAAATATATTTTATTTTATTAATTTCCTCCATTTTTCATTTCTATTTTTTTAAGTGTCAGAACATCACCTTAATATCTGAATTTGTATAATGTTAAAATGTACTAGTCTTATGTATTCTTAGAGCAATTGGTCATGTGTATACAGTGCGTGTCTGATTATTTGCATTTGATGCTTTAAAAACCATTAAACTAAATAAAATGTTATTAGATTTGTTTGATTTATTTAAATGGTAATATCATTTTTAAACTGAGCAATAGTTCAGTTTCCTTGAAAAGTTAGAGATGCCTTATTAATACTGCTCTGAAATACTCTAAATGCACTAATTTATTTGACCTTTACTTTTTAAATATAATTGCTTCCAGGATCTCTAACATGCCTTATGTATTATAGCTCACAATCTAATTCATAATTTAATGACTGTGGATGCCATGTAGTAGATACTTTTATGAAGATGCTTTTATGAAGACGTATATTTTATTATTAAGACTAGATGAAACAATTTAAGCTAAGATTGCATTTTTTTTAGTGCTCCACTTGGCTAATTTCAACTTGAATCTATCACTCACTGGATGTGTAATATAGACAAGAGAGCAAGTGAGAAATAGACAAAGTTACCAGCCCAATGTATTGTGCTCAGAAGTTTCTCAGTGAATAGCTATATACTATCTTCAAACTCAAAAATAAATTAAATTTTATACTTTGCCTAATTTTTGAATAAAAATATACATTTACATCCTGTTGTATCTCCTTCCATTTTAGGTAGTAGAAGTTTATTTGATTACATTTTTGTAGAATAAATTTCAATATGAAATGTCAATGCTTTATAATGTTTCTGTATTAATATATACACAAAATTATATTGTTTGACAGGATATTATATGATTGTGTTGGATATAATTATATAAAACTAATTAGTTTAAACTGTTTAAGTTGAAGGCATTTCCTGAGCTATATTAAAGACATCAAATATCACTTGGAATTATTTAGCGTTTAGAAGCTTATTTTTAAATATCACCTTTTTCATAAAATGTTAGGAGCCTATTTATAGCTTTTCATGGTAGTCCATGGACATTGGATCCTAAATCCAACGTGAAAAATCTTAGGTGGTCTTTATCAATTTCTTTTTTTCATGAATTGCCAATAGAAAAAAAAAGACTAGTTTATAGAGTGCACTTCCAAACGAAAAATGACTGTAACAAATGGTTTGAAATGTTCTCTGGAGGATTATTGACTTTTTAATTCAGGCTGCCATCAATCCTCATTTATATTTCATAATATGTATCCTGGGAGAAGTAAGCTACTTTTAAATGTGTAGCTTGTCACTGAGGTTAAATAGTTGCTATGCCAATCACTTATCCTTCAATTCTACGTGAGTTAAGAGACACTTTTCAGAAAATCACTTAACACCAATAAAATGAGACACATGTTAATTACATAAAGATACTTTTTTCATACATATATACAATCTATATGAGAATTAAAGTTATATATGACAAAAGTTATTATTCACTAGCTTTCTTTCTGTGCCTTCATAAGTACATCAATAAAGTAGAAGCAGCTAGGAATGAAGGAGAAAACTGAACATCTTATTTTAAAAGGTTTATTTGGGGGAGTATGAGTGACAGTGTAAGTGGCCCATATAATATGTACATTTTCCAATGTGAATAACGTAGCATCTATTGCTCTTATTGAGGTGATTGGTGTCCTTCCTTTCAAACTAATTCTCAAACAGACTTAGGCTGTCTAAATTTTTAATACTTCCAGAGTTTAGCTGGGAAAGGGAACTAATAGGCAGTAGAGTGGTAGGCTGTACTCCTGACATGGTGGCTTTAACTAGTCTCTTGGTTCGCACTACTTTTGTAGTTTTAGTAAATCTGGAAGATTGGAGCTTATTCAATAGTCAATGTCATTTGTATATACAATGGATCCTTCAGACACTACAAAATAAAAGTGGTGAGATTAACTTTGCATTGTATTTGAATCACCAAATAGAATCTCAGTTGGTTTTTGGACCTCTTAGTTTTTTATTGGCATCCTGATGGCTGAAAGAAAAGGATATCAGGTAGTTCAAAATACATGCATTAACCAGAGAGTGGATGGTCCAGGTGAACAAAACTTTTATGTCCTGTTCTTGCTTTTGATAAGATACCTCCTGCAGAAACTTCTTTGACAGAGAACTAGAGTCCTTTTCCTCATTTACCAAGTCATATATCTTATTAAGGACAATATATGTTACGTATACTCTCATGGCCATTCTAAACAGCAAATGCTAAATTGTAAATATGAGAAAGGAATAACTGTGATAAGCCTGCAACACACATCCTGTGGAACACTTCCTCATGGTCTTCACTGCATCAGTCACTCAGCTACATAAAGGAATTTAGTGATTAAATAAGGCAAAACCTCTTCTCTCAAAGAGCCTATTATTAATCATCTATAGCATATCATATATTGCTGTATGATATATATTGTTTTATAATATATATTGCTTTGCAATATACAACTCTTTGTATTTTTATAATTCTGTTTGATTTTTAAAACCTTAAAATATGGTACAACATTTATTTTATATATAAGGAAAAAGACTCAAAAGGTTTGAAAATGAACTCGAGATCACATAACTATTAAGCAGCAGCATGCAGACTCAAAAATCTTCATTTGTCCCAGTCTAAATGTCTTTAAATGACAACAAATAAATATATTTTTATTAGCAGGAAATTTTCAAAATCTGAGGTCCAGAACTCACTTGAGGAACACTTTCACAAAATAATATGCATCTTAAATCTTAAGTACCATTTTCCTCATTTAAGAAAATTCAGCTGTCCAGAACAATTAGCTTTCAATGTGAATAGATTTAATATTTGTGTTAGAGATAGCATGTTAATTTTTCTTGGAAAGAACTGCATGCTTTTTGATATTGGAATTAAAATGTCTAAACCATTTGCCCTAATATATCCAAATCTCATCTAACCTCAAAACTTTACATAGAATGATTATTTGAAAATTATACAATTAATAGTCCATCATTTCATAATTTCTGAATCATTTCCCACAAAGCTTAGTACATTATAATGACAATTATAGTGTTCTTGGAATACTTGGCACTTGTAGATAATCGATACATATACATTTACTCAATGAATGCAGGATTTCTTTCACAGCATTTTTGCTGGTAAATGGGATAATTGACTGTCCATACAATTGCGTGTGACATTCATCGAACAACCTATGACATAACTCATCACTGGAAAAATGTAAAATACTCAGCATCATGCGTATACTCTAAATGTCTTCTCCACAGCCACATTCACTACACTGCCTGTCATACTCCCCTAAACACTTCAAAATACGAATAAAGCACTTTGTGTTGATAACTCCCTTTTTAATGTAACTACCACACCTCTTTCAACTCTACTACAGGACATAAAGTGTTGTGTTACAATTATTGTTTTCTGGTTTTCATTATTGAGCAGCACATCCTTTGAGAATATGAGACATGTCTTGTCCATCTATGTCAATTAACAGTTTACAGTTTATCACATATGTTAAGTAATCAATAAATGACTAATTAAATGAACAAAAGTGAGTATTTCATAAGTGGTACAATATTTAGATGGTTTCTACAAAGATCATTTTTACCAATTTTGTGGAACGGGAATGGAAATGAAAAAAACATTTGATGGCTAAAATTAACATAATGGTAACTAAAGGCAATAATAACTAAAGGTACCATGGACATGGTTTATTACTCCATTGATTTTAGTCATTTCATTTTTATCAATAACATTTTAAATAATGTTTTGGAATGTTTCCTCAAATGGTTTGAGGACCATCTGTTAAATACATTTATAGATAGTATATTTTTGCTTTATTAAATTTAAAATATTTGAAATATTTTGTTACTGATATTTGCAAATATGCAAACTTGTATCATGTAAACTTACCAAATTCACTTGTTACAATTTGTCTAAATTATCTTTTGTATTTTAACTTACTCTATGTCATCTACAAATGCTTAAGATAACTCTTAATAAAGAAAATATTTTCTTGTTTTCTAAAAGTAAGTGACTTTTCTGCAATTATGGAAAAGATCATACAATTTCACTTCTTTAAAATGTTAATATGGCGAATTAAATTCAATTATTTTTTGAATGTCTATGATTAACCAATGTGTTATGGTATATTACTGTTTTAGTGTTCTGATATATTTTGATTGATAGTATTTTGTATGGGAATTTTCATCTATTTTGAGTGACATTGATCACTAATTGTTCTTTCTTCTAATGTCTTGCCACATTTTGGCATTAAGTTTATGTCGACCTCATAAAACGAAGCTGGGGATTTTATTAGTTATCTCTGCTGCATAATAAATTAGTGAAAATATTAGTGGGTTAAAACAACAACATTTATGTCCTTTGAGATAGTAGGAAAATCAAGATATGCAATAATTAATACAAAAATGAGAGAATCAAATTATTTGAGAACAGCTCTGCTAGGTGATCCTGGCATAAGATCTTTTCTGAGATTTCAGTCAACATGTTGCTCAGAGCTATAGTCATCCGGAAGCTTGATTGAGACTGGTGTATCTACTTCCAAGGTTACTCACTCAAATGGCTACTAGCAGGAGGCCTTAGTTTTTTGCTGGCTGTTGTCACAGGCCCTCTCTCTGCCCCTTAGCATATAAGCATCCCCATAAGACTGATTAAGTGTCTTATGACATGGCGGCTGAATTCTTCAAAAGCAAGAGAACAATGAGAATATTGCAATACCTTTTATGACCTAATCTTGAATATTTGGCACCATTACTTTGCCACAGCTCTGCTCATTAACAGTGCATCATTAAATCCAGCCCACAGGTCCCATGTGTAAAGTAAGGAACATTAGTCTCTAGCTTTTGAAGGCAGGAGTGTCAAAAATTGATAAGAGATATTTTAATAGTACCAAAGAGATGCCTCCAGCCTCATTTTATTCTCTAGATGAGTTTGTATAAGATTGGTGTTATTTCTACTTTATTTTGGGAAAGTTCTAAGTGTTCTTTGATTAAAAGTTTTTAAATATATTAAATTTATTTAAATGTTATAAAACTTTTAAGGTTTTGTACTACTTTTTATGTGGTTCTGCTAGATGCTTGTGTTTCCAGAAATCTGTTCATTTTATTTAAAGTTATGTGTTGGTGGGGACTTAGGAAGATGGCACTGTAGGACCAACTTAGGATTGCAGCTTCCAGTCAATCTTCAGAGGGTGAGTGGATGCCACATTTCCATATGGATCTTTATTGTCCACAGACTAGGAGATTCCTAGGTGTAAGAGCCCCATGGGCTGCACAGCAGTTTGGGCCGGCGGGGCTGTTTGGGCCAAGGCCACAGCGCAGTGACACTCCTTACAAAATACGCTGGTTCGGTTGCCCTGTTAGACCGGCAATTGGAGATTTTGAAAGGCAGATTAGCACATTCATCTGATTAAATGAGACTTAAACAGAAAGCTAGCCCAGGCGATTCCGGGCAGCAACGTGGTTTGAGCCGGTGCAGTGGGTCCCTGCACAGGAAATCACACAGATCCTGGTGCCCTTGCAGCAGGTGACTGGAACACCTGGGAGAGAGTCAATCGCTCAACTTTAAAAAAAAAAAGATCTCTGAGGCAGGGAGCTAGGTGATCATGCTCGGGGGGACCCACCCCCACAAAAACAAACAAAACAGCAATTGGAAATGCTCGGGGTTGAGAGTTTCACAGCAAGCAATGCAGAACCCAGGACAGTGCATCTCAGAAGGGGAGGGGCATCCGCCATTACCAAGACACTCGACCCCTACAGAGCTACACTGCCATTGCTGACGTAGCCTTCCGTTGCCAGGGCAACCCACAATAACAGAAAGAGTTGCCACTACAGAGGTGAGCACACCTGTATAAACAGGACTACAGGGAATTACACACGGCAGCAGAGCAGAGCCCATGGCAACAAGGCGGAGCCCACAGCAACAGGGCAGAGCCCATGGCAGCTCAGCATAGCCACTGCAGGCAAGCAGTAATTAGACTGCCCCCTTGCTGGACAAGACAGTGCAACAGATACTCATAAATGGAGCCCTAACTCGCCGGGACAGAGCACCTGAGGAAAAAAAAAGGGGCTTTATGAGTTCTGCTGCAGTAGACTTAAACATACCTGCCTAACAGCCCTGAACGAACAACAGAGCTCACAGCTCAGCACTTGAGCTCCTATAAAGTAAAGACAGTCTCCTCAAGCAGCTCCCTGACCCCCCTATATCCAAAGAGTCACCTCACAAAAGACTGATCAGACTGGCATTTGGTGGGCATCATTGAGGGACAAAGATATCAGAAGAAGAATCTGGTAGCAACCCTCATGTTTCCACAGCTGCTACAGGAGTTCCCCAGGCAAGCAGGGCCTGGAGTGGACCTCAGCAGTCATACAACAGTGGGGCCAGACTGTTAGAAGGAAAACTAAGAAATAGAAATACTTCATCATCAACAACCTGGATGTCCACTCACAGACCCAACCAGAAAATCAGCAACCACTCAGATGACAGGTGGATAAATCCACAAAGATGGGAAGAAACCAGTGCAAAAAGGAGGAAAACACCCAAAACCAGAACACCTCACCTCCTACAAAGGACCAAAACTCCTCACCAGCAAGGGAACAAAGCTGGATGGAGAATGAGTGTGATGAAATGGCGGAATCAGACTTCAGAAGGTGGGTAATGAGAAACTTCCATGAGCTATAAGAACATGTTCTAAATCAATGCAAAGAAACTAAGAACCTTGAAAAAAGATTTGAGGAAATGATAACAAGAATGGATAACTTAGAGAGCAATATGAGTGAATTAAAGGAGCTGAAAAACACAACATGAGAACTTCATGAAGCATGCACAAGGTTCAACAGCCGAGTTGACCAAGCAGAAGAAAGGATATCAGAAGTCAAAGATCAACTCAATGAAATAAAATGAGAAGCCAAGATTAGAGAAACAGGTACAAAAAGGAATGAACAAAGTCTCCAAGAAATGTGGGACTATATGAAGAAACCTAATCTACATTTGATAGGTGTACCTGAATGTGATGAAGAGAATGAATCCAACCTGGAAAATATTCATCAGGATATTATCCAGGAAAATTTCCCCAACCTATCAAGGCAGGCCAATATTCAAGTCCAGGAAATACAGAGAACACCACAAAGATATTCCATAAGAAGAGCAATCCCAATGCACATAATCGTCAGATTCACCAGGGTTGAAATGAAGAGAAAATACAAAGGGCAGCCAGAGAGAAAGGTTGGGTCACCCACAAAGGGAAGCCAATCAGACTCGCAGCAGATCTCTCAGCAGAAACCCTATAAGCCAGAAGAGAGTGGGAGCCAATTATTCAACATCCTTAAAGAAAAGAACTTTCAACCCAGAATTTCATATCCAGCCAAACTGAACTTCAAAATTGAGTGAAGGAAAAATAAAATCCATTGCAAACAAGCAAGTACTCAGATATTTTGTCACCACCAGGTCTGCTTTACAAGAGCTCCTGAAAGAGGCACTACATGTAGAAAGGAACAACCAGTACCAGCCATTCCAAAAACATACCAAATGCTAAAAAGCATCAACAAAGTGAAGAATCTGCATCTACTAATGGGTAGGACAGCCAGCTAGCATCAAAATGGCAGTATCAAATTCACACATAACAATATTAACCCTAAATGTAAATGGGCTAAATGCACCCATCAAAAGACACAGACTGGCAAATTGGATAAAAAGCCAAAACCCATCGGTGTTCTGTATCCAGGAAACCCATCTCACATGCAAGGATACACAAAGGCTCAAAATAAAGGGATGGAGGAAGATTTACCAAGCAAATGGAGAGCAAAAAGGAGCAGGAGTTGCAATTCTCATCTCTG
>CM052650.1:146805064-146824686 GCA_028533165.1 Leontopithecus rosalia | reverse complement strand
CTCATGAAACCGGTTTTTTTCCTCAGATGCTCTGTCTCGGGGATTTAGGGCTTTATTTGTGAGTATCCGTTGCGCTGTCCTGCCCAGCTAGGAGGCAGTCTAGTCACTATTTGGCTGCCGAGGCTCCGCCCTGCTGGTGAGAGGTCCGCCCTTTTGCTGTGGGCTCCGTCCTGCTGTTTGGGCTCCGCCCTACTGACGTAGGCTCCGCCCTGCTGATGTGGGCTCTGCCCTGTTGGTGGAGTCTCTCTGTTATTGCGGGTTGCCTCAGCAATGGCTGACTGCGTCAGCAGTGGGCAGGTACCTCAGTAGGGACCAAAGCTCTCGGCAATGGCGGACGCCCCTCCCCACCGAGCTGCACAGTCATGTGTTCAGCTCTTTCTGCAGTGGAACTCTCAATCCCCGCACTCCGAATTGCCTTATTGCTTGTCCCTGTAGGGGTGGGACCCATCGAGCCTGATCACTTGGCTCCCTGCCTCCGAGCTTTTTGCTTTTTTTTTTTTTTTAAGTTGTAGGGTTGACTCTCTCCCAGGTGCCTCAGCCGCTGGCCGAAAGGGCCCTGGGATCTGTGTGATTTCCCGTGCAGCCACCCGCTGCGCTGGTTCACAATTCACCTCCTAGAAATCTCCTGGTCTAGTTCACTGTCCAAAACCCGTTCAATCAGATGAATATAGCAATCTGCCCTCCCAAGTCTCAAATTGCCGGTTTAACAGGGCACCCAGACCCGTGTGTTTCATGTGCCGTGCCACTGTGGTGGCGCTGGCTGCCTGGCCACGCCAGCGGAGAGCGCTGGCTTGAGTCCTGTGTGCCTCTTACACCTGGGCTTTTCCCCCCGCTCTGTGGGCTATAAAGATCCGTCTGAAAATGCGGTGTTTACTCACCTTTTGCATCTTGACTGAGAGCTGTAGTGGTGATTTGCTTCTAGAGCGCCATCTTCCTCTCCTCCCATCTCAAAAAATAAAAGATAAAGCTTGATGAATGACAATAGTAAAGGTGCATAATATTGCTCAATTAATTATGAAAATATCTTTGGTATATATTTACCTGCAAATTAATGATGTTGCAATTATTAGACTTCTGTAAAGCTTAGGAGAATGTGAGTTCTGAATATTTTAAGTAAATACATAAATGAAATTTTACCTAGCATTATGAAATACCTCATATACAATGTAGAATATAGGGAATGATACAAAACATAAAATATGCATTTGATATAGAGTAATGGGCTCTCTATTACAGAATGACAGCACAATTTATGAACACTTGAATGCTTCTGGAATCATTTAGCATGCCTTCAAAGTATGGAAGTAAGAAGGAAAACAGTTTAATTAGGACAAGTCAAGAGAACTGTTTGTGTAATCAGAAAGCACTGTACCAAAACTGAAATTGTAGTTTACAAGTTGCATTTTCCTTCTTTTTTCAGCAAATGGCAGTGAGGTTCACATAAGCAACGTGCGCTATGAAGACACTGGAGCATACACTTGTATCGCAAAGAATGAAGCAGGAGTGGATGAAGATATCTCTTCTCTTTTTGTGGAAGACTCTGCTAGAAAGACCCGTATGTATTGAACTGTCCCCCACCATGAACACACCATACTCAACATACATTTTTACAGCTTTTTTTAAAAAAGTAAAGGCACCAGAAAACTGTGAATTGCACAATGCATGATAACAAATAGATTTTATATGTAGGAAGGATTTTATATGCTTGAAATACTCAAAGCAGATTTAAAGATTAAAAAAAGTTGTGAAATTTTCATTACAACACTAGATTTTATGTTTTTTGCAAGTGTACATATGGTGTTTCTGGTCCTGTCTTCCCATTTGCTCTTGGAGAAATTTATGTCTCTGGCAAAATCCCTCTCCTCAATTAAGTGTGGGGAATTCAAGGCCCCCAGTTGTATCCAAGGTGTATCTTATATGTGGAATGAATTACTATATTTCTTTTCCTGTCAGTTACATTGCAGTCGCTGGATTAAGACCTGTACAGCATCCTTCTCTACAGAAGGTTCAGTGGTAACTGCTGCTCCAAGGCACTCACTGCCCCATAATTCCTTTACTTTATTCCTTTTATGCAGTACAGCCAGCACTAATTTATAATTCACTTTCTGTTAAAAATTAATTTTAGGTGACAAGCAATTAAAAATGGTTGTTTTCTCTGCCCTTATGATGATGTTTATAAAACAGATTTTCAACTCTATTTACTTTCTATCAGTGTTTGTCATGTACCTTTTAATATATTTCCCTCATTACAACAGTAAAACACCTAGCCAAAGCTTCTTTAATCTGTAAATCATACAACCTTTTAGTGTGTAAATTCTAGGAAAATTTAAGGGGAAGATTCAACAGGATTAAATTTTCAACAAGGTTTAAATCTTGTTGAAGTAAAAGTGCCTATTTAAAAAATAATAATGCATATGATTAAAATCAGGACAATGCTAGATAAGTAAACCGAGTAGAATGTTAGTAACTCCAGAAAAATATGATCTGCAAAAGTAATAATGTCTACTTGATAGAAGACAGTTACCCTTGGGATTCTTCCTAATAGTTAAATGGTAGGATCCTGTGTAACAAAATAAAACCAAAAATCACGTGGATGTCACATTAGTGAAAATCACTGCCTTTTGTAACCCCCGTCTTAAGGATTGTGGATCTGGGTTCTTTTCTAGTAATTTCATGGAACGAGACCAATACTAGTTATTCATAGCACATTTGTATTTTGGAGTGCTAGATACTTTCTTTATTTTTAAATTTTATTTTTTTCAATAATTTCAAATTTTATTATAAACAGGACATGTCCCGGTTTATTACATAGTTATATTGCTTGATGCTGAGGTTTGGGATGCAAATGATCACATCATCCAGGTAGTGAGCATGGCACTCAACATGTTTTCTTTCAGCCCAACCTTCCAGACCTTGCTTCTTTAGGAGTCCCCAGTGTCTATTTTCCCATCTTTATGTCTAGTGTATTCAATGTTTAGCTCCTACTTATAAGTGAGAACATGTGGTTTTAAGTTTTCTGTTCTTACAGTAATTCACTTAGGATAATGGCCTCCAGCTTCATTCATGTTGTTGCAAAGGATCGGATTTCATTCTTGTTTATGGCTGCCTAGTATTCCATGATGTATACATACCACATTTTCTTTACCCAGCCCACCATTGATAGGCAACTATAGTGATTCTATGTCTTTGCTATAGTAAACAGTGCTGTAACAAACATGGAAGTGCATATGTCTTTCCGGTAGAATGATTTATTTTCTTTTGGATATAAACTCAGAAATGGGACTGTTGGGTCAAATGATATTTTGGTTTAAAGTTCTTTGAGAAATCTCCAAACTACTTTTCACAGTGACTGAACACGTTTGCCCTCTTACCAACAGGATACAAGCATTCTCTTTTCTCCATAGCCTTGCCAGAATCTACTATTTTTTGAACGTTTTAGTCATAGCCATTCCGACTGATGTGAGATGCTATCTCATAGCAGTTTTGTTTTGCGTTTCTCTGATGATTAGTGATGTGGAGCATTTTTCAGATGTTTGCTGACCACTTGTATGGCTTCTTTCGAGAAATGTCTCTTCTTATACTTTGCTCATTTTTTAAATTGGATTGTTTGTTTTTGGCTTGTTGATTTAAGTACCTCGTAGATTCTGGATATTAGACTTTTATTGCATGCATACTTTACATATATTTTCTCCCATTCTGTACATGGTTTACTTTGTTGATAATTTCTTTTGCTATACAGAAGCTCTTTAGTTTAATTAGGTACTTTTATCAATTATTGTTTTTGTTGTGATTGCATTTGGGGACTTAGCCATAAATTCTCAGCCAAAGCCAATGTCGAGAATGGTATTTCCTACCATTACTTTTAGAATGTTTATAATTTAAGGTCTTACATGAAAATCTTTAACCAATCTTGAGTTAATCTGTGTGTATAATAAGAGGTAGTGGTAGTTTCATTCTTCTGCATGTGGCTAGCCAGTTATCCCAGGACCATTTATTGAAAAAGGAGTCCTTTCCCTGTTGCTTATTTTTGTCTGTTTTGTCAAAGAAAAGATGGTCATAAGTGTATGGGTTTATTTCCGGGATGTATATTTTATTTCATTGGTCTATGTTTGTTTTTATATCAGTACAATGCTGTTTTGGATGCTGTAGCCCTGTAGTATGGTATGACGTCCGGTAATGTGATGCCTATGGCTTTGTTCTTTTTGCTTAGGATTGTGTTGGCTACTTGTGCTCTCTTTTGGCTCCAAATTAATTTGAGAATAGATTTTTCTAATTTAGTGAGATATGACATTGGTATTTTGGTAGGGACATCTTTTAATCTATAAATTGCTTTAAATAGTATGGCCATGTTGACAATATTGATTCTTCCAGTACATGAACATGAGACACTTTTCCATTCACTTGTGTCATCTCTGATTTCTTTCGGCAGTGTTTTGCAGTTATACTTGTAGAGATTGTTCACATCATTGGTTAAAAAATTCCTAGATATTATATATATTTTTAGCTATTATAAATGAAACTGTGTTTTCAATTTGCTTCTCAACTAGAATGGTATAGGCATATAGAAATGTTGTCAGGAGACTGAGGCAGGAGAATTGCCTGAACCCAGGAGACAGAGGTTGCGGTGAGCCGAGGTTGCGGTGAGCCGAGATCGCACCATTGCACTCCAGCCTGGGTAACAAGAGCGAAACTCCGTCTCAAAAAAAAAAAAAAAAAGAAAAGAAAAAGAAATGTTGCTGGGTTTTACATGTTCTCGCTCGTAAGTGGGTGTTGAACAATGAGAACACATGGACACAGGGAGGGGAACATCACACGCCAGGGCCTGTTGTGAGGTGGGGGGCTAGGGGAACGATAGCAGGGTGTAGGGAGGTGAGGGAGGGATGACATTAGGAGAAATACCTAATGCAGGTGACGGGGGGCGGGGGATGGAGGCAGCAAACCACTGTGCATGTGTATACCTGTGTAACAATCATGCAAGATCTGCACATGTACCCCAGAACTTAAAGTATACTAATAAAAAAAATGTTGCTGGTTTTTGTACATTGATTTTGTATCCTGAAAGTTTACTGAATTTGTCAGTTTCATGAGACTTTATGCAGAGTCATTAGGGTTTTTTATATATGGGATCATATTCCCGGCTAAGAGAGATACTGTGACTTCTTCCTTTCCTATTTGGATGCCTTCTATTTCTTTCTCTTGCCTGATGGCTCTGGGTAAGACTTCCAGGACTATGTTGAATAGGAGTAGTGAGAGTGAGCATTCTTATCTTGTTCCAGTTCTCAAGAGAAATGCTTCCAGCTTTTGCTCATTCAGTTGATGTTGGCTGTGGGTTTGTCTTAGGTGGTTCTTATCATTTTGAGTTATGTTCCTTTGATGCCTACTCTGTTGAGGTTTTACCAACAGAAATATGAATGAATATTGAATTTTATCAAAGGCTTTTCCTGCATCTATTGACAGATCATATGGTCTTTGTTTTTAATTCTATTTGTATGGTGAACCACCCTTGAATCTAGGAATAAAGCATACGTGATCATGATGAATTAATCTTTTGATGTGCTACCGGACTCAGTTTGTTAGTACTTTATTGAGGATTTCTGCATCTGTGTTCCTCATGGATATTATCCTGAGGTTTTATTTGTTGTTGTAGTTGTTGTGTCTCTGCCAGATTTTGGTATTAAGATGATGCTGGCTTCATAGAATAAGTTAAAGAGAAGACTCTCTTCCTCAATTGTTTTGATTACCTTCATGGAATTGGTATCAGTGCTTTTTTGTATATCTGGTAGAATTTGGCTGTTCATCCTTCTGGTCCAGGGCTCTTTTTGGTCTGTACATTTTTTATTACTTACTTACTCAATTTTCAAACTTACTGTTCTGCACAGGTTTTCACTTTCATTCTTGTTCAATCTTGAAGTGTTATGTGTTTCCAGGAATTAATACATTCCATCTCGATTTTCTAATTCATATGCATAGAAGTGTTCATAATGGTCTTGGAGGATCTTTTGTATTTCTGAGGGATCATTTGTAATGTCATCTTTGTCACTGGTGATTGCAATCAAATCATTTGAATCGTCTCCTTTTTTATTTTTTCTGTTAATCTAGCTAGTGGTCAATCGTTTTTATTCTTCCAAAAAAACAAACTCTTGCTTTCATTAATCTTTGGTATGGACTTTTAGTTCTCAGTTTTGCTCAGTTCTTCTCTGATTCTAGTTATTTTCTTCTAATAGATTTGGTAGTGGATTGCCCTCTTCTTTTTTTCTTGTTCCTCTAAGACTGATGTTAGATTGTTAATTTGAGGTTTATCTAACCTCTTGATGCAGACGTTTAGCATTCTAAACTTTTCTCTTAACAATACTTAAGCTGCATCCCAAAGATTTTAAGTTGTGTCTCTGTTTTCATTAATTTCCAAGATTCTATTTATTTCTGCTTGATTTTATTCACTCCAGAGTTACTCAGAAGCAAGTTGTTTGATGTCTCTGTATTTGTGTTGTTTTGAGAGATTTTCTTGGTATTGGCCTCTATTTTCATTGCAATGTGGTTTGAGAGAGTGCTTGATACTATTTTTATTTTTTTGAATTTATTAAGACTATATGGCCAAGCATGTGGTCAACCCATGTGCAAAAGAGAAGAATGTATATTCTTGGGTTATTCAGTGGAGTATTCCATAGCTGTTTATTAGGTCTCATTGGTTAGCTGTCAATTTTAAGTCCATAATTTCTTTTGCCAGTTTTCTGCGGCAATGATATGTTTAATCCTGTCAGTGGCAGGTTCAAGTCCTCCACTATTATTATGTGTCTGGAAATATATTTTCAAAACTGCCAAAGGAATCAATCACAGATCCATCAGTATTAAATATACTCTTCTTATTTGCACATATTAAGAAATTGTTGACATATAAATCTACCAAAATAATTTCAGAGATTGTTGTTAGTATTGATAGAATACAACTTTTTTCATAGAATACAATTTTTAAATGAAAAAGCAGACTGTTGTAACAGAAGAGTATACATTTTGCAAAATGGAATGTATTGGAATACACGCCAACGGAAAGGTTGGAATTACATGATACCTCTCCTATTTGGGACTGCTGCATGACCTCTCTGAGCTTTAGTTTTCTTATCTTCAATATGAAATAAATACTAATACACCCAGAGATTTCTGTTTAGATATCATATCATTATAAAGCACTTTTCATAGTGTGAGACATAAAGTAGGTCTTCCTCTGACTCATGTTTGTTTTATAAAAATAATTTCTAATTGCTTGCTAAAAACATTGACAAAAATCTATTTCTCAAAAGCCTAGAAAACCTAGTAATTGCTAGAAATCAGTTTTCTAATGATGCATATAGATATTGATAACATAGCTATAGGTAGATATGAGTATATGCATATGTAGGGACATTCATTGCTATGCATTCAAATATGAAATATCTCTCTTCAAATTTAAAAAATGGAATCAATTGTTTGGAATATGCACTCTATTATTTAGCATACACATTAATATACTTTTAAAAAAAGTCAAAATCTTTTGCCATAGTTCACTTTTGTCACAAAGCAGAAGCTACACTTTAGTCTCCCTTTACATTGAGTCAATTTATATTTCTATTATATTTTGAGAATTATTCTATAATGCACTTTTCTTCTGTTTTTGAAAGATGCAGAGAAGAAACGTATTGAATCCCATGTAAACAGAAATAAAAATGGGAAAAGATTTGTAACTCTGGGGGTAAACAACACAACAAATAGTTACTTTGTTTGGAAACAGCTTCAGAGTAATCATCCAGCTATTTTCTACATAATAGAGAGCTCATAGTAGTATTAATCACATCTTTTCCTACACTACCTTTGCCAGAAATATGGTACTATTGAGAGAACAATTCATGCAAAGTGTCATATGGCTAAGGAGTTTGTGTTTTGCTTCTACCCTAATCCTTGAAGTGGGAAACTTTGATTTACAGTGTCTAACTTTGTCAACAAATTTCACTGGAAATGTTCTCATGTGAGAAATTGAACTACAAAAAAATATGTGCTTCGAAATAATATACTCTACAGTTACATTGAGGATAGGTTTTCATAACTAAGATTTAATGGAGTGATATACAGGGAGGATTTAAATGCAAAGAACAGTAAAAGTGGACTATAGGGGATAGTATGGTGCTCACAACAGGGAGTAGGAGAAGATATAAATTATGTGAAGGGATTTAGATAGAGGTAACACATAATTTGTTTGAAAACATCTTGTACGTAGCATAAGCACCTGACACATTTTCATTCCCAAGGGTAGTCAATTTCCAGATAATAGTGATTCATCCTCAATATGAAGGTAAATAAAAAATGGTGTGAACATAGCTTCTATAGAAAGCTTTTAAGCTACTGGGTGCATTAAGTGCTAAGAACAGATTGACTCACACCTTGTTATGATTTTAGTAAGGAATATGATTAATCCAGCTGTTTTAGAGTATTAGAATATGTCTAAATATAATATAATTTTATAGTCTAAAGATAATACACTATAATGCTATATGCACCTTTTAAAAATTATTGTCATAAGCCATTAAAAATATTACCTTATTGCAATAATTCTTTGGAAGTAGCTCCAGTAAATTAATATTAGTTGGCTGTATATCTAAAAAAGTTAATATTTTGATGGTTCATAATTTATTATAAAATAAAAGACTTTGAAGATGTTTAAAAAAACACATTCCTAATGGCTAAGGTCTACAAGATTATTTGAATAAACAAATAGAAAAATAATATTTATGTAAGTTAATAATTATTATCAAATGAAATAAGTATAATTGATAATACTGAGATTTAGCAATATTGTAAAATCCAGCCATTTGTTTCTAACTATCTTGAAAAAAATTTTTGAAAAACATGAATGCTTATGAGGTACCTTCCTATTTTAGAAGTAAAATAAAGGGTCTAAAAATAGATTAGAACACAGTCTTTTTACCTATAAAGGTAGTGTGAATATGACTATTGTAAACTTTAGAAGTAGAATAGATTCGGGTAACATAAGTGGATTAATTACCCTCTTTTGTCTTCATTTACTTTCTGTTTCTATAGAATGGAGAAAATACTTCAAAAAGAAGGTTGCATAGATTTAATAAAATCACTTATGAAGGTTCTTATTAATCTCTAAGAGGCTATGAAGATAATATAAACAATTGAATAATATTGTCTATAAAGTGCTATAAATGAAGCCAAATGCAAAAGTAATTATTTCTAAACTCAACCAATATTAGGTGCAGCAGTCATCAGATTAATAATTGCTTTGTTTTTTTTTATACTCAATAGCTGTGAGATAGGTAGAATAATAATATATAGAGAAAATCTATAGTTAAGGTGCAAACATCACAGCCTGGGTAAGATTTCTTTCTGATAGTCATGAGCTAAAAGCTTGAGTCAAATAGGACCAAATTAAAACAAGTATTTATGGAAAAAATAAATCAATGAATAAAAAATATTAATTTTCAGGCCGGGCACGGTGGCTCAAGCCTGTAATCCCAGCACTTTGGGAGGCCGAGGCTGGTGGATCACAAGGTCAAGAGATCGAGACCATCCTGGTCAAAATGGTGAAACCCCGTCTCTACTAAAAAAAAAAAAATACAAAACATTAGCTGGGCATGGTGGCACGTGCCCGTAATCCCAGCTACTCAGGAGGCTGAGGCAGGAGAATTGCCTGAACCCAGGAGGCAGAGGTTGCAGTGAGCCGAGATTGCGCCATTGCACTCCAGCCTGGGTAACAGGAGCAAAACTCCGTCTCAAAAAAAAAAATAATTTTCATATATTTTATTAAATGTAATTCAATAGAAGATATATACTAATTATAATTTAAAGCAGAATGAACAATTTATATTTCTTTTTGAAAAGCCCCAAATTATTTAATATTTGATAGAGACATTTATATAGCGATAAGCTTATCATGAAATAAAATGCCCTTAAAGAGTCATGTCGAGGTTAACCATGCTTGATAAGCATTTATTATTTTATAAGCTTTCATTACTTATAATAAATTCCAATATTCATGCTTCTCAATTTGGCCAATGACATTGCCACATCCTTGAGGTAACTTGTTCCATAAATCTTTTCATCTTTTGACCCAGAACATACTGAAAATATCTGCCCTGTGATTTCTGTATCTGAAGACTATATTTTAAAAATAATACCCTTCAATGTCAGTCATTAAATAGATCTGTTCTAACATGTTGCCCTTTTTTGCACAAAAGCAGAGATTTGTTATCGAAGAAGATGCTATGTGACCTGAATGTCACAAATTGATAGGTTTTCAGCAACCATAAACTATTGGGCATCTTTATTGTCTACACTACAAAATAAGAGGTAAAACTTTCTTATTTTGATCTATTGCCTAATTTTTCTCTGCAAGCCATTCTATACCTTTAATGGACCTCCTATTACATATTACACAATGCCAACATCACTGATTTATTTTAGGATAAGTGATTATGATGAAGAAATTTTATTTATTTGATTTTAGGCATGCAGACTAAATACACTTACATATAGTGACAGTGCTGAGTATACAATTTCTATGAACTTTTTAAATATTTACATACTAACATTGTATTGGTTGTGTTCAAGAGAAAATGTTAGGACTCTTTTTAGAGAGATTTTTACAATTCCAAAGGATTTACATGTAGTTAATCCTTTACCAAATAACTGTGTTCTTAAGTTTAACAAAGGTAGAATTACCATCAGTTCATGATTCTTAGTGTCCTCTGTTGTAGGAATTCAGTCAGATAATGGCGTAAATGTGCAAAGAGTTAGCAAAACAAATGTATCTTTGAAATGCCCAGGCTCTGGGGTAAGAGGTTGAAGTCAGGTGTTTCCTCAAAGTTCTGTGAAATCCAATTTATGCCATATATTATTTATTAACTGTATGCCAACAGCCCAGATTATACAACCATGTATCTTATTGTCCTCTGTTTACACAAATATCTGAATTCTGATAAAGTCTGACTGTGGCTGAATAAGGCAGGAAGAGCAAGTCATTCAGTTTATTATTGTTTTTTTCTCCTTATTTGCTTTATATCCCAACTATACGTGCATTTTGTATTTATGTTAAATACAAAATGTTGTTAAATATGAAATTTCTTAAAAGATACTTTTCTATCTCATGCAGTAAAATTGTATGCCCATTTCAATATCTGTCCCCTAAATTGATATACTCTTTGATACATATGGTTATACTCAACTCTGGTATAAAGAATAATACATGATAATACATCCTTTGGAAACACTCTACAATAGTAAAATTTTAATAGAATCAGATTATTAATGAATAAAATGTTTCTACTTTTATTTCAAACATGCCCTAATAGGTCAAAATGTGTTTGAAAATATAATTTCTTACTATAAAGTAAGGATATTTTGTGTGTATAATATACATAGTTCAGCCATTATTGTACAAGTTATATTTATATTAATATTAATGTAAGAATGTAATTTCAGAGTTATGTTTAACAATGCAGAAGAAAACACCAGAGGACCCTGTATAATTAAGATTAAGAAGTTGTAATCTTAAAAATTTGCCAAAAGTTATTGTCAACACAAGTAACTGACAGAACCTAGTTATCATAAATAATGTCAACCCCTCAAAAACTAGCCTATAGGTTTAAGAAGGCATTTCAGAGACTAGAAAAAATGAAATATCACTATACATTATGTAAAGATGCTAATCCTCAATATTGTAAAAAAAAACAACTTACAATCATAGAGAAATAACTAAAATAAAAGATAAATTGCATTCACATCCATTACAATACAAAAGTTAAAAAGTTGCATATTACCAAGACTTGATGAGATATGAAAAATTAGGAATTGTTAAACATTGCCAGCAGTAGTATTAGTTTTACTTCCCTTTGGGAAGCATTTTGGCATTATCTATTAGAGTTAATTTTGTCTGTACCTTTAGAGCCAACACCCTCCCGCATAAGAGAGGCATTGAATTCCCATACATCCAGAAACTGTTTAGAAAGAATCTCCCATGGATTGAATATTTTGCTATAATTTTTTTGTCTTTGAATTGCACATTTGTATTGAACTAAACTGACTTCATTTAAAGCATACACTTTTAAATGGCGGTAATTTGACTTCTATAATTCAAATTTCTGTGAAGCTAGTTACCTTGCAAAGTATGTGAATACCAAGAGAGTATTACCCCAGACTTAACTATTTGTTTCTTAATTGTACATTAGAAAAGAGACATTTACAAAATTTAGAAGGTGACTGAGAACTTTCATTGTTAGGAGAATAAAAATTCTGCAGAGAACAATAGGTTTGGTCATACATGCTTTCACCTTTTAAGTATTCCCCGAGGAACAAAGAAACAAATGTTGCTAGCATGTGGTCAACACTCAATACATCAATTCTCTATTTTCAAAAAGTCTGAAGTCTTTCTTTCAGAAAGAAATTGAGTGCAGGTGGGAATGAAGGGCAAAAATAATACATGTTAAACTTTAGAACACAGTTATTTGGTAAAGGATTAACTACATAAAAAGCCTTTGGAACTGTAAAATCTCAGAGATAGTCCTAACATTTTCTCCTGAACGCAACCAATATAATGTTAGTGTGCTGTTAATATGCACATAAGCACAGCGTGATGACACTGCAGACACAGAAACAAGTAGTCTCTATTGAGGTGATGACATTGAGCGGATCTTTGATGGCTGTGGTGACACTTCCATAGCTGGAGACTTAAGCGAACCTCAAACCTAGGTAAGAGTCAGGAAATATTAATACATGGTGGGTTTGGTTAACTTTATAAAAATATTTACAATGCTAGATGAGAATGTATTGTGATGTAGAATCCAATTAAGAAAGACATTGAAGTGTAATAAAAAAGCCAAATTAGAAAAGACATAAAAGCTATATTTCGTCTGTCAACGAAAAGAGTCAAACAAACTCTGTAAAATATTTGTAGAGATTTATTCCGATCTAAATATGAGTAACCACGGCGGTGACACAGCCCTCAGGAGGATCTAAGAACGTGTGCCCCTGGTGGTCGGGGTACAGCTTGGTTTTACACATTTTGGGGAGGCATGAGACATCAATCAAATACATTTAAAAATACATTAATTTGGTCCAGAAAGGCAGGACAACTCAAAGTAGGGGTGAGGAGGGATGGGTTTTCAGGCTATATCGGTAAATTTGAGCATTTTCTGGTTATTGATAGAATTTGTCTAAAGACCTGGGATCAATAGAAAGGGCTGTCTTGATTGCGATAAGAAGTTGTAGAGACCAAAGTTTTACTATGCAGATGAAGCTTTTAGCTAGTAGGCTTCAGAAAGAATAGGCTGTAAAATGTTTCTTGTCAG
This sequence comes from Leontopithecus rosalia, assembly GCA_028533165.1. Taxonomy (NCBI): domain Eukaryota; kingdom Metazoa; phylum Chordata; class Mammalia; order Primates; family Cebidae; genus Leontopithecus; species Leontopithecus rosalia. Next base: position 146,811,349 of record CM052650.1, on the reverse strand, counting down.
ACTTAAAGTCTGTGTTGAGTTAATGCCAGACAGGTATAATGAGACATGTTCCATCCCCACTTCCCATCATGGGAGCAGCCTTCCCAACCTGAAACAGCCTTTTAGATTATTATTAGTATTATTTTGAGACCGAGTTTTTTGCTTTTGTTGCCCAGGCTGGAGTGCAGTGGCACGATCTTGGCTCACCACAACCTCGCAACCTCCATCTTCCGGGTTCAAGCAATTTTCCTGCCTCAGCCTCCCGAATAGCTGGGACTACAGGCATGTGCCACCATGTGCTAATTTTATATTTTTAGTAGAGATGGGGTTTCTCCATGTTGGTTAGGGTGGTCTCGAACTCCCGACCTATGGTGATCCGCCCTCCTCAGCCTCCCAAAGTCCTGGGATTACAGGCGTGAGCCACCGCGCCCAGCCCTTATGGTTAAATTTTAAGAGTCCTGACTGAGGAGGAAGTCCGTTCAGATGGTTAGGCTTGGGGACCTTAGAATTTTATTTTTGGTTTACACTTCAAAGGTAAAAGTTATTTTCTACAAATTCGTTATTAATGTTTATCCTGGAGATAACACAATAAACATTTTTATGCTGGATTTTATGTTTCACATATAGTAGGCATTTGAGTATATTATTTATTATCAAGGTAGATTTAATCCAAATTCCAATTCCCAGCAAAGTTTATAAGACAAATTGTCTTGTAGTTCACTATTTAATCTTAAGGGGAAATATCTATTGTGGAAACTCATTACACCATGATGCTGGAACTCAGTTAATATAGGTATTCAATTATCTTCCTTTATCCATCTATTGAATATTATTTTTCATAATAGAGTTTCCTAAAAGATAATGTTACTTGGCTTAACAGCCTATGTGAACTTCTAGGAATAAAACCAGGCATTTACAAGATATTATTTTTCATAGTGTGTAATGTTATCAAAATAAAGACTGAATTATGCTTTGGGCCTCTTATGCCTATGAAATGATGAGAATTAAATTGGAGCAAAACTGACATTGGAAAAAACTTCTTATAATAGAAAATAATCTGCTGTCCATTTTTCATGCCTTTGTGGTTCACTGAGCATCCTTTCCTTCATGCCTATATATACATAAGATTGGTACAGGTTTGGTCAGAAAGACAATTTTGCCTACAGAGCCTAACCTGAAAATATTTTATGTAGTATTTAAAAGAAGTAGATGTTCTGCTTGTCAATTTGCTTTTAGAAAAGTATTATCTTATTGACTACACCCTATTTGATTACTCACATATTTTTAACACATGCTTGCTTTATTTGTTTGTTTATTTATTTACTATTTGAGATAAAGTCTTGCTCTTGTCCCCCAATCTGGAGTGCAATGGTGCAATCTCAGCTCATTGCAAATCCTGCCTCTCGAGTTCAAGCGATTCTCCTGCCTCAGCCTCCTAAGTAGCAGAGATTACAGGTGCCTGCCATCATGCTCAGCTAATTTTTGTATTTTTACTAGAGATGGGGTTTCACCATGTTGGCCAGGCTGGTATCAAACTCCTGACCTCAGGTGATCTGCCAGACTTGGCTCTCAAAGTGCTGGGATTACAGGTGTGAGCTACCTCACCCAGCCGATTTTCCTTTTTCATATTAAGCTTTTATAGAACTTGATTAGAGACATTTGTAAAAGTGAAATTTTAGTGGCTCCAACCCTCCCTCCATAATGAGGGCTCAATAAATGTTTCTCCTAATTATCATTATTGTTATTATTCCAGGTTGATGATTGTTAGATTTAAAATTTTCATAATGGATAAAAATTATTCAAATGGGCAAAAATAATAGCACAATATTCCAGATATAGGACTATTTAAGAAAAGATAATAAATGAGATTTTATATTTATATTTAATATTAAAATACTTTAAATTCAAATATTTTAGGAGTTGCTTATACTTTTATTAGCAGTATGGCAATCAACTATTCGACTGTTTCTTCTTGTATCTAGGTATAATTTTACCCTTCAGAGAAGCTACATTTCATTTTTGAATATCACATTCACATGAAACATTTAATCTTCAAGTTTGAAAAGAATTTTCCAGGAACATTAAGATCTATAGTTTTACTTAAATCTGATCATTTTTCTTTGTTGTCTGTCTTGTCAAGTATGGGAAAGATAAGTTTCCAATGTTATTAAATATATATATATATATGCAACATATATTGTATTTGCTATGTCTATATTAGCAGAATATATTTTTTGGTAAAATGTGTATTTTATTAGTAAAAACATATCTATTTTATTTATGTTATATATATGTATATATGTATATATATGTATATATGTATATATATGTATATATATGTATATATATGTATATATGTATGTATATATATGTATATATGTATATATATACATATATATATGTATGTATGTATAGGAGGAAAAGCCTTTTTATATCCTATTCTCAAAGTCTTGCTTGACCACATCTTATTTTGAACAGTGAGCAGTAATTAAAGTTTACATGTGCGTGAAGCCTCTGTGATATCAGAAGGTGTCAGCTGGAAATGCTCTCACATTTCAGTGCCCATGTTCATTCTTAGCACAGCCACAGTTGGCTACACTGCTGCTACTTGGCCTAATTTTCTTGCTAGCCCTGTCACTTCTCTGCTGAGCATCTTTGACCCCATTCTCTTTTTCTCTGTGCCAATAACTGCAGCTGCTATCTGCTGTTTGTTCTGCCCTTGTTTCAGTGTTGACAATGGGAGGAAGAACAGCTGGCATTGCTCTCTCTTATTAATATAGTACCATATTGTATGGGGGTGGGAACTGAAAAGAAGGGGAGAGAGAGGGAAGGTAGGTCTAGGGAAGAATAGGCATATTTGTCATATTCCAGCACGTGTTTCTCCATTGTAACAATTTGGTTTAGTGAGACAGCCCCTAACTGGAGCAATAATGTTTCAAAGAAAGAAGACAAGAAGTGATAAAATAATACGGACAGTGACTCCAAATTCATAATCTTAAGTTTGTAGTTGTGGAGCATCAGTTTTTGTTTAACCAGCCTTAGATATTGATGTTACTTTTCTATGCTTTAATTTTTCCTTCTAAACTAAGGAGAAAAATTGTGGTCTCAAACTCATTTACAGGCACTTAAAATATTAATGACATCTTCTCAACAGAGAAGACTTAAGGCTTCTGACAAAATAGAGATTTAAAATCAGGTAGCATTATGGCCAGAGGATTTAATGTGTTAATATTAATGTAAGACACATGTAAGTTATCACAGGAAATAAAACACTGTGGGTGACTTGAGACATTTTTCTAATTTCAACATTTTCCTTTATCTTTAAATATATTGAGATTCTTAATTTGTAATATTCAAATCACCATGAATTTCACTTCATCTAGTAAGACAGGTAAATTATACTAAGTAGAAGCCTATCCATCATTTTTGTTTTTGAGACCCCCAGACCAGAGGGCAGTGGCACGATCTCAGCTCACTGCAACCTCTGCTTCCCAGGCTCAAGCGATTCTCCTGCCTCAGTCTCCCAAGTAGCTGGGACTACAGGTGCGTGCCACCACTCCTGGCTAATTTTTTTATAGTTTAATAGAGATGGGGTTTCACCATGTTGGGCAGGATGGCCTGGAACTCCTGACCTTGTGATCCCCTTGCCTTGACCTCCCAAATTGCTGGGATTACAGGAGTGAGCCACCCTGCCAGGTCTCCATCAGATACTATAAGTGGTAACACTGAAGAGTTGGTATCAAAACATCTAGAGCTTTTGACATTTTAAGCAGAAGCTGCCACTCTGTCCCCACTAATGCAAGTAAAGCAAAGAGATTAATGTTTCTTGAGTAAGTGCTACTTTCAAAATTTAATCACAGAGACGGAAAAAATATCCAAGAATAAAAGAATCAGGGATACCCCAGGCTAAAGATGAGTTGGCCAGTGACAAATCATCCAATTCAACAGAATGATTTAACAAATAAATAAAATGGCCAGCAAATAAATTCTACAATTAATCCATCTTCTTGGGACCACCAGGATTCATTTTAATTCAAGATCCTAAGTTCTGCCATGTTTAAACTTTCATTGTTTATGAAATAAATTGTTTTGTAATTCTCCACTTTTTGATACCAAAATTCTTGCTGTATCATGCAGATTTCTGGATTCTCTATCACAGACTTGTTCAAAAAACCAGTATCTATTTAAAGCACTTTAAAGAAAACTTCAGTTCTAGAGTTAGTTATTCCTTTGTTCTAACCAAATATAATTAGTTGGTATGGTAGATTATAGAATGTCTTTTCGCCTATATGTCTTTAAAAATAAGCCAATTTGCTTGAATTATAAACTATGTATTTACCCAGAATGCCTAAATAGCAGGATATATATGCATTAGATGCATCTAATGCTTTCAATTTTAATTTATAATTTCCCTCACAAAATAACAATTTTTATCTTGATAATAAATATTGTTTTAAAGTAGTCAATTTCCTTCTAAGATGGGCTGTTTTATTTTATATTGTAAATACAATTATATTTATATGTTAAGCTTACATATATTATATATTTCAAATCAGAGTATGTAGTAGTAATATAACTATTAGAAATTATGACCTTTAAAAATTATTGGCATGTTACAGTAACTTTAAACTGGCAATGTGAAGCAGTCAGGGATGCATCCACTTTCAAGACCCAGAAAGCTGCATTACATAGTCAACTTCTGACTTTTCTTGCCTCTTTCCTGGGTTGCGTGGACTCTTCTTCCACGTCATACCTTCTTGAGTCACAAGTTAACACAGTCCTGACTGTACCACCTTTGGTGCCTTTTGCTCTTCATTTGTAAAGCTCTTGTTCTCTCTGATCTCTGCTTTTCTAGTGTCATTTCTTGATTCCAGTTACCTCCCCAAAGAATCTGATTATCCCATTTCATCACTTTATAAAAATGAAGGCCACGGTTTTCTGGCTAGTTTCCGTATTTCATGCCTGAATATAAGCCAGGCGCTACAGCCTAATCAGCTAATGTTAGACCCTAGTTTAGAGCTTGGTGTGGTCACAGAGGGAATCCATCTTCAATTAATTTCCAAAGAATGGTAGGTTTATTTGAAAGTGGCTTTGAATTTGGCATATGGCAGGCAGTGTTCTTGACATATCTAATGTTTCTAGCCTAAAAATAGCGTAGTTTAAATGTCTCAGTTCATTCTCCATATGTATATTCAAAGAAATTTCAACTGCCATAGCACTAACCATACATTTTTACAGATTACGCTTTTCTCCACATTTTTGTTTTAAGGTTGTCCTTTTTAATTTGCCTGCTGAATTTAGGTCAGTTTCTTAAATCTAAAAGGAAAGCAGTCAATAAGACATCTACTTTAAATGTTATCCTTACATAAATTCACTTTATCAAAAAATGATTTGCAATGTGAAAACCTTAAACTTTCAGACAAGGAGAGGGACAAGCAAAAAAAAACCTATTTAAATTAAAATTCAGGCAATTTACAGATGAATAGCCAAGGAAAGTAGCTCTTCAGTAGTACAGCATGCAGTTAACTAAGTATGTTATTGCTGTTGCTTATGTAGTATCACTCAGCTCTCCACATAAATGTCTTTATATAGACAGCATATTTAATACTAGGTCTATCACTTTAAAAATAAGTGTAAGATCCTAATATATAAAATAAGGCAATTTACTAAAAGGCACTAATAAAGGTTTCAGCTAATCCTTTCAGGTACCTATTTCATTGAGCCACATTTTCAGTATAAGGTGTATATTATCTTTAAAAAAAAGAAAACTTTACACTTCAGTTATGTAGTGAATGCATATTAAATTAAGTGATATATAACTTTCAGGTTTTTATTGTTTAATTTTGAATAAAAGATACCAAAACAGATAATGTTTATTGTATATTGAGTGCATTAGGTGTTTCACAGGATTCCATGTGTGAAGGGAAAAGTTTCTTAGTCCAAAGTCTTGGTTCCAGATAGAATAACTATTGTTTAAAAACTAAGCTGGGTTGGCCGGGCATGGTAGCTCACACCTGTAATTACAACACTTTGGGAGGCCGAGGTGGGCAGATCATCTGAGGTAAAGAGTTCGAGACCAGCCTGGCTAAAATGGTGAAACTGCATCTCTATGAAAAATACAAAAATTAGCTGGGTGTGGTGGTGTGCACCTGTAATCCCTGCTACTCAGGAGGCTGAGACACAGGAATCACTTGAACCTGGGAGGTGAAGGTTGCATTGAGCAGAGATTGAGCCACTGCACTCTACCCTAGGTGACAGAGCCTGAGTCTTAAAAGATGACTGGAGGAGCCGGGCGCGGTGGCTCAA
>CM052650.1:146777696-146804964 GCA_028533165.1 Leontopithecus rosalia | reverse complement strand
AAACCCCGTCTCTACTAAAGATACAAAAAATTAGCTGGGCATGGTGGCGCGTGCCTGTAATCCCAGCTACTTGGGAGGCTGAGGCAGGAGAATTGCCTGAACCCAGGAGGCGGAGGTTGCGGTGAGCCGAGATCGCGCCATTGCACTCCAGCCTGGGCAACAAGAGCGAAACTCCGTCTCAAAAAAAAAAAAAAAAAGATGACTGGAGGAAAAAACTAGGTGGAGAATTCTGGTAAGGATATCCCTTAAAATAAAGAGATTCAAAGAGATCTGATGTTTGGAATGTGAGTTGAAAATGACAAGGACATATCATGGAAGCTCCTATGTGCTATACTAAGGACACTGAGAAAAAAAAGTGTGTGTGTGTGTGTGTGTGTATATATGTGTATATATATATAATAAATTCACCATACACATATGTTTAGTGTGTTTATATATGCATACACACTACTAAGGACGTTGAGAAAAAATATGTAAATATACGTATTTACATATGATAAATTCACACAGACACACACACATCCATATATATTTATACACATATATATATATATATATATATATATATATATATATATATATCTCACAGGACATATTTAAGCCTGAATTTATTATATGTAGCTGTTTATATTATATGAAGGATAAATTAATGTGATGAAACAAAGTCATTCCAATATATGCAGCTGTTAAAAATGTCAAATATATATATGGCAATACCGTAATATAAATAAGGAGCTGAGGACGTAAGCAGAAGGTAAAAGTTTTCTCTAAATATTTGCAAATATATTCAATATCACTGATAACCAAACAAACATATATAAATATATAATACATTTTCTTTTTAATGTACATATATGTATATATGATCTATGTGTATATATATATATATGATCTATGTGTATATATATTAATATTTGGTAAGCTGTGCACACAGCCATACACACACACTTATGCATACAATAATAATTCACCTGAAGTGTTAGAGATGAATAATTTCAGATTGCTAGTAATGCTGGTAACAATCTTTTGGAAATCAACCTGGCATATATTAAATGTTTTAAAGAGTCTCATACCTCTTGCAGGAACATATACTACTGGAAGTAATTACTTAGCAGGAGGGTCATCACAGTAATCACCTACACACACACATACACATTCACCTGTATGACTGATAAAAGTCCATGGTATTTATTGAGGTTCTATTATTTATACTAGCCTCCGATATTGGTACTAGGTTTGAATTTAATAAAGAAGTAAATCATAATGTTTTTAAAAGGCAGAGATTCATATGATGAAACAGTGTTTGAAACTTTGTATAAAGACTAGATTAGACATGTTATAACAAATGAATAAAAAGAATGTAAACTTATATTTGTATATCATATATTTATATATTTTATCAGATACATTTCCATATATGTAGGCACTTTTAAGAAAATCAGAAAAATAATGAAAAGACATAAAAAATATATTATATGCCTGTAATCCCAGCACTTTGGAAGGCTGAGGCAGGTGAATCACTTGAGGTCAGGAGTTCGAGACTAGCCTGACCAACGTGGTGAAACCCGGTCTCTACTAAAAATAAAAAATAAAATAAAATTAAAAAAAAAAGAGTGACATGGTGGCAGGCACCTGTAATCCCAGCTACTCAGGTGGCTGAGGCAGGAGAATCTCTTGAACCCAATAGGCAGAGGTTGTAGTGAGCCGAGATCGTGCCATTGCACTCCATCCTGGGCAACAGAGGGGGACTCCATCTCAAAACAAACAATCCCAAAAACAAACAATCAAAAAGATAATGTATTATTACACCAGGGCAATTAAATTCCAGGTATATTTTAATTTAATGCACATTCTAACTTTGTACATAAAATGGAATATATTTTAAACAGACAATAACAATATACATAATTTTTAAGTTAAGTAATATCAGAAATATCAGAATACATTTTATCTACATAGTATTCATTATCTTCATCGAGAAATAGTTTATATTCCCATCTAGCTTATCTTTCATGACTATTACACTTGATTTGCTACCCTTTTTATAGTCTAGTAAACCCTCATTATTTTATGCTTTTAGATTATTGTAAACAAAATTGCATACTGGATTTTATTCTAAAGGAAGAAGAATATAGATACTGGATATTTATCTTGTATCTTGCTAAATAACTGATCTATCTTATGAACTTCATTTGTACTTTAATCTTTTATGACTCATTTTGCCTTCAAATTTTTATTGTCTTCTATTTATAATATTTATGCAATTTATATTTGTTTCTTAGATTAATGAATTGATCAACCATTCTAAAATTAATTTTAAGTAATAATCACAATTCAATATTTTGATTCTCCATGTATTTATCTATTTTAAACTTTTACTTTTATAGACTTAGGGGATACAAATGCAGTTTTGTTACACGGGTCTTCTAGGTTTTTATTTTAACTATCACCTGAATAATAAACATTGTAACCAACACGTCATTTTTCATTCCTCACCCACTCTTCACCCTCCCACTGATGTCTAGTATTTCTTTCTTTATGTGCATGTGTACCCATTTTCCAGCTCTCCCTTTAAGTGAGAAAATTCAATATGTGAATTTCTGTTTCTGGGTTATTTTATTTAGGAGACTGGCCTGTGTTTCCATCCATGTTACTGCAAAAGACATGATTTCATTCCTTTTTATGGCTGAGTAGCATTCCATGGGGTGTGTGTGTGTGTGTGTGTGTGTGTGTGTGTGTATGTGTGTGTAATGCTTTCTTTATCCAATCATCCATTGATGGTCACTTATTTATTATTCTGGTGTATGTTTTTTAATTAATTTATATATCCCTCTATTCTTAGTTTATTAGTTCACTAAGAGCATTTATATTATACTTAGTAATATGTGATGTATTTTAACAGATTGCATTTCTGTTTGGTTAAATTATATTGATGGTCCTTAATTGACAAACTAATGTGATGTGTTAAATTAATTTATTTTTGTTAAAATTTTAAGCTCAGGGGTACATGTTCAGATTTGATACGTGTGTCATGGGGATTTGTTGTACAGATTATTCATCATGCAAGTATTAACCTATTGCCCATGAGTTACTTTTCTTGATAATCTTCCTCCAACCATCCACCACCCTCCAGTATGCCCCAGTGTGTTCTCTTTTATGTGTCCATGTGTTCTCATCATTTAGCTCCCTTATAAGTGAGAACATGTGGTATTTTTTTTTCTGTTTCCATATTAGTTTGCTAAGTGTAATGGCCTCCAGCTCCCTCCAAGTTCCTGCAAATGACATGATCTCATTCTATTTTATGACTGCAAAGTATTCCATGATGTATTTAGTCCACATTTTCTTTACCCAATCTACCGCTGATGGACATTGAGGAAGTAACTAGCTTGCTTTTGATTTTACAGCTTCATAAGTGGAAGGGATTTGCCTTTTCACATATAAGACTGTGGACTGTGAACTTTGGGTTAATGCTGAAATAAGACATGTGGGACTGTTAGGAAGGCATGATTAGTTTTGAAATATGTGGACACAATGTTTGAGAGGTCAAAGTTAAAGAATCATAGGAATGTAGCTCAACATATAAAAATTTTGCAAACCCATAATTTTTATGAAGAAACACATACATTTTGCCATCGTTTATGAAAAAAGAATCCTTGTCTTTGCTATTGTGAATAGTGCTGCAATGAATATATGTGTGCATGTGTCTTTTTAATAGAATGATTTATACACATTTGGGTATATACCCAGTAATAGAGTGCTGTGTCAAATGGTATTTCTGATTTTTATGACTTTGATGAACTTCTCAGTGTCTTCCATAATGGCTGAACTAATTTAAACTCCCTCCAACAGTATATAACCATTCCCTTTTCTCCACAACCTTGTCAGCATCCCTTATTACAGTTTTTTTCTTTTTTCTTTTTCTTTTTTTTTTTTTTGCTTTTTAATAGTAGCTGCTCTGACTCTGACTGGTGTGAGATAGTATTTAATTGTGGTTTTGATTTGCATTTCTCTAATGATGAGTGATGTTGAGCTTTTTTTTTTGCATACGATTGTTGGATGCATGTATTTTTTTTTAAATGTCAGTTTTGGTCATTTGCCTACTTTTTAATGGGTTTTTCTTCCCTCTAGTAATTTTGTTTAAGTTCTTTACAGATGCTAGATATTAGATCTTTGTCACATGCAGAGTTTGCACATGTTTTCTCCCATTCTGTGGGTTGTCTGTTTACTCTGTTTATAGTTTCTTTTGCTGTGAAGATACTCTAGTTTAATTAGATTCCATTTGTCAATTTTTGCTTTTGTTGTCTTGTCAGAAAATATTTATTTGTTCCTATATTCAAAATGGTATTGCCTAGATTGTCTTCTAGGGATTTTGCAATTTTGGGTTTTACATTTAAGTATTTAATTTATCTTGAATCGATTTTTGCAAATGGTATGAGGAAGGGATTTAATTTTAATCTTCTGGTTATGACTAGCCAGTTATTCCAGCACCATTTATTAAATAGGAAGTCCTTTCACCATGGGTTGTTTTTGGCAGCTTTGTCAAATATCAGATGGCTGTAGGTGTGTGACCTTATTTCTAGGCTCTCTATTATGATCCGTTAGTCTGTGTGTCTGTTTTTGCATCAGTACCATGCTGTTTTGGTTATTATAGTCTTGTAGTGTATATTGAAGTTGGGTAGCATGATTCTTCCAGGTTTTTTGTTGTTGTTGTTTTCTTTTGTTTGTTTATCTGAACTCTTTTTTGATTCCATGTGAATTTTAAAATAGTTTTTTTTTCTGCTTTTGTGAAGAATGTCACTGGTAGTTTGATAGAAATAGCATTGAATTTATAAATTGCTTTGGGCAGTATGGCCATGTTAACAATTTGATTCTTCCTATTGATGAGTATGGAATGTTTTTCCATTTGTTTGTGTTGTCTCTGATTTCTCTGAGCAGTATCTTGTAGTTCTCATTGTAGACATCTTTCACCTCCCTAGTTGGCTGTATTCCTAGGTATTCGTTTTTCCTTCTGTGTTAATTGTGAATAAATTGTATTCCTGATATGGCTCTTAGCTTGACTGTTGAGGGTGTATGGGAATGCTACTGATTTTTGTACGTTGATTTTGTATCCTGAGACTTTGTTGATGTTGTTTATCAGCTGAAAGAGCTTTGGGCTGAAAGCATGGAGTGTTCTCCATATAGGATCATGTCCTCTGCAAGTAGGGATAGCTTGACTTCCTCTCTCCATATTTGGATGCCATTTCTTTCTTTCTCTTGCCTACTTGCTCTGGGCAAAATTTGCAATAAATACTATGTTCAATAGAATGGTGAGGAAGAGAGTATCCTTGTCTTGTACCAGTTTTCAAGAAGAATGATTGCAGCATTTTCCCTTTCAGTAGGATGTTGGCTGTGGGTTTGTAATAGATGGGTCTTATTATTTAAGGTACATTCCTTCAATATCAAGTTATTGAGAGTTTTTAACAGGAAGCCTTTCTGCATCTAGTGAGGTAATAATGAGTTTTATGTCTTTAATTTTGTTATTTATTGAATAACATTTATTGATTTGCATATGTTGAACCAAACTTATGTCCCCTGGATAAAGCTTCCTGGATCATGATGGATTACCTTTTTGATGTGCTGCTAGTTCAGTTTGCCAGTATTTTGTTGAGGATTTCTTAATCAATGACCATCAGGAATATTGGCCTGAAGTTTTCTTTTTATGCCTTGGGGTCTCTGCCAGGTTTGGGTGTCAGGATGATTCTGGCCTCATAGAATGAGTTAAAGAGTAGACCCCTCCCCTCAATTTTTGAAATAGATTCAGTAGGAAAGGTATTAGCTCTGCTTTGTATATTGGGTACAATTTGTACATCTGGTGAATTCCTTTGGTCCCAGGTTTTTTCTTGGTTGATAGCCTATTTATTACTGATTCTGTATCAGAGCTTGTTGTCTGTTCAGGGATTCAATTTCTTCCTGGTTCAGTCTTGGGAGGCTGTAGGTGTCCAGGAATTTGTTCATTCCTTCTAGATTTTCCAGTGTGTGGGTGTAGAGATGTTCTTAATGTTCTCTGATTGTCATATGTATTTTTCTGGGGTCAATGGTCACATTCCCTTGTCATTTTATTTCATTTCTTTTTCTTTTTTCTTTCTTTTTTGTTTTTTGAGACAGAATTTCACTCTTGTTACCCAGGCTGGAGTGCAATGGTGCGATCTTGGCTCACCGCAACCTACTCCTCCTGGGTTCAGGCAATTCTCCTGCCTCAGCCTCCCAAGTAGCTGGGATTACAGGCGTGAGCCACCATGCCCAGCTAATATATATATATTTAGTAGAGACAGGGTCTCACCATGTTGACCAGGATGGTCTCAATCTCTTTACCTCGTGATCCACCCACCTCGGCCTCCCAACGTGCTGGGATTACAGGCATCAGCCACTGCACCCGACCCTCCCTTGTCATTTCTAACTGTGCTTCTTTTGAATCTTCTCTGATTTCTTCTTCATTATTCTAGACAGAGGACTATCTATTATTAATTTTTTTCAAAAACAACTCTTGGATTCATTGATCTTCTGAATGTTTTGTGCGTGCGTGTGTGTGTGTGCACGTGTGTGTGTATGTGTATGTATCTACTTCTTTAAGGTCACCTCTAATTTTGGTTATTTCTTGTATTTTGCTTGCTTTGGGTTTGTTGGTTTTCTAGTTCTGTTAGTTGTGATGTTAGGTTAGTAAATTGAGATTTATTTGGACATTTAGTGCTATAAATTTCCCTCTTAATGCTGCTTTGGCTGTGTTCAAGATTCTGGTATGTTGTTTCTTTATTATAATTAGTTTCAAAGAACTTCTTTTTTCCTCCCTTAATTTCATTATTTACCCCAAAGTCATTCATGAGAAGTTTACTTTTCATGAGATTGTATGGTTTTGAGTGATTTTCTTGGTCTTGATTTCCATATATTAATTTCTTAACTTTCTGTTAAATAATTGTTTCATTCCAGAATAATTTTTGTCTGTAATCAGATTTTTAATATTCTGGTGAATTTTGCTGGCATTTTATTTATGATTTTGATCATCAGTAAAATTGTACTATAATTCCTTTTCTATTCTGATATTATGAGGTACTTACATCAAAATTGCTGACTTTATAAACCAAATAGGGGTGTTTTATCTTTAACTATATTCTAACAATATATTCCAATACATTTTGAATATTATGATTCATGAAAATTAATAAATACTCAGGATAAAAGCCTCAGACCCTAGAATATTTTGGAAAAAAATTATTTTCAAAAATATTTCAATTAGTACCGTGGTTATTTCTATTTAAGTTTCTTCATGTTCGGTTTGGAAATTTGTGTTTCCTTGGATTTTTAAATAATATCCACATTAATAAATTCATTAGTTTAAAACTATTTTAACTATCATCCTTTCTTCCTTCCGCATGTCTTTCTCCTTCCCACTGTCCTCCTCCCATTCTTCCTCTTCCTCCTCATCCTCCTCCTGTTTCTCTCTCTTTCTCTCTCTCTCTGTCTCTCTCTCTCACTCTCTCTTTTGTTTGGCTCAATAGTGCTTCAGTTCAGTCCATGCATTGTCCTTTTTCTAAAACCCTTTGAGTCCTCATGGTTAATTTTCTTTTTTGTTGTTGTGTTTTATATAAATTGTGGTTATATTTGGTTTTTACAAATATTCAATTTGTTGATGGATTTTGTGGGTTTAAAGGTTTGCATATTTGCATCTTTACTTTGTTTTCTGAAAATGCAGAAACAATCACTGATTATTGGAACATATTTACAGAGTAGAGCTAGGCTTCAAGGCTTTTTATTTTGTAGTTCACTTTGCGGCCACCCTCGAACATCTGTTAATAAAATTGGAAAATGCTTTCTCTTTGTGTAGGAAGCATTGATTACAAATACAGTAATTCACTCTTGATAATTTTATTTTTAAAACCCTGTCTTTATTTTTTTTTTATTTTTCAAATACTGAGAGTAATGTGTTAATGAAACAGACCTTGTGCTGGGCGTGGTGGCTCATGCCTGTATTCCTAGCACTTTGGGAGCCCAAGGCAGGTGGATCACAAGGTAAGAAGTTTGAGACCAGCCTGACCAATATGGTGAAACCCTGTCTCTACTAAAAATACAAAATTTAGCCAGGTGTGGTGGCATGTGCCTGTAATCCCAGCTACTCAGGAGGCAGGAGAATCACTTGAATCTGGGATGCGAAGGTCTCAGTAAGCCAAGATCATGACATTCCACTCTAGCCTGGGCAACAGAGCAAGACCTGTCTCAAAAAACAAGCAAACAAAAAAAGCCCCAACAGCAGACTGTGATTGTGGATTTATTAATTTTTCATTCAACCTTAACAGTTTCTGTCTCTTATTTTAATACAATATTTTAGCTTATTTAATTTTAAATTCAATATGAAGTGCCTTGAATTTTATCATATCTTATATTAGTATTACAAATTCTGTACTTTTTTGGGTTTATTCCTACATGACTTCCAACCTTAAAAATGTCCTTATCCATAGTTCTAATGTCCTTACTCATTTTAAATAGTGGTGCTTTAATATGCCACTAGAATTTTTCACATGCTTTTTTTTTTCAATCATATCCTTAACTTAGTTTATTCTTACTCATTTCTCAAACTTCACCTTGATCATAATTGGAGAATTTTCCCCAGTTTAAGGATGTCTAATCTACCCAATAAATGCATTCACATTACTATGTTTCTCTCTTCTAATAACACACTAAATTCATAACTGTAAACTTTTTTCTGTCATCATTTGATTACTTTTTGTCACCCCAATTAGAATATAGGCTTCATGAACACAAAGATTGACTGTTCTAAACTATGTACGGAAGTGCTGGATACAACATCTAACATATGTTAGGTAATCAATTGGTACTCACCAAGTGAGTGGATGGAGATATAAGGAAATAACATGCTTAGTTATTTTTACAGGCCAGGGAAAGAATTATAAGACTAATCACATTTCAACCTTTCCTAAAACTACCAAAAAAGTGAATTTCTTTTGCATTGTATGAAGACTGACTTGATTTAATCATGAATAAATTCTCCAGCTTTATCTTTTTAAATCAGTCTTACCCTCCAAATATACCAAATTACTTGACACGTTCTCTCAGTATGTTCTGATGCTTCTGGTTGATATACCTTGAACATATTTTCTTCTTTTTTCTCATGTATGGAATAACCGCTCTAGCCCCCTACACTACATAGCACAATTGTAAGCTTTGGTAATGCTGTATTTCTTGTGGAGTACCATCTTAATGAAGCTGTCCTTCTAGTACCCAATCTCTTCTCAGAGATGATCATTCTATCTTGTCCACATTTGCTGATTTTGAAAGTTGCCTCTTCTATTTCATTTATCACATTTGCTATTATCTCTTTTCTTTTTTATTTTTAACAAATTCTTTTTTAAAATTGTACTTTAGGTTCTGGGGTACATGTGCAGATCATGCAGGATTGTTGCATAGCTACACACATGGCAATGTGGCTTTCTGCTTCCATCCACCCTTCACCTACATCTGGCATTTCTACCCATTTTATCCTCAACCTTCCCACCCCTACACTGTCCCTCCCTTGGCCCCTCACAACAGACCCCAGTGTGTGATGCTCCCCTCCCTGTGTCTCTGTATTCTTATTGTTCATCACCCACCTATGAGTGAGAACATGTGGTGTCTGCTTTTCTGTTCCTGTGTCAGTTTGCTGAGAATGAGGGTTTCCAGATTTATCCATGTCCCTACAAAGGACACAAACTCATCATTTTTTATGGCTGCATAGCATTTCACGGTGTGTATGTGCCACATTTTCCTTGTCCAGTCTATTGTCGATGGGCATTTGGGTTGATTCAAGGTCTTTGCTATTGTAAACAATTTTACTTTGAACATACCTGTGCATGTGTCTTTATAATAGAATGATTTATAATCCTTTGGGTATATACCCAGTAATGGAACTGCTGGGTCAAATGAAATTTCTATTTCTAGGTCCTCGAAGTGCCACACTGTCTTCCACAATGGTTAAACTAGTTTACACTCCCACCAACAGTGTAAAAGTGTTCTTATTTCTCCACATCCTCTCCAGCATATGTTGTCTCCAGATTTTTTTTTCTTTTAAATCTGTTTTAGTTCTTTGTAGATACTGGATATTAGCCATTTGTCAGATGGGTAGATTGCAAATTTTTTTTTCCCATTCTCTTGGTTGCCAGTTCACTCTAATGACTGTTTCTTTTGCTGTACAGAATCTCTGGAGTTTAATTAGGTCCCATTTGTCTACTTTGGGTTTTGTTGCCGATGCTTTTGGTGGTTTAGTCATGAAGTCCTTGCCTATGCCTATGTTCTGAATGGTTTTGCCTTGGTTTTCTTCTAGGGTTTTTATAATGTTAGGTCTTATGTTTCAGTCTTTAATCCATCTGGAGTTAATTTTAGTGTAAGGTTTCAGGAAGGGTTTCAGTTTCTTCTTTCTGCCCACTGCTAGCCAGTTTTCCCAACATCATTTGTTAAACATGGAATCCTTTTCCCATTGCTTGTTCTTCTCAGATTTGTCAAAGATCCGATGGTTGTTGATGTGTGGTGTTGCCTCCAGGGCCTCTGTTCTGTTCCATTCTTCTATATCTCTGTTTGGTACCAGTACCATGTTGTTTTGATTACTGTAGACTTATAATATACTTTGAAATCAGGTAGCATGATGCCTCAGCTTTGTTCTTTTTGCTTAGGATTGTCTTGGCTCTGCGGGATCTCTTTTGCTTCCATATGAAGTTTAAGGTGGTTTTTTCCAGTTCTGTGAAGAAGGTCATTGGTAGGTTGATGGGGATAGCGTTGAATCTATAAATAAATTTGGGAAGAATGGTCATTTTAAT
Organism: Leontopithecus rosalia; assembly: GCA_028533165.1. Classification (NCBI taxonomy): domain Eukaryota; kingdom Metazoa; phylum Chordata; class Mammalia; order Primates; family Cebidae; genus Leontopithecus; species Leontopithecus rosalia. The sequence continues at coordinate 146,794,126 of CM052650.1, read as the reverse complement.
GATATTGATTCTTCCTAACCATGAGCATAGAATGTTTCTCCATCTGTTTCTGTCCTTTCTTATTTTGTTGAGTAGTGGTTGTAGTTCTCCTTAAAGAGGTTTTTACATCCTTTGTTAGTTGTATTCCTAGGTATTTTATTCCCTTTGTAGCAATAATGAATGGGAGTTTGCTCATGACTTAGCTCTCTGTTTGTCTATTATTGGTGTATAGAAATGCCTATGATTTTTGCATATTGATTTCGTATCCTGAGACTTTGCTGAAGTTGCTTATCAGTTTAAGGAGATTTTGGGGTGAGATGATAGGGTGTCTTAAATATACAATCATGTCTTCTGCAAATAGAGATAATCTGACTTCCTTCTTTCCTAATTGAATACACTTTATTCTTTTGTTCTTGCTTAATTGCTCTGGCAAAACTTCCAATACTATATTGAATAGGAGTGGTGAGCGAGGTCATCCTTGTCTAGTGCCAGATTTCAAAGGGAATGCTTCCAGTTTTCACCCATTCAGTATGATATTGGCTGTAGGTTTGTAATACATAGCTTTTATTGCTTTGAGATATGATCCTTGGATACCTAGTTTATTCAGAGTTTTAGCATAAAAAGCTGTTGAATTTTGTCAAGGCCTTCTCTGCATCTATTGAGATAATTATGTGGTTTTTGTCTTTGGTTCTGTTTATGTGGTGAATTATGTTTAAAGGCTTGCATATGTTGAACCAGGCTTGCATCCCGGAATGAAGCCTACTTGATCACAATGGATAAGCTTTTAGATGTGCTCTCGCAATCAGTTTGCTGGTATTTTATTGAAGATATTTCCAACTATGTTCATCATGGATATTGGCTTGAAGTTTTCTATTTTTGTTGAGTTTCTGCTGGGTTTTGGTATCAGGATGATGCTGGTCTCATAAATGATTTGGAGTGGATTCACTCCTTTTGTACTGTTTGGAATAGTTTTGGAAGGAATGGTACCAGCTCTTCTTTGTACTTCTGGTAGAATTCAGCTGTGAACCTGTCTGGGCCTGGGCTCTTTTTGGGTTGGTAAGCTATTAATTGCTGCCTCAACTTCAGCCCTTGTTACTGGTCTATTCAAGGTTTCAACTTCTTCCTGATTTAGGCTTGGGAGTGTGCCAGTGTCCAGGAATTTATCCATTTATTCCAGGTTTAGTGGTTCATAGGAATATAATTGTTTGTAGTAATCTCTGACTGTAGTTTGTATTTCTGTGTAATCAGTGGTGATATCTCCTTTATTGTTTTTTATTGCATCTATTTGATTCTTCTCCATTTTCTTTTTTATTAATCTTGCAAGTGGTCTATTTTGTTGATCTTTTCAAAAAAATCCCTCCTCAATGTATTGACTTTTTGAAGTGTTTTTTGTGTCTCTATCTCCTTCAGTTCTGCTCTGTTCTTAGTTATTTCTTGTCTTCTGCTAGGTTTTGAGTTTTTTTGATCTTCCTCTTCTGGCTCTTTCAATTTTGATGATGTTAGTCTTACCTTGCTTCTCATGTGGGCATATATTGCTATAAATTTCATCTAGACACTACTTTAAATGTGTCCCAGAGATTCTGGTATGTTGTTTCTTAATTCTTGTTGGTTTCAAGAAACAGCTTTATTTCTGCCTTCATTTCATTGCTTATCTAGTCGACATTCAGGTGCCAGTTGTTCAGTTTCCATGAAGCTGTGTGGTTCTGAGTTAGTTTCTTAATTCTGAGTTCGAATTTGATTGCCCTGTTGTCTGAGAGACTTTTATGATTACTATTCTTTTGCATTTGCTGAGGAGTGATTTACTTGCAATTATGTGGTCATTTTTAGAGTAGGTGCAATGCAGTGCTGAGAAGAATGTGTATTCTGTGGATTTGGGGTGAAGGTTTCTCTAGATATCTTTCAGGTCTGCTTGGTCCAGCTCTGAGTTCAAGTCCTGGATATCCTTGATAATTTTGTGGAGTGTTAAAGTCTCCCTCTATTACTGTATGGGAGTCTAAGTCTCTTTGTAGTTCGTTAAGAACCTGCTTTATGTATCTTGGTGCTCCTGTATTGGGTGCATGTATATTTAGGATCAGTAGCATTTCTTGATGCATTGATCCTTTTACCATTATGTAATGCCCTTCTTTGTCTCTTTTGATCTTTGTTGGTTTAAAGTCCATTTTATCAGAGACTAGGATTGCAACTCCTGCTTTTCGTGCTCTCCATTTGCTTGATAAGTCTTCCTCCAACACTTTATTTAGAGCCTTTGTGTGCCTTGCACGTAAGATGCATTTCCTGAATACAGCACACTGATGGGTCTTGACTTTTTATCCAATATGCCAGTCTGTGTCTTTTGATTGGAGGCATTTAGCCCATTTACATTTAAGGTTAATATTGTTATGTGTGAATTTGATCCTGCCATTTTGATGCTAGCTGGATATTTTGCCCATTAGTTGACATATTTTCTTAATTATGTCTATAGTCTTTACCATTTGGTATGTTTTTAGAGTGGTTGGTACTGGTTGTTTCTTTCCTTGTTTAGTGCTTCTTTCAGAAACTCTTGTACGGCAGGCCCGGTGGTGACAAAATCTCTCAGCAATTGTTGCCCGTAAAGGATTTTCTTTCTCCTTCATTTAAGAAGCTTAGTTTGGCTGGATATGAAATTCTGGGTTGAAAGTTCTTTTCTTTAAGGATATTGAATATTGGCCCCCACTCTCTTCTGGCTTGTAGGGTTTCTGCCAAGAGATCCACTGTGAGTCTGATGGGCTTCCATTTGTGGGTAACCCGATCTTTCTCTCTGGCTCCCCTTAGCATATTTTCCTTCATTTCAACCCTGGTGAATCTGACGATTATGTGCCTTGGGGTTGCTCTTCTTGAGAAATATCTTTGTAGTGTTCTCTGTATTTCTGGGACTTGAATGTTGGCCTGCCTTGTAGTCTGGGGAAGTTCTCCTGGATAATTTCCTGAAGCGTGTTTTCCAGCTTGAATTCATTCTCTCCGTCATATTCAGATACACCTATCAAACGTAGATTAGGTCTTCTCACATAATCCCATATTTCTTGGAGGCTTTGTTCATTTCTCTTCACTCTTTTTTCTCTATTATTGCCTTCTGGTTTTACTTCCTTGAGCTGATCTTTAATTTCTGATATCCTTTCTTCTGTCTGGCCTATTTGGCTATTGAAACTTGTGTATGCTTTGTGAAATTCTCCTGCTGTGTTTTCAGCTCCATGAACTTGTTTATATTCTTCTCTAAGCTGTTTATTCTAGTTAGCATCTCCTCTAAACTTCTTTCTAGGTTCTTAGTTTCTTCACATTGGGTTAGCACATGTTCTTTTAGCTCTGAGAAGTTTGTTATTGCCCACCTTATGAAGCCTGTTTCTGTAAATTCATCAAATTCCTTCTCCATCTATCTTTTTTTGTTTTTAAATTTGAGTTAAAGGTTCCTGGGAGAAAGACAAAAAGGGAAACTCATTGAGTTATCCAGCGTTCCTTTTCTTATACCTTAAATGGTAGAGAATCTCCTAGAGAGAAATCATTTTTCTCAAGCTAAAGCCTAATAGAAAGTAATTGTGTTTGGTCCTAGGAAAGTTGAGTGAGAGGATGAAGAGTATGTAATTCCATTTTGCTTTCGTTTTTTTCTCTCTCTCTTTTTAATGAAATAAAAAGATTTTGTTTGTGCAGAGCTTCCTTTTTGTGATTGTGAGGTCTTTCCTTTAATTAGCATTCCTTTTTATTTTAAAGAAAAAAAAAGAAAGAAAGAGAGAAAGAAAGAAAAAATAGAATGAAGGAGAGGAAGAAAGAGGAAGAGGAAGAGGGAGAGAGAATGGGAGTGTTGCTTTATTGACCTGGCTAGAATGCAGTCTAAAAATGGGTATTGAAAACCTCTTTTATGCCAATAATTCTGCTTAATAATGGAGACAGAAAAAAAATGAGGGAAGAAAATAACAAAAATAACAAGAAAATAACAAAGTAGCCAACCAATATTTCATTTAATCCTGCGAGTAGGGGTGATGTGGTACTGATAAGAGGGTATATTTTGTGTATTTAAAGTGGAGAGTTCTGTAAATGTTTATTAAGTTTACTTGTTCCAGATCTGAGTTCAAGTCCTGGATATCCTTGTGAATTTCCTGTCTCATAGATCTATCTAATATTGATGTTGAAATCTCTCACTATTATTGTGTGGGTGTCTAAGTCTCTTAATAATCTTATGTATCTGGGTGTTCCTGTATTGGGTGCATATATATTTAGGATCATTATCTCTTCTTGTTGCATTGATTCTTTTACCATTATGTAATGACCTTCTTTGCCTCTTTTGATCTTTGTTGCTTTAAAAATCTATTTTATTAGAGGCGAGAATTGCAACTCCTGCTTTTTATTTGTTTATTTATTTTTGCTCTCCATGTGGTTTGTAAATCTTTCTCCATCCCTTTGTTTTGAGTCTTTATGTATCCTTGCATGTGAGATGAGTCTGGATGCAGCATACCAATGAGTTTTGGCTGTGTCTTTTGATTGGGGTATTTAGTCAATTTAAATTTAGGATTAATAAAAATATATGTGAGTTTATTACTGTCATTTGATGTTAGCTGGCTGTTTTGCCCACTAGTTAATGTAAATTCTTTGTTATGTTGATGCTCTTGGGTATATTTTTGGAAAGGCTAATAATGGTTGTTCCTTTCTATGTGTAAGACTTCTTTCAGAAGATCTTGTAAAGCAGGCCTAGTGGTGATGAAATCTCTGAGTACTTGCTTGTTCACAAGAGATTTTATTTTTCCTTTGCTTGTGAAGCTTAGTTTGACTGGATATGAAGTTCTGGGCTGAAAGTTCTTTTCTTTAAGGATTTTAAGCATTGGCCCCCAACTCTCTTCTGGCCTGTAGGGTGTCTGCTGAGAGTGTGAGTCTAACAGGTTTCCCTTTGTGGGTAACCTGACCTTTCTCTCTGGCTGCCCTTAGTGCTTTCTCCTTCATTGTAACCCTGGTGAATCTAAGAATTATGTGCTTTGGGGTTGCTCTTCTTGAGGAATATCTTTGTGGTGTTCTCTGTATTACCTGGAGTTGAATATTTTCCTGACTTGCTAGATTGGTAAAGTTTTCCTGAATAGTATCCTGAAGAGTATTTTCCAGCTTGGATTCATTTTCTTCATCAAACTCAGGTACACCTATCAAATGTAGATTAGGTCTTTTCACATAGTCCCATATTTCTTGGAGACTTTGCTCATTCCTTTTTATCCTTTTTTCTCTATTCTTGTCTTCTCATTTTATTTCATTAAATAGGTCTTCAATCTCTGATATCCTTTCTTCTGCTTGATCAATTTGGCTATTCAAACTTGTGGATATTTTGCTAAGTTTTTGTGTTGTGTTTTTCCAACTCTGTTAATTCACTTATATTCCTCTCTATATTGTCTATTCTGGTTAGCATTTCATCAAACCTTTTTTCAAAGTTCTTAGTTTCTTTGCTTTGGGTTAAAACAAGTTCTTTTAACTCCCAGAAGTTTCTTATCATCCACCTTCTGAAGTCTACTTCTGTTAATGGAACACACTCGTTTTCCATCAGACCTTGTTCCATTGCTGATAAGGAACTGTGATTCCCCCGTAGAGGGAGAGGTGTTCTAGCTGGTTTCTTCCCTTCTTTATAAATTTATCCATCTGTCATCTGTGTAATTACCAACTTTCTAATTAGGTTTCTGAGTGGACATCCAATTTGTTGATTCCCAGGGCTAGAATCTGAGCAATCCACTGTGCTGGCTAAAACAGCAGTGTTAAGATTGATGGTGCTTTTCTGCCTGGGAACCTCCATTCTGGCTTCCTTCTTGAATCCATTCTTCAATCAGCTGAATAGGCGACTCTGTTTTCCTGGAGCTCCAAACGTCAACCAAAAGGGGACCAAGTCCCGTTTACTCTGCACCAAAAATTGCCGTGCCGGCTGCAAGAGTTGTGCTGGTGATCCATGGGGCTCCTCCGCTGGGAATCTCCTTGTCCATGAGCAACAAAAATTCATCTGAAAGTTTGGCATCCTCTTGTTCTCTGTGCTTTCACTTGGAGCTACAATCCTGAGCTGCTAGTGATCAGACATCTTGGATCTCTCTCCCTCCATCCATCTTTGATCTTCTCCATCCATGTTTGATCCCTAGCTGGTGAGGAGTTGTGATCCCTTGGAGTAGGAGAGGTGTTCTCAATTTTGGTGTTTTCATCCTTATTACACTGCTTTCTTCCCATATTAGTGGCTTTATCTACCTGTGGTCTTTGTAGTTGGTGACTTTCACATGGAGTCTCTGAGTGGACATCCTTTTTATTGATGATGAAGTTATTTCTTTCTGTTTCTTAGTTTTCACTCTGTCAGACCCCTCTGCTGCTGGACTCCTGGAGGTCCACTCCAGACCCTGCTTGCCTGGGGATCACCCACAGGGGCTGCCGAACAGTAAGGGTTGCTGCTGGTTTCTTCTTCTCTTATCTTTGTCCCAGAAGGGTACCTGCCAGATGTCAGCCTGAGCTCTCCTTTATGAGGGGTCTCTTTGGTTATACAGGGATCGGGGAGCTGCTTGAGGAGATACTCTGTCCTTCATAGGAGCTCAAGTATATAGCTGTGAACTCGGTTGTTCTGTTCAGAGCTGCTGGGCAGGTATGTTTTTGTCTGCTGCAGCAGAACTCATAACTGCTTCTTTTCCCAGGTGTTCTGTCCTAAGAATGTCAGCTTTATTTATAAGTTCCTGTCATGCTTCTGCCTTTTTTTCATAGGCGTCCTGCCCCACACATAGCAATCTAGTCATAGTCTGCCAGCAGTGGTGTTGCTGAGCTGCCACCAGCTCTGCCCAGCTGCTCTGTGAACTACCTTTGAAGCGGTGGACTGCCCCAGTAGTGGTGGTCACCCTTCCCCCAACTGAGCTGGACCATCCTGTGTCCAGTTGTGCTTGCCACTAAATGTTCAATCCAGAGCATGCAGATTGCTTCTTTTGTGGGGGTGGTACCCATTTAGCCAGATTACCTGGCTCCCTCTCTCTGCCCCCTCCCTTTCAGTTGAATGAGTGGCTCTGTATCCCAGGCATTCCAGGAACCAGTTGAAATGGCCACCCAGATTTGTGTGAGTTTCTATGTGCCAACCCAGCACCAGCTGAAATTGCTGTGCTGAAAACTCATGGTGCCTTTCGGCCTGGGAATCTCCTGGTCTGTGGGCAGTGAAGATTTGTGTGGAAATGTGGTGGGCATTCACCCTCTGCATTGTTCTTGCTGGGAACTGCACTCCAGAGCTGTTACTCTTTGGTTACCTTGGATCCTCCCCTCTGTTTTCATGGTTCTCTTTCCTCCTATGTCTATATCCTCTCCTTGAGAGTAAGATTTGTCATTTCACTATTTTATAGCATATTACTTGACAAAGATTGAATATGTTTAAGATGGAAAGGTGATATGTATATTATGTAATGATTATCACAATCTATTAACACATCCATCATCACCCATATTGTACATTACATGTCCAGAACTTATTCATCTCATCATTGAAAGTTAAACTTTTTTCATATTTGTTCGAAGTGCACTGCAGGCAGAAGACCAACAGCACAAAATGTGCTATAGGAATGCACATATAATGTGTTTGTATTTGAATAAATATCATTAAGAAACTTAAAAACTAAAAATTGCAAATGTTTACCATTATTAATTTATTTTTTAAAAGAAATACAGCAGATACAGAAATCATGATTTGGGCCATAAGCTGAAGTGAGGAGTGCTACACTCTATTCTTGCCTCTGAAACATACACATGTGGGTTCAATTGAAAAAAACAAATGATTAAGTTTTAATATAGTCAAAATACTGAAAGTAATTTGCTATGTATGAGATTTTCTATTAGTTACACTTTTATAATTTTGCTTTAAGAACATATAGAGTTATTGTAATTTTGAATTATTAAAGAGGCAGGCATTTCCTTGAGAATAGTTTTGACTAGATTTTTTTTCTTAATTTCTATCTTAACATATTAGCTCTTGAGTCTCTATATGATATTTTTTAAATCTATTGTTCAAGAACAATTCAGTATGTTGCAAAGTATACTTAGATCTATTTTCTATATGTTATAAAACAGTAAAAACATATACCACTTAAAAATAGGCCAATTTGGTGTTTAAGATGTTGGATTTTCAAGAACTCTTCTTGTTCAGGAATATTTCATATTATGTAGGTACATCATATATTGTGATTATAGCAAAATTTAAGAGTATAAGTTTTTCTATTAGTAACTTAAACTGTCAGCCTAATAGTTTTAACTACCAATGCTGGCTCTAAAAATATATTTTAATTAAATTAACTTAACCCTCCTGTTCTTTTCAATGCAGAGTAAAATGTTCTTGTTTGTTAACAAAATCTGTATTACAAATAATAATTGGCTATATCAAAAAATATACAAAGCATTATTAGCTAATTCCAACATGCTATTGTTTTGTTAAAGCAGCTCATTGAATTAACTGTCACTATGTTTATATATACATTCTATCACAGAGATTTTGACCCCTTTAATGATATTCATACACTATATAGCAAAAGCCCTCTTTACTAATTTTCTTTTTCTGTTCTTTCTTTTCAACATGCTGCAGTAGCTAACATATTATGGAGAGAAGAAGGTACTAAATTGAATTGTTTTTATATTGTTGTGAGAATTTTGCTTGATTATTAGATTTGTTGATTATCTTTTGCATGCTAACTAGCTTCTTTTTCATTCAGATCCAATATTTTAATGGATTGTTTTTCAATATTCTTGAGTAAACCTGCTACCGTTACACATATTTATCACTTCTCATCAGCTTGATTAATTACTGATACATAGCCAGAAAATTTCATTGCAATATACTGAAATATTTTAAGAGTATAAAACTGCATCAAATAAATAAAAGCAATCTCAGTTAAACATAATTTACATAATAATTATGATTAAATCAGAGTAAGAATATTTATAAAAACCATATCTTATCAAACGTATATAGTAAATTATTTTAAAATGTGGGTTATAAACTTGAAGGATCTGGATTCAAATGTAGTCTTCAAGTTTACAAACAGTAAAGTAAGTTACCCTGCATAATCTTCTTATATGGAGAAGAAATATAGTAGTTGTTAATACTCGGTAGGGTTGTTATCAGTTCTTTAGTTATCATCAGCACTCAATAAACAGTAACAGTTTTTATATATTATTGCAATTGTTATTGGTTTTCCTCATTTAGTCACAAAACCTGGGAAGAATATGTGTGCTCAGGTGTTTAAATAGTCCATCAGTTGTGGTTAAATAAAATTATTAGGGAAAAAATATCTAAAAGCCATCATTGTGTTCCCAGTAAGCAATGGTCAAAACTTGCCTTCACAAACCACCCTAGACAACATTTCTTTCCCCTGATTATAGCTTCCTGTAGGAACCCAAGTCACTGTGCCCTGAGACAGCCAGTCTCATAACCACAAGTAATTCTGGAATTTAGCCATCTTAATTTCATGCTCAAGAATGAGTCAGTCCACTTCTTTTCTGTCTTAGAACTTGTTGCTCCTTAACTCTTTTGTATGAGCTCCGTTAAAACCTGATCTCGGCTCACTGCAACCTACGTTTTCTGGGTACAAATGATTTTCCCGCCTCAGCCTCCACAGTAGCTGGGATTACAAGTGTGAGCCACCATACCTGTCTAATTTTTTTTTTTTTTGAGACAGAGTTTCGCTCTTATTACCCAGGCTGGAGTGCAATGGCACGATCTCAGCTCACCGCAACCTCCGCCTCCTGGGTTCAGGCAATTCTCCTGCCTCAGCCTCCTAAGTAGCTGGGATTACAGGCACGCGCCACCATGCCCAACTAATTTTTTGTATCTTTAGTAGAGACGGGGTTTCACCATGTTGACCTGGATGGTCTCTATCTCTTGACCTCATGATCCACCCGCCTCAGCCTCCCCAAATACTGGGATTACAGGCTTGAGCCACAGCGCCCGGCCAATTTTTGTGTTTTTAGTAGATACCAGGTTTTGCCTTGTGGGCCAGGCTGGTCACAAACGCCTGATCTCAGGTGATCTTCCTGCCTCAGTCACCCAAAGTGCTGGGGTTACAGGCATGAGCCACCGCAACAGGCCCACATATCTGTTAAACAACATTTCATTATACTGTCTTCTCTCTGGGCAAAATTTCTCTGGGCATTTAAAAAAATTGATTTTATTTTATCATTTGTAATGGAAAGAATAACACATATTGAGTCAAAGATCAAGTACTACAGATCTGGCTCTGATGGTTAATTGCTGGGAAAATTTGGATGAGTTATTTTGCCTTCCTGAGCCAGATGCTTCCAATACAATACTTGAAATAGAGATGGCACTCACCTCACCAATCTGTGCTATGTAAATCAACTTGAAGTATGTGGAACTACTCTTTCTTATATATTAACTTTGATAACCACCATGGACATTATTATAGTAATTTTAATATATAATAATAACAATGCTCAAGACCACCCTCAAAAGTATAGAAGCTTTCAGATTAGTTAAAATCATGATGAAATTCATTATATAAAACCAGATTATTTCCTATTTAAAAATGTATTGTCAGTTTTTGGAACTTTATAACCTCAGCAATCATTCTCCATTAAGAATAATGTTTTTGGCCAGGCGTGGTGGCTCAAGCCTGTAATCTCAGCACTTTTGGAGGCCGAGGCGGGTGGATCACGAGGTCAAAAGATCAAGACCATCCTGGTCAACATGGTGAAACCCCGTCTCTACTAAAAATACAAAAAATTGGCTGGGCATGGTGGCACGTGCCTGTAATCCCAGCTACTTAGGAGGCTGACGCAGTAGAATTGCCTGAACCCAGGAGGTGGAGGTTGCGGTGAGCCATCACGCCATTGCACTCCAGCCTGGGTAACAAGAGCAAAACTCTGTCTGAAAAAAAAAAAAAAGAAAAAAGAATAATGTTCTTATGCTTCATGATTTCATTCGACACATAAAATGTGCTTGACAAAAATATAATTTACAGATACTCTTAAGTCACATAAAACAAGTGTCTTTGGGTAAATTATTAAAGTCCTTTTTTCTATATACAGCTATCATAAGAGTACTTTGTTTCCTATAATAGGGAACATTTTAAAAATAGATTAAAGAAGAAAGCATATTTGACTTTCATTTGTAGACATCTGTAACTTATTTTATAATGCCAAAATTATTGACAAGGCATTACAATAAGAATGATTGAATGTAGTAATAGTAATAATGGTGACCAGAGATAATAAACTGGCTTGAGGAATCACTGAACCCCATCACTGAGTATTAGTATTGCACACAAATAATTAAAATTAAAGGTAATTAATTTTCTAAGAAAATTGTCTCTTCGTTTTTAAAATTTAGAATAAAACAAATATGAGCTACATATTTCTGAGATCCACTTTTATCTTCATTCTACCAGTGTTTTATATTTATATATTTACCTCTTTACTATAGCCAAGAAAAATCTATCTCAGAGAACCAATTATAGAACCTTAGAATGTAGGCCACTTAAGGCCAATAATGGCAAGAGTTAAAATGATAATTCCTTTCATAATGCCATTTAACTCATCTACAAATGTTAAACCTATGTTATTTTGATATATACTAATAATTATAAAATTATTTTTTAAAACATGAGAATCAGAATCTAGTTTAATGAAAAGTTTATAATCCAAATATATTCAACTGAATTTAGTATGCATTATCTTACCAATTGCATCAATATATAAATTTGGAATGCAATGTCCTCTACTTCTCTGGGTTTCACTTTTAGTTCTTTTCTACTTATCTTTATATTTTATAAGAGTATAAAAAAACAATGTTAATGGAAATATGTCACTCATTTGTTGACAAATATTTTAAAGATTCTATTAAATTAAAACACCATCTAGTATGTGCTCTAAAGAAATGTTCAATCTAGAAGGTTCAAGCTTAAACCTTTCTTACTGATGAGTAGTTTTACAATATATTAGATAATACACATAAAAATACATGTATTCATATATATTTCTACATATATTAAAATATTCAATATGGTTGGTTTTAATTTTCATTATATTTAAGGTATTTATAATTAAATATAATTTAATAAAGTATTTTCAATGTCTATTTTGTGGGCATAAGTTTATGTTATGAGGTCTAAGTTTATAACATATGTTTTAGATCATATGGGCACTGAATTATACTAATTTAAATCATTTGATTCATTGAAGGATTTATATAAACTTGAAATATGCTAGTTTCAATCTCCAAGGAGAGATGTGGGATGAGTCAGTATATAACATGGCATTTTTAAAATTTGTTAGTTCATGAATTATTTTGATAAATATTGTTCAGATCACTATTGAGTAGAACATAACATACCTTGGAAAACACTTGTTTCATATGATATTTGAATAATTTAAAAGCAGAAAAAAATCATATTTAGAAAAATTGCCTTTTTTATTCCTTGAAAAATTTATATATCTATTCACACAAAAATATGTTATAGAAACATTTAAAATAAATCAGTATTTAGTTGGGTTAACACCAAACCAAAAAAAAAAAAAAGAAATGCACTGAAATTATATCACAAAATTGATATATTACATTACACTTTATGAATAGTTCCATGATCTGTAATATGAGGTTTCCAATGCCATCTAGTTGGGGGAAAACAGATTGAAAAACAGTCCTGCTTGGCTTCCTCAGCCTAAAATTACTTGAAATTTCATTAGCCACAAAAAAAGGACACTGTCAGAGAGTTTGGGAAATACAGAAGAACATATAGCTACTAAGTGTGGTTCAAAAACCTCTGGTGTAACTATTTTTTTACAGAAAAGAATAAAAGACTACAAACTGGGTTCAGTGTATATTGCTCAGGAGATGGGGTCACCAAAATCTCACAAATCACTGCTAAAGAACTTACTCATACAACCAAACACCACCTGTTCCCCAAAGATGTATGGAAATAAAAAATTAAAAATAATGCTATCTCAAAATATTACTGAAATGATACTTAAAATGAAAAAGATCAGGGTGCGGTGGATGACACCCATAATTCCGGCAATTTGGAAGACCAAAGAGGGAGGATTGCTTGAGGCCAGAGTTTGAGAACAGCCTAGGCAACATAGCAAAAATCTGCCTCTACAAAATATTTAAAAACCAAAAAAATTAGCCAAGAGTGACGGCTCATGCCTGTAGTCCCAGCTACTCAGAAGATTGTGGTGGAAGGTTCGCTTAAACTCTGAAGCTCAAGGCTGCCGTGATCACTCCACTGCCCTCTATGCCACCCACACCACTGTCCAAACTGGGTAACAAAGTAATATCCTGGCTCAAAAATAACAGGGCCTAGAAAAGTAATAAGATAAAATAAAGAAAAAGACATTCAGAGAATAAGTCTTCCAAATACATGAGATGTAGTCACAGTATGAGGAGAGTGGAAGACTATACTCTCTGATGACTAATACATGATGCCAATTAAATCACGATCAATCTGTTATTATTTCCACTGGCTAGTTCACTAACCCATCTGCTAAAAACTTATGTAAATCTAAGCTTTTAAAATCATTTTGCAATTTTTTAAATAAAAAATGTGATCTTCCAAGAGATATTCATTTACAGCAATATTTATATATGTGCACATTTACATAAGGTATATAATGATATTGGCTTAAATAATGTATATGCATATGTGATACACATATGTGTGCATAGGCATTTTTTTTTTTTGAGACAAAGTTTTGCTCTTGTTACCCAGGCTGGAGTGCAATGGCACGATCTCAATTCACTGCAACCTCCGCCTCCTGGGTTCAGGCAATTCTCCTGCCTCAGACTCCTGAGCAGCTGGGATTACAGGCACGCGCCACCATGCCCAGCTAATTTTTTGTATTTTTAGTAGAGATGGGGTTTCACCATGTTGACCAGGATGGTCTCAATCTCCTGACCTCGTGATCCACCTGTCTCAGTCTCCCAAAGTCCTGGGATTACAGGCGTGAGCCACCGTGCCCAGCCACATAGACATTATTATAGATGATTTCAACTAATGTCATTTACAATGCAAACAAGTATTCTATTACATTATAGCATTTGCCCTGCTAATTTTTGGTGTGAAGTTAATAAAGCAGATTTCCCTTCAGTTTTTTCCAGTAAATCTTTGGAAATTAAGAAGATGGTATACTTGCTCAAAAAGACTGATTTTAGAACAATAACACTCTGGCCAATATAGATAGTGGTCAGATGTTACCCACTTCCTGGATTAACAGGGCATAAACAAAGAGATTGACACACTCATTCCCAGAAAACTTTCTAGCAAGAATGAAAGAATAAGCAAGTCTTGTTCAAGTTGCACATAATATAAAGACTTTATTGTTGTGCAATGGTATGATTTTATTCAATGTACAAAGATGATTTTAGTTCCAAAGTCAGGATATAGTAAATGAGAACATTCATGAACCAAAAATTGATCCCTGCTGAGCTATTCCGTGAGAAATGCAATGCAGACAATCTAGTCTTGCCTTTTATTATTCTTTATCTAAGGAGGGGAGATTTCTTCTACATTTCAAAACTATGCATAACTTTAGAATCACTTGAAAGTGAAAAGGATAATATCAACAAATGAAGGATTTTGTATAAAACCATAATTTATTGACGCACCTTTGATTAGCTACAAAATAACTACATCATAGAGTTTTAACTTCTAATTGACTAAAATATGAATACAAAAGTAATGACAGTAAGCCAGAGGAAAAAAACCATCACAATAAAATCTTTTTTATCATGCACATAAACATGCATCCAATAATTAGAAATTAATCAAATTGTATTGCTAATATACATTACATATTATATATCCACTCTATATAATAAGTAGTATAACTATATTTTACAGTACACTACTGTTCTTGAGTGGTTCCCATTTCCAAAGGATTAAGATAAGAATGTGAATTACATTCATTTTTTTCTCAGTCCATTTCATGTATTTAAGGTACAATATTGATTAGAAAATCCTCTGGGAAATACTTCTGTCTTATGAGACTGCAGGAGTAATTCTTGCTTATGTCTTTTCTGTGTATAGAAAGAAAAAGCAAAAAGAAAGCTCTCAAGGAACAAACAAATTATGGATAACTTCTAGAGTCACTGTATTCTGTTAGGTAAACAATCAACCCCCAAAAAGAGAAAGTGTTTGTGTTTGCCTTCACCAGAGCCTGAAAAAGGAAGAAAAAAAAAAAACAATCTGCACATGTTCCCAATCTTTGTGACTAAAGTACTAGGATCTTTCACTGAAGTCAGTAATGTTTGCAATATACTTCACCACAATGAGTTCATGAGGAGAGAAGTAACGATCACCACTACTTAAACTTTTTGAGACTCAACCTTTTCACACACTGACATATCGCAAACTTAAAGACCTTTGTGTTTGTGTGTGTGTGTCAGGAGGGGAGAAGTATTTCTACCTACTAATATTCAGTATTGGAAATGCAAATAGAAAATTTTAATATATACATTTATTAACTTGTTAAAATAGCCCTAATAAACCTGTCACCTGGAGCCATAAACAACATATACTCTTCTTAAAGCTATGTTTTCAAAAAAATAAAAGGTAACACACCATTTATGTTTTGCAAGTCCTTTAACTTTCTGGCTTAATAGAAGATGTTGGATTCTTATATCTGCTTCTGCATTGAATTGTTGTGATACCTCACGTATCATTAAACTTCATGTAGCCTGTTGCAAACTAAATCCTACGTTAAAAAAAAATACAAGAATAAATGTGAGTGACATCTTAGGTGAATTAGGAAAACAGTTTGGGCTTGGTAGACTCCCTAAAAGGGTCAAATTTAATAAATGCTTTACTGGAAAATAAAGTTGATATTTTAGCTGGCTTAGGGATTCTGGGAAAAAGGTAACATTTTATAGCATAGAAAATTAAAATTTAGCAGTATATTCCACAGCATGGGTTTGAGGAAAAATGAGAATCGTAATCAAATTCTGGTTATATATCATGTCATCATTTGCTTTTTTGGTAGTGTTTCATGAACAGATAGCTGCGAAAAAAAATAAAGGTACAATTTCTTTGAAATCTTACTGTGTGTGAGTTACACTGCTGAATATTTTACATTCTCTACCTAATTTAAATCTTACAACAGCTGCCTGACATAGTATAATTATTATGTTTAAATTTGATGTGGGGAAATTATCACACAGTCTAATTAACATTCTCATGGTAAAAGAGTAAGTGCTATAGCTATGATTTGCCTCTGATCTGTCTGAATGTGGATAATGAAATTCATCCTCTCTCTTTGTCATAGTTCCTCATCCCTACACTTGTCAAGAAATATAACATATATAAACTTAGTAGTTAGTAAGAATATATACAAACATATATATATATATATATATACATATTTACTGATAAAGCTAATGAATATCCCAAATGAAATGTGCATGTGTCTTCAGTTTCCAGTATCTCCATCTTCAGGTAGTTTACATTACCTTTTGCCTAGTATAC